>LR738710.1:69870811-69974083 GCA_902687465.1 Secale cereale
CGGGGGGGGGGGGGGGGCGCCTGGGCACCCCTGACCCCCTCTGATGCCCCCCTTTGGCATATATTTACACCGTATCGCGGAAACCCTGATTCCAGACCCTTTTTCTCCAGACGCGATTCCGATCTCCGCCGCCATAGCCATCAAGCTTCGGGGGACCAGAATTCCTGCGCCGGCACCCTGCCGGGACGGGGAAGTGCCCCCGGATTCATCTACATCGACGTTGCTTCCTCCCTCCATGATACGGGAGTAGTTCCTCCTCGGGGCTGAGGTTCTTAGCAGTAGCTATGTGGTCAATTCTCTGTCCCATGATGTGATCTTCGTTGTGATCATAGGCTATGTTAATCTAGGGTGATCCCATGATATTTCCCCTTCCTCTATGTATTGGATTGATGTACTCACTTGTCTTTATCTAGTATAATCCCCGAGACCAAGGTGACAGCGGTCTATTGGACATGGATTAGAAAAGTATTTTCATGAGTGATTTCCTCTCTTGTGTGTTGATTGAAGATTGAGAGTCTCTTGGTGCTTGTCTTTGACTATCCTTTAGATATGTTGTGGTGATTGTGGGACTCTCTTTGGATGGTCGCGGTGACATTGGGAAATCCTTAGATTGAGAACTACGAACTTTGAGGTGTGCTTTTGTAGCCCTACATAATTCTCGTCCTCTCTTGACCACGAAGGAATGACCTCCGAGTGTGTCCCCTTTGCATGTTTTATGGGAAATATCATGTGATTCGATTATGTTAATGTTGTTGGGAGTTGCCACTAGTGAAAGTATGAACCCTAGGCCTTGTTTCCACCATTGCAATACCATTTGTGCTCACGTTTACCACTTGTTTGTTTGCTGCACTTTTTATTACAGATTTATATTACTTTGCTTTGCCACTCCTATCATCCATATTTTACCATCTCTTCGCCGAACTAGTGCACCTATACAACTCCTAGTTGTATTAGGTGTGTTGGGGACACAAGAGACTTCTTGTATCTTAGTTACAGGGTTGCTTGAGAGAGACCATCTTCAACCTCTACTTCCCTGAGTTCGATAAACCTTGGGTTACTCACTTAAGGGAAATTTGCTGCTGTCCTACAAACCTCTGCGCTTGGAGGCCCAACATAGTCTATAAGAGTAGAAGCGTGTGTAGACATCAAGCTATTTCTGGCGCCGTTGCCGGGGAGGTGAGCGCTTGAAGGTATATCTTTAGATCTTGCAACTAAATCTTTTCGTTTCTTGTTTTTAGTTTCACTAGTTATGTTTATGGAAAACCGTGCTATTGGATCGTTGCTTGCGGGAAGACGCCCCACACCTGTGGTGGTTGCTCCTCCCCCTACTGAAATTGTGCCCTATAAAATACCAGCTGGTATTATCGATTATGTTTTGGCTAATCGTTTTGCAGGAGACAGACATCCCGGTGAACACTTGCTATATCTGTCACAATTATGTTCATTATTTAAGCTTGCAGGTGTATCAAGGGAGTTTGTCATGAGGAAATTGTTCGCCGTATCACTTATAGATAAAGCTTCAGAATGGTATAGGCTACTAGATGACTCTCACCTGCTGGAGTGGGAAGAGATCCAGTCTCTCTTTTACTCCAAGTTTTATCCTCTTCATGAAGTCCATGAGAATAGGAATTATGTTTATAATTTTTATCCTCATGACGGAGAGAGCATAGCTCAAGCTTGGGGGAGACTGAAAACGTTAATGCTAAAATGTCCTAACCATGGGCTCCCCAAAGATATGATTATTACTAATTTCTATGCGAGGCTTTCTCGACAGAATAAAGATTTGCTCGACGCTTCCTCTATGGGTTCTTTCACAAACGAAAAGGCTGATGCTAAATGGGAACTCCTTGAAAGAATTCAACGCAACACTGAAGATTGGGAGATCGACAAAGGTAAAGAGTCAGGTATAATTTATGAGTATGATTGCATTAAGTCCTTTGTTGAAACTACAAGTTTTAATAAGTTTAGTGCTAAGTTTGGGCTTGATTCTCAACTCCTTGTTGATTTCCTCAAATCTTTTGCTTCACATCTTAATATGCCTAAGGAGGATTGGATCAAGTATCATAAACCTTTTAAAGAGACTTGCAAAGAAAATGAAATTGTTCATGATGATTGCAACATGCATGATCCAATTCTTAAAAATGAAGTTTTATATAAGCATGTTAATTTTTGTGGAGTGGATAGACCTTGTGAAAGGCCTATGATTGAAGAAGAGAAGTATTGTAAGCAACATAAGCATGAAAGAACAATCACTTGGGTCAGAGATTTAAATGAAATTGCTAGAGAATTGTGTGACCTTTATCCTTTTACTTGTGAACTTTGCTGTATAGAGGGTCACTTTAATTTTCAATGCATGAACTTTCAAAACATAATTGTTAACCAGTTGTGTGATAACATGATCACATCTGATCTTTATGATGAGCTTATGTTATTTTTGATGTGTGAGGAGTTATCAGAAAAGACTTCTTGGCTAGATGTTAATGCCATAGGAATAAAAAACACTTTGCAAAATTGCCATCTCTATTGTGTTGTTAATTGCCATGAAAATGATTACATAAGTAAGATTAGAAAGGAGGGAACTTTACCAAAGTATAAAAATGTCTCTTATATTTCTGCTAATAAAAAGGAGAGTTTCTCCCAAGTTTCCCCTATTGTTTCTAATGATAAACCAGGATATGTGGAGAAGCTTCATCTCCAACCACTCCCTCCTAAGGTTAAGAAGAAGAAAAAGAAGAGGAGGAGGAGGAAGAGGAGCAAGAAAGAAGAAGAATGGGTATCAACCTGGCCTGAGCATATTCCTCCCATCAACTTTTATCCTAACGGTTGTAAGTTTAAAGAAGAAGGTGAAGTTTATTGCCTTAATTATCATCTTGATGATACGTCCGTAGGTACTATTGAAGATGATTTTGATTATGATATGCATGTTACTTATTGTGATTGGGAAAATGATGATAATGCTACTTATGATCTTGAAAATCTTTTTGGTACCAACTCTGAAAGTGATGATATGGGAAGCTCTAAGCTTGGGGATGATAGGATTGCAAATCCTTTACCCACTAGTAATGTGACAATTGATAATTCTTTTGCTAGTAAGAATAAAGACAACATGTTTACAAATATAGTTGCTAGCAATGATAATGCTCTTCTCTACTATGATGATGTTATAACTCCAATCTATAGTGATTATAAAGGTACCTATGACATAAGGAGAAATTATCCTTATGAAACTTGTCATAATCATGGAGGGAATTACTCCCTTGTTGAACACCATCTTCATAATACACAATTAATCTATAGTGTTCAAGTTGTTTATGATAGTCCTACTCCCACTATTACCAATGAGAAAGATTATGCTTATGTGGAGAGTAAGAGTACCTTTTTGCATGTGGATCATGGTAACAATGCTTTATGTGATGCTTATATTGTTGAGTTTATTCGTGATCCCACTGAAAATTATTATGAGAAGGGAACATATGCTTATAGATATTTCAATAATATCAAGTTCCCTCTCTTTATGTTGAAGGTTTTGAAGCTGCACTTGTTTTGTCTTCCTATGCTTATTGCTTTGTGCTTCAATGAATTATTGTATTGCAATATTCCTATGCATAGGAAGCATGTTAGGCTTAAATGTGTTTGGTATTTGCTTCTTGATGCTCTCTTTTGTTCTTCAACTCTTATTCCTACGAGAGCATCATTAAAGTCTTAAGCCTATCTTTATGGCTATAAAGAAAGAGCTCTAGGGAGACAACCCTTGTTATCTTTGCTTTCAGTTTTAGTGGTCTTGATGTTGTTACTACAGTAGCATCATCATTGTATCTTTACTTTTCAGCCTTGTGCCAAGTATAGCCTCTGATTGCAAGAAAGTTCAAAAATTGTGACGTGCTGTCCAGGAAACAGATTCTGTCCTTGGATAGAAAAATTCGTATAAAATCACCAGATCATCTTTTTGGTCTGAATTTTTTCGACAGCGTGCTCTATATAATTTTATTTCGTGCATCTGTTTTGAGTTTTTTTATTAGAGTTGCAGAAGTGCCCCGAACAAATCATTTACTACCTGCTGTTCTGTTTTTCACAGATTCTGTCCTGTTTTGCCTTTCCTTTATTTTGCAAACCTAGAGCTTGCTTTTTCTTTGCAAAAACCTTTTGGCAATCTTGAGAAACAGTAGACCTTCAAGAATATCTTTATTTCCAGCAAGGAGCAATTATTTTATTAAGGGTACTAACTTCGCTAATCAGATTATGATGAGTTATGTATGAAGGGAGTTTTCAAGTGTGCGAGGGAAGATGATAAAAAGATTCAGGAGTGTCAAACGCTCAAGCTTGGGGATGCCCCCATGCACCCCCAAGAAATATTCAAGGAGACTCAAGCGTCTAAGCTTGGGGATGCCCCCGTGCATCCCCTTCTCCATCAACATTATCAGTTCGTCTTTCGTTCCACTATATTTTTATCACTTCATGTGTTATGTGCTATGCTTGGAGCGTCTTGCTTTTAGTTTCCCTTTTAGTTTTCCTTTAGCTTTTCATAACGAGTCGGAACTCAGCTTTCTTTATGTGGGAGAGAAACACGCTCCACTTCTACCTAGAACATAACATAGAATTTTCATGTCTATCCTTGTTGTGTGTGTTCTTTGTCTTTTAATAGCTACTATCATGCTTAGCTCTTAGTATTCATGCTTATCTTTTTAAAGAGCTTTTGTTTAGTTGGTTGCTTGAACTCTCTTTAGTTATCATGCTTATCTTATTAAGAGAGTTTGCTTCCGTTGCATTGGTTGATATGTCTATGATAAAGATGCTACGTGCATAATGGCGCTTAGTAGTTCATGTTTTCTTATGGTTAGTCTCAAATAGCTGGGGGATTCCCAATGTGTTATTGGAGTACCAACATGATTTGTTTGCCTATGATGTGGTATGGTTTAGTAATATCTTCCTTCAAAGAATTTATTTTGATTGACTTGGCGTATGCTCACGCATATTTAAGACTGTAAAGAAAGTCTATCAAGCCTTGATGATCTTTTGTTTCTGAGTAGCGATATAACTTCCATGCCTGATTCAATGTTGCTTTGTCGCTCTGCATGATTATGACCGTCATTGCTCTCTTAGTTGGTCGCTCCCAGTCTTTTGCTAACCTTCGCCTGTACTAAGCGGACTGACTGCTTGTGCATCCACATCCTTTTAATCCAGTTATGCCATATGAGTCCACCATATCTTCCTACATGGTATTTACCTGCCATTCCTAACGGAGACTTGCATGTACCATCTCGAAATTATTCAAAGAAAAAGCATTCCTATTTTGTGCCTCTTTTTTAAGTTCATGAGGATGTAGTAGTTAATTCAAGATCTTTTTAAGTTGGACAAGCTTCACCCCGGGATTTCATGTATAATGTGCAAACCCATAATACGAGAAGGAACTGGCATTGAGTGCGCCCGGCTCAAAAAGATAATATAACAAACAAACCCTCCTTCACGCTTTGTTCATGAGAAATCAGAAAACTTTGGCAGTGATAAACAGAGGAGATTAAGAGGATGTGATCGTCCTCATTCGGGAGCCGTTCCTCGAAACTTGTCCATCTCAAGAAGTGATTGAGTTGTCTGCTAGCATTCGTTGACGAAACATGCATGATCTAAAAAAAATTATTACCTCTGTTTTAAAACCAAGAGCTCTGGTACATGTTTTGTCTTTGTTTCAGACTACGGGTTTTAAACCTTGCCAACAAAAGCCACGGTTCGAGAGTCTCCACCTTCTTTTAAAGCACCAACTACTGAGAGGATGATTGTCATTCTGAGTGTAATGTGCATTGTCCCAAAGTAGCATTGTCTTTTGCATGATTGTGATATCGTTTATTCTGAAATTATTGTATCTAGTCATCACTTAAACCTTGGAGGTGCCCCTGCATTTATGTTTTTCTTCACTAAAGGGGGCAAGCGAGATATCACTTTATCATATTTGCACACCATGTTCATTACAAATCTATTTGATGTTTCAGTATCATATTGTAAAACTTTCAGTTCTTTGTGATTTTCTAATGAGGCAACTTAATTACTATAGATTCATTGTCTCAGTAGGCTTTTGTCATATGACTATGAAAAAGTCCTATATGGTTAATAGCATGTCACCACAGAAACTATTCTTGTTATCATTTACCTACTCGAGGACGAGCAGGAATTAAGCTTGGGGATGTTGATACGTCCAAAACGTATCTATAATTTCTGCTTGCTCCATGCCTCTTTTGGGTGATATTGCTATGTTATTTATACACTTCCATACACTTTTGATCATATTTGGACTAACCTATTAACTCAGTGCACCCCAGTGCCAGTTTCTGTTTTCGGCTGTTTTTGTATTTCAGGTTTTCACATTACGAGAACTGCCAGAAAAAATCCAGAAAAATTATATAAAAAATCAGCGTTCCGGAAGCTTCCATGCGGCCAAAGTAGGGCCGGAGGGGACCCACAGGGGCTCCAGGCGGCCTGCCCACGCGGCCCCCCTCTTGGCCGCGCCGGGGGGGCGTCTGGGCACCCCTGACCCCCTCTGATGCCCCCCTTTGGCATATATTTACACCGTGTCGCGGAAACCCTGATTCCGGACCCCTTTTCTCCAGACGCAATTCCGATCTCCGCCGCCATCGCCATCAAGCTTCGGGGGACCAGAATTCCTGTGCTGGCAGCCTGTCGGGACGGGGAAGTGCCCCGGGATTCATCTCCATCGACGTTGCTTCCTCCCTCCATGATGCGGGAGTAGTTCCTCCTCGGGGCTGAGGTTCTTACCAGTAGCTATGTGGTCAATTCTCTCTCCAATGATGTGATCTTCGTTGTGATCATAGGCTATGTTAATCTAGGGTGATCCCATGATATTTCCCCTTCCTCTATGTATTGGATTGATGTACTCACTTGTCTTTATCTAGTATAATCCCCGAGACCAAGGTGACAACAGTCTATTGGACATGGATTAGAAGAATAATTTCATGAGTGATTTCCTTTTTGTGTGTTGATTGAAGATTGAGAGTCTCTTGGTGCTTGTCTTTGACTATCCTTTAGATATGTTGTGGTGATTGTGGGACTCTCTTTGGATGGCCGCGGTGACATTGGGAGATCCTTAGATTGAGAACTACGAACTTTGAGGTGTGCTTTTGTAGCCCTACATAATTCTCGTCCTTTCTTGACCACGAAGGAATGACCTCCGAGTGCGTCCCCTTTGCATGTTTTATGGGAAATATCATGTGATTCGATTATGTTAATGTTGTTGGGAGTTGCCACTAGTGAAAGTATGAACCCTAGGCCTCGTTTCCACCATTGCAATACCATTTGTGCTCACGCTTACCACTTGTTTGCTTGCTGCACTTTTTATTACAGATTTATATTACTTTGTTTAGCCATCCATATCACTTGCCATTTAACATCTCTTCGCCGAACTAGTGCACCTATACATCTGACAAGTGTATTAGGTGTGTTGGGGACACAAGAGACTTCTTGTATCTTAGTTGCAGGGTTGCTTGAGAGAGACCATCTTCAACCTCTACTTCCCTGAGTTCGATAAACCTTAGGTCATCCACTTGAGGGAAATTGCTGCTGTCCTACAAACCTCTGCGCTTGGAGGCCCAACATAGTCTATAAGAGTAGAAGCGTGTGTAGACATCAGCAGCACAGTAACGTAAGTATTTCCCTCACTTTTTGAGAACCAAGGTATCAATCCAGTAGGAGACCACACGTGAGTCCCTCACACCTGCACAAACAAATAAGAACTTTGCAGCCAACGCGATAAGGGGTTGTCAATCCCTTTACGGTCACTTACGAAAGTGAGATCTGATAGAGATGATAGTTTGATATTTTTGGTATTTTTGGTTATAAGAATAGAAAGTAAAAGCGGAAAAGTAAAGTAGATTGTAGATTGATATGTTGAGAATAGACCCGGGGGCCATAGTGTTCTCTAGTGGCTTCTCTCATGATATCGATATTCTACGGCGGGTAAACAAATTACTGTCAAGCAATTGATAGAAAAGCGAATAATTATGAGACTATCTAGGCATGATCATTGTATATAGGTGATGTCTACACACGCTTCTACTCTTGTAGACTATGTTGGGCCTCCAAGCGCAGAGGTTTGTAGGACAGCAGCAAATTTCCCTTAAGTGAGTAACCCAAGGTTTATCGAACTCAGGGAAGTAGAGGTTGAAGATGGTCTCTCTCAAGCAACCCTGTAACTAAGATACAAGAAGTCTCTTGTGTCCCCAACACACCTAATACAACTAGGAGTTGTATAGGTGCACTAGTTCGGCGAAGAGATGGTAAAATATGGATGATAGGAGTGGCAAAGCAAAGTAATATAAATCTGTAATAAAAAGTGCAGCAAGCAAACAAGTGGTAAACGTGAGCACAAATGGTATTGCAATGGTGGAAACAAGGCCTAGGGTTCATACTTTCACTAGTGGCAACTCCCAACAACATTAACATAATCGAATCACATGATATTTCCCATAAAACATGCAAAGGGGACACACTCGGAGGTCATTCCTTCGTGGTCAAGAGACGACGAGAATTATGTAGGGCTACAAAAGCACACCTCAAAGTTCGTAGTTCTCAATCTAAGGATTTCCCAATGTCACCGCGGCCATCCAAAGAGAGTCCCACAATCACCACAACATATCTAAAGGATAGTCAAAGACAAGCACCAAGAGACTCTCAATCTTCAATCAACACACAAGAGAGGAAATCACTCATGAAAATACTTTTCTAATCCATGTCCAATAGACCGCTGTCACCTTGGTCTCGGGGATTATACTAGATAAAGACAAGTGAGTACATCAATCCAATACATAGAGGAAGGGGAAATATCATGGGATCACCCTAGATTAACATAGCCTATGATCACAACGAAGATCACATCATGGGAGAGAGAATTGACCACATAGCTACTGGTAAGAACCTCAGCCCCGAGGAGGAACTACTCCCGCATCATGGAGGGAGGAAGCAACGTCGATGGAGATGAATCCGGGGGCACTTCCCCGTCCCGGCAGGGTGTCGGCGCAGGAATTCTGGTCCCCCGAAGCTTGATGGCGATGGCGGCGGAGATCGGAATCGCGTTTGGAGAAAAGGGGTCTGGAATCATGGTTTCCGCGATACGGTGTAAATATATGCCAAAGGGGGGCATCGGAGGGGGTCAGGGGTGCCCAGGCGCCCCCCCCCCCGGCGCAGCCAGGGGGGCACGTGGGCAGGCCGCCTGGAGCCCCTGTGGGTCCCCTCCGGCCCTACTTTGGCCGCATGGAAGCTTCCGGAACGCTGATTTTTTATATATTTTTCCCGGATTTTTTCTGGCAATTTACGTAATGGGAAAACCTGAAATACAAAAACAGCAGAAAACAGAAACTGGCATTGGGGTGCACTGAGTTAATAGGTTAGTCCAAATATGATCAAAAGTGTATGGAAATGTATAAATAACATAGCAATATCACCCAAAAGAGGCATGGAGCAAGCAGAAATTATAGATACGTTTTGGACGTATCAACATCCCCAAGCTTAATTCCTGCTCGTCCTCGAGTAGGTAAATGATAACAAGCATAATTTCTGTGGTGACATGCTATTAACCATATAAGGACTTTTCATAGTCACATGACAAAAGCTTACTGAGACAATGAATCTGTAGTAATTAAGTTGCCTTATGAGAAAATCACAAAGAACTGAAAGTTTTACAATATGATACTGAAACATCAAATAGATTTGTAATGAGCATGGTGTGCAAATATGATAAAGTGATATCTCGTTTGCCCCCTTTAGTGAAGCAGAACATAAATGCAGGGGCACCTCCAAGGTTTAAGTGATGACTAGATACGATGATTTCAGAATAAACGATATCATAATCATGCAAAAGACAATGCTACTTTGGGACAATGCACATTACACTCAGAATGACAATCATGCTCTCAGTAGTTGGTGCTTTAAAAGAAGGTGGAGACCCTCGAACCGTGGCTTTTGTTGGCAAGGTTTAAAACCCGTAGTCTGAAACAAAGACAAAACATGTACCAGAGCTCTTGGTTTTAAAACAGAGGTAATAATTTTTTTTAGATCATGCATGTTTCGTCAACGAATGCTAGCAGACAACTCAATCACTTCTTGAGATGGACAAGTTTCGAGGAACGGCTCCCGAATGAGGACGATCACATCCTCTTAATCTCCTTTGTTTATCACTGCCAAAGTTTTCTGATTTCTCATTAACAAAGCGTGAAGGAGGGTTTGTTTGTTATATTATCTTTTTGAGCCGGGCGCACTCAATGCCAGTTCCTTCTCGTATTATGGGTTTGCACATTATACATGAAATCCCGGGGTGAAGCTTGTCCAACTTAAAAAGATCTTGAATTAACTACTACATCCTCATGAACTTAAAAAAGAGGCACAAAATAGGAATGCTTTTTCTTTGAATAATTTCGAGATGGTACATGCAAGTCTCCGTTAGGAATGGCAGGTAAATACCATGTAGGAAGATATGGTGGACTCATATGGCATAACTGGATTAAAAGGATGTGGATGCACAAGCAGTCAGTCCGCTTAGTACAGGCGAAGGTTAGCAAAAGACTGGGAGCGACCAACTAAGAGAGCAATGACGGTCATAATCATGCAGAGCGACAAAGCAACATTGAATCAGGCATGGAAGTTATATCGCTACTCAGAAACAAAAGATCATCAAGGCTTGATAGACTTTCTTTACAGTCTTAAATATGCGTGAGCATACGCCAAGTCAATCAAAATAAATTCTTTGAAGGAAGATATTACTAAACCATACCACATCATAGGCGAACAAATCATGTTGGTACTCCAATAACACATTGGGAATCCCCCAGCTATTTGAGACTAACCATAAGAAAACATGAACTACTAAGCGCCATTATGCACGTAGCATCTTTATCATAGACATATCAACCAATGCAACGGAAGCAAACTCTCTTAATAAGATAAGCATGATAACTAAAGAGAGTTCAAGCAACCAACTAAACAAAAGCTCTTTAAAAAGATAAGCATGAATACTAAGAGCTAAGCATGATAGTAGCTATTAAAAGACAAAGAACACACACAACAAGGATAGACATGAAAATTCTATGTTATGTTCTAGGTAGAAGTGGAGCGTGTTTCTCTCCCACATAAAGAAAGCTGAGTTCCGACTCGTTATGAAAAGCTAAAGGAAAACTAAAAGGGAAACTAAAAGCAAGACGCTCCAAGCATAGCACATAACACATGAAGTGATAAAAATATAGTGGAACGAAAGACGAACTGATAATGTTGATGGAGAAGGGGATGCACGGGGGCATCCCCAAGCTTAGACGCTTGAGTCTCCTTGAATATTTCTTGGGGGTGCATGGGGGCATCTCCAAGCTTGAGCGTTTGACACTCCTGAATCTTTTTATCATCTTCCCTCGCACACTTGAAAACTCCCTTCATACATAACTCATCATAATCTGATTAGCGAAGTTAGTACCCTTAATAAAATAATTGCTCCTTGCTGGAAATAAAGATATTCTTGAAGGTCTACTGTTTCTCAAGATTGCCAAAAGGTTTTTGCAAAGAAAAAGCAAGCTCTAGGTTTGCAAAATAAAGGAAAGGCAAAACAGGACAGAATCTGTGAAAAACAGAACAGCAGGTAGTAAATGATTTGTTCGGGGCACTTCTGCAACTCTAATAAAAAAACTCAAAACAGAAGCACGAAAGAAAATTATATAGAGCACGCTGTCGAAAAAATTCAGACCAAAAAGATGATCTGGTGATTTTATACGAATTTTTCTATCCAAGGACAGAATCTGTTTCCTGGACAGCACGTCACAATTTTTGAACTTTCTTGCAATCAGAGGCTATACTTGGCACAAGGCTGAAAATTAAAGATACAATGATGATGCTACTGTAGTAACAACATCAAGACCACTAAAACTGAAATCAAAGATAACAAGGGTTGTCTCCCTAGAGCTCTTTCTTTATAGCCATAAAGATAGGCTTAAGACTTTAATGATGCTCTCGTAGGAATAAGAGTTGAAGAACAAAAGAGAGCATCAAGAAGCAAATACCAAACACATTTAAGCCTAACATGCTTCCTATGCATAGGAATATTGCAATACAATAATTCATTGAAGCACAAAGCAATAAGCATAGGAAGACAAAACAAGTGCAGCTTCAAAACCTTCAACATAAAGAGAGGGAACTTGATATTATTGAAATATCTATAAGCATATGTTCCCTTCTCATAATAATTTTCAGTGGGATCACGAATAAACTCAACAATATAAGCATCACATAAAGCATTGTTACCATGATCCACATGCAAAAAGGTACTCTTACTCTCCACATAAGCATAATCTTTCTCATTGGTAATAGTGGGAGTAGGACTATCATAAACAACTTGAACACTGTAGATTAATTGTGTATTAGGGAGATGGTGTTCAACAAGGGAGTAATTCCCTCCATGATTATGACAAGTTTCATAAGGATAATTTCTCCTTATGTCATAGGTACCTTTATAATCACTATAGACTGGAGTTATAACATCATCATAGTAGAGAAGAGCATTATCATTGCTAGCAACTATATTTGTAAACATGTTGTCTTTATTCTTACTAGCAAAAGAATTATCAATTGTCACATTACTAGTGGGTAAAGGATTTGCAATCCTATCATCCCCAAGCTTAGAGCTTCCCATATCATCACTTTCAGAGTTGGTACCAAAAAGATTTTCAAGATCATAAGTAGCATTATCATCATTTTCCCAATCACAATAAGTAACATGCATATCATAATCAAAATCATCTTCAATAGTACCTACGGACGTATCATCAAGATGATAATTAAGGCAATAAACTTCACCTTCTTCTTTAAACTTACAACCGTTAGGATAAAAGTTGATGGGAGGAATATGCTCAGGCCAGGTTGATACCCATTCTTCTTCTTTCTTGCTCCTCTTCCTCCTCCTCTTCTTTTTCTTCTTCTTAACCTTAGGAGGGAGTGGTTGGAGATGAAGCTTCTCCACATATCCTGGTTTATCATTAGAAACAATAGGGGAAACTTGGGAGAAACTCTCCTTTTTATTAGCAGAAATATAAGAGACAACTTTATACTTTGGTAAAGTTCCCTCCTTTCTAATCTTACTTATGTAATCATTTTCATGGCAATTAACAACACAATAGAGATGGAAATTTTGCAAAGTGTTTTTTATTCCTATGGCATTAACATCTAGCCAAGAAGTCTTTTCTGATAACTCTTCACACATCAAAAATAACATAAGCTCATCATAAAGATCAGAGGTGATCATGTTATCACACAACCGGTTAACAGTTATGTTTTGAAAGTTCATGCATTGAAAATTAAAGTGACCCTCTATACGGCAAAGTTCACAAGTAAAAGGATAAAGGTCACACAATTCTCTAGCAATTTCATTTAAATCTCTGACCCAAGTGATTGTTCTTTCATGCTTATGTTGCTTACAATACTTCTCTTCTTCAATCATAGGCCTTTCACAAGGTCTATCCACTCCACAAAAATTAACATGCTTATATAAAACTTCATTTTTAAGAATTGGATCATGCATGTTGCAATCATCATGAACAATTTCATTTTCTTTGCAAGTCTCTTTAAAAGGTTTATGATACTTGATCCAATCCTCCTTAGGCATATTAAGATGTGAAGCAAAAGATTTGAGGAAATCAACAAGGAGTTGAGAATCAAGCCCAAACTTAGCACTAAACTTATTAAAACTTGTAGTTTCAACAAAGGACTTAATGCAATCATACTCATAAATTATACCTGACTCTTTACCTTTGTCGATCTCCCAATCTTCAGTGTTGCGTTGAATTCTTTCAAGGAGTTCCCATTTAGCATCAGCCTTTTCGTTTGTGAAAGAACCCATAGAGGAAGCGTCGAGCAAATCTTTATTCTGTCGAGAAAGCCTCGCATAGAAATTAGTAATAATCATATCTTTGGGGAGCCCATGGTTAGGACATTTTAGCATTAACGTTTTCAGTCTCCCCCAAGCTTGAGCTATGCTCTCTCCGTCATGAGGATAAAAATTATAAACATAATTCCTATTCTCATGGACTTCATGAAGAGGATAAAACTTGGAGTAAAAGAGAGACTGGATCTCTTCCCACTCCAGCAGGTGAGAGTCATCTAGTAGCCTATACCATTCTGAAGCTTTATCTATAAGTGATACGGCGAACAATTTCCTCATGACAAACTCCCTTGATACACCTGCAAGCTTAAATAATGAACATAATTGTGACAGATATAGCAAGTGTTCACCGGGATGTCTGTCTCCTGCAAAACGATTAGCCAAAACATAATCGATAATACCAGCTGGTATTTTATAGGGCACAATTTCAGTAGGGGGAGGAGCAACCACCACAGGTGTGGGGCGTCTTCCCGCAAGCAACGATCCAATAGCACGGTTTTCCATAAACATAACTAGTGAAACTAAAAACAAGAAACGAAAAGATTTAGTTGCAAGATCTAAAGATATACCTTCAAGCGCTCACCTCCCCGGCAACGGCGCCAGAAATAGCTTGATGTCTACACACGCTTCTACTCTTATAGACTATGTTGGGCCTCCAAGCGCACAGGTTTGTAGGACAGCAGCAAGTTCCCTCAAGTGGATGACCTAAGGTTTATCGAACTCAGGGAAGTAGAGGTTGAAGATGGTCTCTCTCAAGCAACCCTACAACTAAGATACAAGAAGTCTCTTGTGTCCCCAACACACCTAATACACTTGTCAGATGTATAGGTGCACTAGTTCGGCGAAGAGATGTTAAATGGCAAGTGATATGGATGGCTAAACAAAGTAATATAAATCTGTAATAAAAAGTGCAGCAAGCAAACAAGTGGTAAACGTGAGCACAAATGGTATTGCAATGGTGGAAACGAGGCCTAGGGTTCATACTTTCACTAGTGGCAACTCCCAACAACATTAACATAATCGAATCACATGATATTTCCCATAAAACATGCAAAGGGGGCGCACTCGGAGGTCATTCGTTCGTGGTCAAGAGAGGACGAGAATTATGTAGGGCTACAAAAGCACACCTCAAAGTTCGTAGTTCTCAATCTAAGGATTTCCCAATGTCACCGCGGCCATCCAAAGAGAGTCCCACAATCACCACAACATATCTAAAGGATAGTCAAAGACAAGCACCAAGAGACTCTCAATCTTCAATCAACACACAAAAAGGAAATCACTCATGAAATTCTTCTTCTAATCCATGTCCAATAGACTGTTGTCACCTTGGTCTCGGGGATTATACTAGATAAAGACAAGTGAGTACATCAATCCAATACATAGAGGAAGGGGAAATATCATGGGATCACCCTAGATTAACATAGCCTATGATCACAACGAAGATCACATCATTGGAGAGAGAATTGACCACATAGCTACTGGTAAGAACCTCAGCCCCGAGGAGGAACTACTCCCGCATCATGGAGGGAGGAAGCAACGTCGATGGAGATGAATCCGGGGGCACTTCCCCGTCCCGACAGGGTGCCGGCACAGGAATTCTAGTCCCCCGAAGCTTGATGGCGATGGCGGCGGAGATCGGAATTGCGTCTGGAGAAAAGGGGTCCGGAATCAGGGTTTCCGCGACACGGTGTAAATATATGCCAAAGGGGGGCATCAGAGGGGGTCAGGGGTGCCCAGGCGCCCCCCCGGCGCGGCCAGGAGGGGGCCGCGTGGGCAGGTCGCCTGGAGCCCCTGTGGGTCCCCTCCGGCCCTACTTTGGCCGCATGGAAGCTTCCGGAACGCTGATTTTTTATATAATTTTTCTGGATTTTTTCTGGCAGTTCTCGTAATGTGAAAACCTGAAATACAAAAACAGCCGAAAATAGAGGCACTGGGGTGCACTGAGTTAATAGGTTAGTCCAAATATGATCAAAAGTGTATGGAAGTGTATAAATAACATAGCAATATCACCCAAAAGAGGCATGGAGCAAGCATAAATTATAGATACGTTTTGGACGTATCAGCTGCATCATCCTTTCCTCTTCGAGGGAATACAACGCAAGCTCGGGAAGTAGCAAGAAGAATTTCTGGCGCCGTTGCCGGGGAGGCTTACGCAAAAGTCATATACCAATTACCTATCACAAACCCTTATCCTTCACATTACGTTTTTGCCTCTCGTTTTCCTCTCCCCCACTTCACCCTTGCCGTTTTATTTGCCCTTCTTCTGCCTTGTGTTTATCGTTCGCTTGCCTCTTGTTTGCTTGTGTGTGTTGGATTGCTTGCTTGTCACCATGGCTCAGAACAATACCAAATTGTGTGACTTCTCCAATACCAACAATAATGACTTTATCAGCACTCTGATTGCTCCTATTACCGATGCTGAATCTTGTGAGATCAATGCTGCTTTGTTGAATCTTGTCATGATAGATCAATTCTCCGTCCTTCCTAGTGAAGATGCCGCTACCCATCTAAACAACTTTGTTGATTTGTGTGATATGCAAAAGAAAAGGGATACGGATAACGATATTGTTAAATTGAAGTTATTTCCATTTTAACTTAGAGATCGTGCTAAAACTTGGTTTTCCTCTTTGTCTAGAAATAGTATTGATTCGTAGAATAAGTGCAAAGATGCTTTTATCTCTAAGTATTTCCCTCCTGCTAATATCATCTCTCTTAGAAACGATATCATGAATTTTAAGCAATTAGATCATGAGCATGTTGCACAAGCTTGGGAGAGAATGAAATTAATGATACGTAATTGCCCTACACATGGTTTGAATCTATGGATGATTATTCAGAACTTTTATGCTGGCTTGAATTTTGCTTCTAGAAATCTTTTAGATTCGGCCGCAGGAGGCACTTTCATGGAAACTACCTTAGGAGAAGCTACCAAACTCCTAGATAATATTATGGTTAATTATTCTCAATGGCACACCGAAAGATCTACTAGTAAAAAAGTGCATGCTATTGAAGAAATTAGTGTTTTGAGTGGAAAGATGGATGAACTTATGAAATTATTTGCTGCTAAGAGTGCTTCTTCTGATCCTAATGATATGCCTTTGTCCACTTTGATTGAAAATAACAATGAATCATTGGATGTGAATGTTGTTGGTAGCAATAATTTTGGTAACAATGCTTATAGAGGGAACTTTAATCCTAGGCCTTTTCCTACTAATTCCTCTAATAATTATGGTAATTCCTACAACAACTCGTATGGAAAGATGCCTTCTGAATTTGAAACTAGTGTTAAGGAGTTTATGATTTCACAAAAGAATTTCAATGCTATGCTTGAAGAAAAATTTCTTAAGATTGATGAGTTGGCTAGAAGTGTGGATAGAATAACCCTTGATGTTGATTCTTTGAAACTTAGATCTATTCCACCTAAGCATGATATCAATGAGTCTCTCAAAGCCATGAGAATTTTCATTGATGAATGCAAAGAAAGAACCGCTAGGATGCATGCGAAAAGAGAGAATTATATAAAGGCGTGTTCTTCTAGTTATCATGAAAATAAAGATGAAGATCTAAAAGTTATTGATGTGTCTCCTATTAGATCCTTGTTTTCTAGTATAAATCTTGATGAAGATAGGATTGGAGATGATTCTACTTTAAGGTGTCCCAATGATTCAGAGTTTTTAGATCTTGATGCTAAAATTGTTAAAAGTGGGAGTGAAGAGATTAAACTTTGCATAGTGATGAACCCCACTACTTTGGATTTCAAGGGATTCAATTATGATAATTGCTCTTTGATTGATTGTATTTCCTTGTTGCAATCCATACTAAATTCTCCTCATGCTTATAGTCAAAATAAAGCTTTCACTAAACACATAGTTGATGCTTTGATGCAATCTTATGAAGAAAAACTTGAGTTAGAAGTTTCTATCCCTAAAAATCTTTATGATGAGTGGGAACCTACTATCAAAATAAAAATTAAAGATCATGAATGCTTCGCTTTGTGTGATTTGGGTGAAAGTGTCTCCACTATCCCAAAAACTTTGTGTGATTGGTAGGATTCCATGAGCTTGATGATTGTTCTTTAAATTTGCATCTTGCGGATTCCACTATTAAGAAACCTATGGGAAGGATTAATGATGTTCTTATTGTTTCCAATAGGAATTATGTGCCCGTAGATTTCATTGTTCTTGATATAGATTGCAATCCTTCATGTCCCATTATTCTTGGTAGACCTTTCCTTAGAACGATTGGTGCAATTATTGATATGAAGGAAGGAAATATTAGATTCCAATTTCCGTTAAGGAAAGGCACGGAACACTTTCCTAGAAAGAAAATCAAATTACCATATGAATCTATTATGAGAGCCACTTATGGATTGCCTTCCAAGGATGGCAATACCTAGATCTATCCATGTATCGTGCCTAGCTAGGGGCGTAAAACGATAGCGCTTGTTGGGAGGCAATCCAATGTTATATTTTTTGTTTTTGCTTCTGTTTAGGAATAAACATTGCATCTAGCTTCTGTTTAGATGTGGTTTTGTGTTTTGTTTAGTGTTTGTGCCAAGTAGAACCTTTGGGAAGACTTGTGTGAAGTTTATGTGATCTTGCTATGAAAAACAGAATCGTTAGCACTGGCTAGAATGGTCATCGGATTTTAATGGAGCGTGCTATTTAGTTGATTCTTTTTGCAGATGATTAATAGACAAATTACTCACGTTCACCAATTTATTTTGAATTTTTTGGAGTTACATAAGTATGCGAAACCTGTAGCATACGACATATTGTTCTGTTTTTGACAGATTCTGTTTTTCGTGTGTTGTTTGCTTATTTCAATGCATCTATGAGTAATATTGGGAAGTATAAACCATAGAGAAGTTGGAATACAGTAGGTTTAACACCAATATAAACAAATAATGAATTCATTGCAGTACCTTTGAGTAGTGGTTTGCTTTCTTATACTAACGGAGCTCACGAGATTTTTGTTTAAGTTTTGTGTTATGAAGTTTTCAAGTTTTGAGTATTGCTTTGATGGACTATGGAACAGAGAGTAGCGAGGGCCTAAGCTTGGGGATGCCCAAGGCACCCCAAGTAAAATTCAAGGACAATCAAAAGCCTAAGCTTGGGGATGCCCCGGGAAGGCATCCCCTCTTTCGTCTTCATCCATCGATAACTATACTCGGAGCTATATTTTTATTCGCCACATGATATGTGTTTTACTTGGAGCGTCTTGTATAATTTGAGTCTTTGCTTGTTAGTTTGCCACAATTATCCTTGCTGCACACACCTATTTTAGAGATTTAAATATGGCCTAGGAATTGTTAGAACACTCTATGTGCTTCACTTATATCTTTTGAGTTGAATAGTTTTTGCTCTAGTGCTTCACTTATATCTTTTAGAGCACGGTGGTGACAATATTTTGTAGAAATTGTTGAATTCTCATGCTTCACTTATATCCATTTGAGAGTCTATTAAAACAGCATGGTAATGTGCTTAGGCTATAAAACTAGTCTTCACATGATAGACATCCAATATCAATGTAGTAAAAAAATTCACACTAAGTGCATTGAATATGATGAGAAGTTGGATGCTTTATAATTGTTTTGAGATATGAGGATAGTGATATTAGAGTCATGCTAGTGGAGTTATTATGAAATTGAGAAATGCTTGTGTTAAAGTTAGTGATTCCCGTAGCATGCACATATGGTGAACCGCTATGTGACGAAGTTAGAGCATGAGGTAATTGTAAAGTGCCAACCTTTGTGTGGAGGTCGGGGGCGCGCGATGGTTAACTCCTACCAACCTCCCCCCTAGGAGCATGCGTTGATTGCTTTGTTTTGATGACTCGTAGATTTTTGCAATAAGTATATGAGTTCTTATGACTAATGTTGAGTTCATGGATTATACGCACTCTCACCCTTCCACCATTGCTAGCCTCTCTTGTACCGCACAACTTTCGCCGGTACCATACACCCACTATATATCCTTCCTAAAAACAGCCACCATATATATTCCTCAAAACATCCACCATACCTACCTATCATGGCCTTTCCATAGCCATTTCGAGATATATTGCCATGCAACTTTCCACCGTTCCGTTCAGATGACACGCATCATATTGTCATATTGCCATGCATGATCATGTAGTTGACATCATATTTGTGGCAAAGCCACCATGCATAATCTTTCATACATGTCACTCTTGATTCATTGCACATCCTGGTACACCGCCGGAGGCATTCATATAGAGTCATACTTGTTTTAGTATCGAGTTGTAATATCGAGTTGTAAATCAATAAAAGTGTGATGATCATCATTATTAGAGCATTGTCCCATGTGTTGAAAGGCCAATAAAAAAAGAGATGGCCCAAAAAATAGAGAGGGCTAAATAAAAAAAGGGAGAAAGCCCCTCCAAAAAAAGAGAGAAAAGAGAGAAGGGACAATTGCTACTATCTTTTTCCACACTTGTGCTTCAAAGTAGCAGCATGTTCTTCATGATAGAGAGTCTCATGTTTAGTCACTTTCATATACTAGTGGGAATTTTCATTATAGAACTTGGCTTGTATATTCCAACGATGAGCTTCCTCAAATGCCCTAGATCTTCGTGAGCAAACAAGTTGGATGCACACCCACTAGTTTCTTTTTTGAGCTTTCCTACATATTTAGCTCTAGTGCATCCGTTGCATGGCAATCCCTACTCACTCACATTGATATCTATTGATGAGCATCTCCATAGACCGATGATACGCCTAGTCGATGTGAGGTTATCTCCCTCCTTTTTGTCTTCTCCACAACCACCTCTCTATTCCACCCATAGTGCTATATCCATGGCTCACGCTCATGTATTGCGTGAAAGTTGAAAGGTTTGAAAGAATAGAGTATGAAAACAAGTGCTTGGCTGAAATCGGGGTTGTGCATGATATGAATATTTTGTGTGATGAAGAGGGAGCATAACCAGATTATATGGTTTTGTAGGGAAATCTTTCTTTAGCCATAGTATTTTGAGAAGACATGATTGCTTTGTTAGTATGCTTGAAGTATTATTATTTCTTATGTCAATATAGACCTTTGTCTTGAATCTTTCAGATCTGAACATTCATGCCACAATTAAGAGAATTACATTGAAAACTATGTTGGTTAGCATTCCACATCAAAAATTCTGTTTTTATCATTTACCTACTCGAGGACGAGCAGGAATTAAGCTTAGGGATGTTTGATACGTCTCCAACGTATCTATAATTTTTTATTATTCCATGCTATTATTTATGATGTTTTGGATGTTTAATGGGCTTTGTCATACACTTTTATATTATTTTTGGGACTAACCTACTAACCCAAAGGCCCAGTCCAGATTGCTGTTTTTGCCTATTTCAGGGTTTTACAAAAAAGGGATATCAAACGGAGTCCAAACGAAATGAAACCTTCGGGAGAGATATTTTTGGAGAAAATCACGCACGGGAGACTTGAGAACCACGGAGTAGGGTTTATGTGGTGCCCACGAGGGTGGGGGCGCGCCCTGCCTCGTGGGGCCCATGTTTGGCCCCCGGTGCCCTCCTTCCTCTTATGAATGCATACGTACCTCGAAACCATCAGAACAACTGAGAAAACCCTAGTTCCACCGTCGTAACCTTCTGTTCCCGTGAGATCCCATCTTGGGGCCTGTTCTGGAGCTCCGCCGGAGGGCGGATCTTCCATGGAGTGCTTCTACATCATCATCATCGCCTCACCATGAGTTGTGAGTAGTTTACCACAGACCTTCGGGTCCATAGCTAGTATCTAGATGGCTTCTTCTCTCTCTTTGGATCTCAATACAAAGTTCTCCTCGGTCTTCAAGGAGATCTATTCGATGTAATCTCTTTTTGCGGTGTGTTTGTCGAGATCCGATGAATTGTGGGTTTATGATCAAGATTATCTATGAGAAATATTTGGTTCTTCTCCGAACTCTTTATGTATGATTATAATATCCTTACAAGTCTCTTTTAATTATTGGTTTGGTTTGACCTACTAGATCTATAGTTCTTGCAATGGGAGAAGTGCTTGGCTTTGGGTTCAATCTTGCGGTGTCCTTTCCCAGTGGCAATAGGGGCAGCAAGGCACGTATTGTATTGTTGCCATCGAGGATAAAAAGATGGGGTTTATATCACTAAGTTTGAGTTTATCCCTCTACATCATTGTCATCTTGCTTAAGGCGTTACTCTGTTCTTATGAACTCAATACACTAGATGCATGATGGATAGTGGTCGATGTGTGGAGTAATAGTAGTAGATGCAGAATCGTTTCGGTCTACTTGTCTCGGACGTGATGCCTATATACAATGATCATGCCTAGATAGTCTCATAATTATTCACTTTTCTATCAATTGCTTGACAGTAATTTGTTTACCCGTCGTAGAATATCGCTATCATGAGAGAAGCCACTAGAGAACACTATGGCCCCCGGGTCTATTCTCAACATATCAATCTACAATCTACTTTACTTTTCCGCTTTTACTTTCTGTTCTTATAACCAAAAATACCAAAAATATCAAACTATCATCTCTATCAGATCTCACTTTCGTAAGTGACCGTAAAGGGATTGACAACCCCTTATCGCGTTGCTGCGAAGTTCTTATTTGTTTGTGCAGGTGCGAGGGACTCGCGCGTGGTCTCCTACTGGATTGATACCTTGGTTCTCAAAAACTGAGGGAAATACTTACGCTACGGTGCTGCATCACCCTTTCCTCTTCGAGGGAATACAACGCAAGCTCGAGAAGTAGCATATACCGTTGAAGCTCCTTGTGTCAACGGTTGCAGCAAACACGAGCGCGGTTCCTCAGCTCGCTGTGGTGACCGTCGCAGCTCGTCGCCGTGCGAGATGCAGCTGCGTCGGGTGTCAGTCACAGCTCGCAACCATGTTGGATGCAGCTCGACACCATGTCGCGCAACCCTTGCAATAGCATGCCCCTTGCCTGCATCGCGAGTGGCCACCCGGCCTTGCGGTAGCTCGCACATGAGCCATGGTGGAGGTGGTATTGGGAGGCATCCTTCAGCAGACATGAGGGCAATTGGCAGAGGCACGGAGCATGGTTCATCAGGGAGGGAATAGGAAAAGGCAGAGAAGGAGATCGCACAACCATGGCGAGCATCAGAAGAGAGGAGGAGCGGCGCAGCCATGGCGGAGTGCGTCGGGGAGAGAAGTATGCCCAGAGGGAAAAATGATAGGAAGGGAAGAAGAGATTGCGTGGGCCCATAAGACGTGAGGCACTAGGGTGTTGGTTGGCTGTAGCGTCGCGTGCGTGAGCGAGCGACACGAGCAGCTGAAGCTTTGGCCGGCGTGTAGGCGTGATATGTTTTCCATCTCTATCTAATAATAAAGTAAGGATTGCTTATGACCGTCCGTCATCGAAATTACCCTTGAAGCTGGCAATAATTACCCACCAATGCCACCCGTAAGTGAAAAAAAAACGATTCAATGTTTTCCTTAAGTCGCCGGCCCTCGCGTTTGGTTTTTTTTTTTTTTTTGAAAAACGTAAGGACTTTATTCAACGGAAACAACAGATACATCGTTTGTGAGTAAAGGTACAATCTCAATCATAGGCTCTTCAAACCAATCAATGGTAGAAGAAATTCTAGCCAACCTAGCAAGCTCGTGTTTGGTTCATATAGAGCTATACCCTAACACACCACAAGTGCTCACCCCCCTGAGTGGCTAGAGCGTCACTTGGTGATATGGGAGAAAATAGTTTGATCCCAGCTTCCAACCCCAGTATAGAGTTGCCTCGATGTGTGTCACATAGCAGATGGGCTAGACAGTGCAATTTCTGCCCAGTTTTTTTTTTTTTTGCAGATTCAAGTGTTTTTTAAAACATTTATATCTTTCAGACCCTAATTCCAAATTTAGCATGTTATATATGGAAATCATTCAAAAAATGTGTAGATTCTAAAGGGCTGTTCGGACTCTCTCCACTCTCCAACTCCACGCCGGAGTGGAGCAGGATCCAGTTCTAATTTGGGGAGTGGCTGGAAGGGCGCTCTGCGCGTTCCACGAAGGCGATTTGCCGAACATGGCCTAAATACGATTTAATCTTGCATATTAATCATTTAAAAAATTATGTTTATGTTACACCCTTAACTAATATTTTCTTTCTATGGGGTATTTGAAAATGCCTATTACATATACTTCCTACCCATTTAAGTGACTAGATTGATGCTCTTATAAAAGCTATTATTGTCATCATAGGTATTTTCATTCCTACCGGCTACCATATGCTAAACATCACAACATGCACCTGATCATCCTTTCTATTTCACCAAGTGCATAATACCCAACCTATATACGATGATCTACACTAATTGTTGATACAAACTTTAAGTAACTAATGGCTAATATTGGTTTTCATAACTTTTTTGAAATTCTGCCCATAAATAATTTAAAAAAATACATCAAGTTGATGCAACCATGAACATTTGTTATGCATGTCCTCACAACATGTTTCAACCAAATTAAGTCCTGATTCGGATAACAGTTGCAAACACATATACCAATAAGAAAAAACTTCTCCTGACACAGCTTAGGTATACTTAAAAATCGTCCCATCTTTTATGTCTTGATGCAACACCATTTATCATGTTATTGCTCGTACGACATCATGAAAGATTTCAAGAGATTTGTTGATCTCGTGGAGTTTGTGTATAAGGCGTCATTTTGTTTTTCCCGTCGCAACGCAGGTGCATGTTTGCTATAAAAAAAGGCATGGGCCTCTTTGATTCACATGATTGCAAAAACACCGGAATAGGAAAAATATATGATTGGAATGGCATGTCCATTGGATCCCTATAGGATTTGAGTTTGTTTGTGTCGTGGGAAAAACAAAGGATTTTTTTCAAGAGGTTGGAGTGGATGTTTGAATTCTTGTGAAATGTACAAAATCAAATGATCAACATATGAAAAATTCCTAAGGATTCTAATCCTTAAAAAGCCTATAAAAATCCTTTGAATCAAAGATACCCTTAATCTGATCTGAATTGCCACCCAGTTAGTTGATCTCGCTAGGTTCACGCTGGCACCGATACGATGCTCGTCGGCGGGAACCTGCGCGTGGCAGATCGCCGAAACTAGAGCGAGCGTGCAACGGCGTCGGGTACCGTCTCGACCGTGCGCCTCCTTTCGCCCCCGCCATGATGGCGACGGCAGCGCAGCCCGAGCAGCCGGACCTTGGCGGACTGGTGGACGCGCTGTGCGCATCCGGCCGCTCCGCCGAGGCGCACCACCGCGTCGCGCTCCTCCTCTCCTCCGCATCCGCGTCGCGCCGCCTCGACGCGACCACCGCCAATGGCCTCCTCGCCCGCCTCCTCCGCGCGCGCACGCCCCTCCTCACGCTCCGCCTCGTCCAGGCCGCCCCGTTCGCGCCCTCCCTCCCCAACTACAACCGCCTTCTCGCCCTGCTCTCCTCCGCCGCCGCGCCCTGGCTCCTCCTCCTCGCCCACCGCCTCCTCCTCCGCATGCGCGTGCCTCCGAGCGCCGTCTCCTACGCCGCGCTGCTGGACGGCTACGCGTGCGCCGCGGACCCACGCGCCGCCCAGAAGCTGCTCGACGAAATGCCCCGGTGGGGGCTCGCCCCCAGCTCCCTCGCGCGCACCTTCCTCGTCAAGGCCTTCCTCCGCAGCCGCGACGTCGGCGCGGCCATGGACCTCGTCGACAACCAACTCTGGCCCAGCATGGAGCGCTGCCACGATGAGAACCAGGGGCTCAAGAACGCCGCGTTTGCCAACCTTGTGCAGTGCCTGTGCGAAGAGGGGTTCTTCCACATTGTCTTCCGCGTCGCCGAGGAGATGCCGCAGCGGCGGTGCCTCATCCCAGACGAGTTTGCCTATGCCCAGATGATTGACTCTCTCTGCCGGGCTGGACAGCACCATGGCGCCTCCAGAATAGTGTACATCATGGGGAAGAGGGGCCTGTGCCCAAGCACCCTGTCCTACAACTGCATTGTTCACGGGCTATGCACCAGCCAGAAGCCCGGGGGACGCCTGAGGGCGTACCAGCTGGTGATGGAAGGTGTGCGTTCCGGGTACCGACCGAGAGAGGTAACATACAAGGTACTCGTCGAAGAGCTCTGCCGGGAGAAAGAGCTTGCCAAGGCCAAGGATATCCTGGAGCTAATGCTGCAGCCCCAATGTGGGCATGACAAGCCTGACGATGAGACCAGAACTAGGCTATACAATATGTTCCTTGGGGCACTGCGTGCTGTGGACAACCCAAGCGAGCAGCTCAGTGTGCTCGTGTCCATGTTGCAGGGGGACTGCAAACCGGATGTGATCACTATGAACACTGTCGTTCATGGCTTCTGCAAAGTTGGGCGTACCCAGGAGGCTAGAAAGATTTTGGACGACATGATTAATGGGAAATTCTGTGCTCCTGATGTTGTCACCTTCACCACACTCATTTCTGGATACCTGGATGTAGGTGAGCATGCAGAAGCCCTCCATGTGCTCCACACTTTGATGCCCAGGCGCCGGTGCGCCCCTAATGTTGTCACTTACAATTCTGTCCTCAAGGGATTGTTCTGCCTTGGGCTAGTTGACAGAGCAATGCAGGTCATCGACGAAATGAAATCAAGTAGCATCACTGCTGACTCTGTGAGTCACACCGTGGTGATCAAAGGGTTGTGCGACGCGGGGCAACTTGAGAAAGCAAAGGCATTCTGGGACAATGTGGTCTGGCCATCAGGGATACATGATAGTTATGTGTACAGTGCAATCTTGAGAGGCCTCTGCAAACTGGGGAAACTGGAGCAGGCATGCGATTTCCTGTATGAGTTGGCGGACTCTGGGGTTTGTCCCAGTGTTGTCTGCTACAACATACTCATTGACGCTGCCTGCAAGCAGGGATTGAAGAAGTTGGCCTATCAATTGATGAAGGAGATGAGAAGGAATGGCCTTTCACCGGACGCTGTGACTTGGAGGATACTTGAGAAATTGCACCTTTATGGCAATGAAGAACAAGGGGAGGAGCACCAAGTCCCCACTTTTCATGTCGATCAAAGTTCTGCAGATGACAGAGTAGAGCCTCTCGTCCCGACAAAAAATGAGATACCTTTGTCATCATCGTCAGAACATTTGGATGAAGTATACAAGAATAACAACGAAGCAAAGGGTGAAGAAGCTGGAAGGTCACCAGAAATGACTGAGAACCCATCAGATCTTACTGAGCCAGCAAAAGAGCAGAACTATTTGATAGACAATTCAGTGGTTGGACCAACAATGGACAAGGATCATACAATCAGTGATGATGGCTTCAACAAGCAGGATAAGCAACCTCTAAGAGAACCACTTTCTGGAGTAGCCAGAAGGGTTTTTGGCTTGCTCTAGAGCAAGAACAATTGTTGCTGGTTAGAAGGGGCACATACTTTTCAAAGAAAAAGAAGGGGAACATATTAGAACAGTGTGCAGTGAAGGCTAAATTTTTATTGTTATTTTGGACCTGTCAATGAAGGCCGAGTTAGTGACAACAGCAAAGCTGGTAACCTGTCCACCTATTGGAGAGTAAGGCTTGAGCTTGACTGACACGACTGATTTTAGGCTGCACTTGACATAAGCTTGTCGATAACCAATCTGACATGTTTTATAAGTGCATCTTTACTCAGTGCTCACCCAACAACTGAAATCCATAATTTTGCAGAAACCGATGGAGAGTAAAGGACACTGCATGTAGTGTCTTCAGGTTGCTCCAGTTTTGCAATTGCTCGCCACTGTCAGGTCTCGTTGTGTTTGTGATGCATATGAAAATACTCGGGAGCATGCTCTACTTTATTCTACAATGTCTAAGTGCACCTGGGCTCTTTTGGATTAATATCTCATGGAGATGCTTGCAAGCCTGTGAATCACTGATCCAAGACATTGGGGTTTCCATATATGTAACAGCATGTTACAAGGTGAGACGGCCAAGGTACTTATCACTTCATGGGCAATATTGTTGGCGTGTCGCTAGGTATGAGAGCGTTTTGACAAGGGCTGATGCTACTGTCGGACTTGTTAACTGTATGCTGCTGGCCTCGAGTTCATCTATGAAGAGCAGTTTGCTTCTGGTGATGGCAGAGCTCTAAAACACGGAATTGGGGGATGGATCTTGCTGGGTCCAGGGGAGGTGATACTGAACGCTGACACTGCTCTTCTCTGAGGCGATTCCATGGCAGCGGACACAGCTGTCTGCCGCGACCAAAAGAGCCTGATATAATGGAAACTATGCCGAGCGCCGATGTTTTGATTGTACTAGGGTGGCTTCAGATTGCTAATTCCATCAACAACTTTGTAGGAGACGAACAGGTGCTCTTGCATGATGTTGATCCAAGACATGAAGAACCGTGCATAGGTCGGACACGGTAGGTAGGGATACACAGGTAGCAGCTCACAGCTTAGCATTGCTCGCTTGTACTCTGGGTGTTGATCGCCATATATGGAAGGTAATAAGCTGCGCTTTAATGCTGGATGATGTAACTTTTTAGTAAGTATTAAAAATGGAAAATATATATAGGCACCGAATTGCTCCATGCCCTTGGATGGTTTAGCCGCCGCCACGCATCATCCAGCATCAGTCGGATATGAGTTCACAAATCTGGGGGGCAGGTCGCATGAGCAAGCGAAACCATCGTAACCTTGCTGGTTCCTTGCGATATTGTGGCGGAGATCATCCTTTGCGTAAACGCGGCCACGACGAGGAATGGTCAGTTCAAAATTCCCCGTCCTCTATCCTAGTTTCTCCTGTTTTTCTATTTCTGGTGATTATCCTTGTGCTGGCAGGCGAGATTGGCCGAACCTGCCGACGGTGCTCCTTGACGATATCGCCGGTCGGCTTCTCCTCTACGATGTGGCCGAGTACATCCGCCTCCGTGCTGCGTGCAAGGAGTGGAGGAACTGCACCGATGATCCGCGCGCGGGAGGCGGCCTGGACCGCCGCTTCCGCCCCCGCCGCTGGATCATGCTGTCCAACCGCACCGAGGGCGACGGCCGTCGCTTTCTCAACCTCTCCACTGGTGCCAGCGCATGTGTCGATCTCCCGGAGCTCTCCCGCCACCACCTTGAGACCAGCACCGAGGGCCTCCTGCTCCTGCGCGGCAAGGCGAGCCATGCTGTGCGCCTCTTCAACCCGCTCACCAGGGCCTTCACCAACCTCCCGCCCATCACCCCGGACCTTGGCCGAGCGTACATTGTCTGGACGGGGCTGTTGGAGTCCTCGGAGCGCCTCATCTACGCCGGCATCTCTGAAGAGACCTCCCCAGCGTCGGTCGTGCTCCTGATGATTGACCGTGGGCGTGCCATAGTCTACGCCAAGCCTGGCGACCAGCGGTGGGCTGTGATTGAGCATGACGAGATCGGGAGACCCAATCGCTACGCATCATATCGGTTATCGTCGGCGTCAACCCTGCAGGGGCGCTTCTACTTTGCGACTCTTGAGGGGAATATAATGCATGTGAGGCTCTGTCCTGAGCTACGTTGCACGGATACTTCAGAAAGTGCCCGTATCCGGCCAGATACTGCCCCGATACTCGGATACTGCCCCGATACTTCCCGATACGTATCCCGTAAGTATCCCTCGATATTTTGATATTAAAAAAAAATAATGTTTGATACTCCTAGGATACTTCTGCGATACGTTTTGGATACCTGAAACCCCTCGTTCGACGTGAAATCCCCTCAATAATAAAGACGCACCTTTGAAGATTCCCAACATGGGCGTGAGTTCATGTGAAAATATGTCTGTCAATGTTTTTTATTCAATTGAAAGGTGAGTAAGAGAGAGTCGATGCATTGATTCCCAACATGCCCTGATCAAATCTCACTGCCAATTAATGGAAGTGGACTAAGAGCAAGAAAAGAAAGAGTAATCGTATTGAGGCATGCTTTGACCTAGAAGCTCCTTAATTTTTTCTTCATATTTGTAATAATTAATATATGTAACATCTATAGATGAACGTATCCCCGTATCCATGTTTTTAGAAAACTGACGTATCGGGCGTATCCCCGTATCGCGTATCCGATACGTATCCAAGTATCCGTGCAACATAGGTCCTGAGCCTCGGTTGGTGCCCATAGTCGTGCACCAGCCCAAAACCAGGGGCGACGTGTTCTCCTACCTTGTCCCTCCCGACGACCACCGCTGCGGCGGCATGCTCATGGTGCGCTACTACCTCGACCTTGATCACCTCAGCGCTGACGAGCGGAGAATCATGACGCGCAGGAGGAAGCGCATGGATGTGATCAGGGTGGAGAACAGGTTGAAGGAGTGCCGGTGGAACCTGATCCAGGTGTTCGAGGTGGATGTGGCCGGAAAGAGGCTCGTCCCGGTGGAGGACATTGGCCGCCACCGCGCGGTGTTTGTCGGGGAGGCAGCATGCTTCTCCCTCTCTGCCAGGACGTTTCCGTGCGTGGCTGGGAACGCGGTGCACCTGGGGGCGACTGGTGTCCGGTACCCTCCCGTCGGCGTGCGGTATCTGGCGGATAAGAGTGCGGATCCACCGTTTGAGTTCACCACTGACAGGCCAGCTTCTCCAGATGAACCACTGAAATGGTACCACCGACATAACAGACCAGAGCTGAATCTTTTTCTTGACACTGGACCAGAGCTGAATCTAGTGCCTCTTGCTCGCCCCTGTACCCTGCAAGAGTACCTCGTCTGTTGCGCAGGCCTCCCTGGCGGCCTCAAGGACTAATCAAATCCTGAGCAAGTTAGGTATGTTGTCTGTCCGTTCTTGGATTGTGTGTTCTTGAGAAGTTTAAACATCAATGCTATAGCTCCTCGGTTTCATTTCTCCTTTGTGTTGTCCCAAAACATTATGAAAGATGTGCAATGAAGTCTAGAAATTTTGCAACAGCAGTTGTTATTACCTCTAAAGTTCAAGCTGATGTATTCTTCAAATACTTGCCTGGGTTAATTTCTCAGTTGTTTGCTCCAGGAAATTCTGAAAGATGAGAATACAATCCAGTGTAGGATTATGCAAGGCCGTTTGTGTTTTTCCTCCAAATTTATAATGATTTGTTATTGAAATACTACATGGTTCTGAGGATACATAGAAATTGCATAAGAACGTGTGGTGCTAATCCATACAGCAGAAACCAAAACCTACATCAGGATATAACTTTTGGCTTTTGTGTGAACTCCATACCCATTTTTGTCTGTAAGCACCAATTGTGCAATGACTAAAGAGCGATATGCGCGCAATCTTTTTAGCTCCTCGGGGGCAACTGTTGAGTAAGGCATGAACATGTAGGAACATACAAAACTTAAGAAACCTAACACCAATACACAGAGGAACAAAAATGGATACAAATCAAGCAGGAATTTTACAACCACAAAACCATGCAGAGCTTCCAACCATCAGCCTAAGGAGAAGTCTGATACGGTCACTAATACTCCCTCCGTCCGGAAATACTTATCATCAAAATGAATAAAAAGGGATGTGTCTAGATTTATTTTAGTTCTAGATACATCCCTTTTTGTCCATTTTGATGACAAGTATTTTCGGACGGAGGGAGTAGATGGAAAGAAACATCACCCCACAAAGAAGAAACGGCCCAGGAGAACAGGAGTACAATCCACAAACCTGAGATAGCATGTAAAAGCACATGTTAAATCATATATATCTGATGGAAGTGCAAAAGATTTGATGGAAGTGATACTGATCATGTACATTCTGATGAAGATTTCTATGACAGTCAGGGACAATGAAATACACAGAAGGTGATGCTGATATATATGCTACCAATGCAGATGAGGATGTTGAAGATGTTCTACTTCCTAGCAAGGGCAAGAAAGTGGAAGAAGAGGATGCAAAGAACCCTATAGAAGATCAACTTGATCTACCATCTTCAGATGAAGAGAAAGAGAAAGAAGTGAAGTTCAGTTCAAATCTTTCCCGGAGGCTGACATGGCTGCACCTCATTTCAAATCGGACATGATATTCTCCACGTTTAAGCAGCTGGGAGGTGCCATTGATGAATATAGCACTCCCTCCGATCCATATTACTTGCCACAGCTTTAGTACAAAGTTGTACTAAAGTTGCGACAGGTAGTATGGATCAGAGGGAGTATTAGAAATAGGGTAGCCATGAGCAGGACCTCGAGGTCAAGGGTGGAGGTGCACCGTGCTCATGGATGCTTTTGGTATTTTTATGCAACTTAAGTAGTTCAAGAAGCTTACTTGTGGAGAGATATGCTTCTGAATATACTTTTGCCAAACAATGACATATCAAGGCTATGAAAGCTCCTTATCTGGGTAAGAACTATGTTGAATCATTTAGAGATGATGAGAAAGATGACCATAAGCTCATTTAAAAGACTACAAAAGAGTACACCCCCTGCGGCTCTCTCGTTTTCTTGTCTCTTCTTTTAGCCCCATGTGGCCTTTCTTTCTTTCAGCTAACACATACACTGTTACTTTTCTCCCTCTAAAATGCGTCGACATCGACAGCACCACTGTCTTTTGCCTCAAAAAAGAAAAAGATAGTACAATGCGAAGCCTAATAGAATCAAGCTAATGAAGGCTGAGAAGGAGCTCTGAAGGTTGTCTATGGAGATGAGCTAAAGCAATATTGTGTGCTTTGGGACTATGGCATGGAGTGAACTGCGAAGACACACCAATCAAGCAATAGCTTGTATCTAAAGCTAAACAGTGGTGCCTTGAGCCCTTGACTACATTGTACTTTTTTCTAGAGGCTGGAAAGGTGTAAACCTATATAATTTACTTTCATGGATGTCACGGTGAAAATAACAAGGGAACAGTCTTAACTGCATCCAAATGATCGTATATTCCCAGTTTGCTATGCCAGTGGTTGAAGTGCGGCGCAAGTGTAGCTGGAAATGGTTCTTCAACACCTTAAAGCAAGACCTACGGATATGCATGCCCATCTTTGTCTAGAAAAATGCAAGCACCAATTGTGCAATGACCAAAAAGCAATATGCATGCAATGACTAGTGGGCAACTATTGAGTGAGGCAGGAACATTAGCACCAATTGTGCAATGACCAAAGAGCAATATGCATGCAATGACTAGTGGGCAACTATTGAGTGAGGCAGGAACATTCAAAACTTAAGAAACCTAACACCAATGCACAGTGGAACAGAAAAGGATAAAAATCAAACAGGTATTTGGCAACCACCAAGCCATGCAGACCTTCCAACCATCAGCCTAAAGAGAAGTCTGATACATTGGCCCTTCCTCCGTCAAATTGAGGGTTTCCTGTTCACCTGGCTCATTGTGTGGTTTGTGCCTTGGAGTGGTGGCCTGATTGGTGAGGCATGTTGAGGCGGTTCGAGAAGACTTGGGCTTATTGCCAGGAACTAGCTAGCTTCCTTATTTTTGTGCTTAGTTTGGCTTAGCTTAGTCCCTGTTTTTGGTTCATGTTGTAGCTATTGGTGCTTTCCTTGTATAGCTGGTGTCCCCAGCAGGGTGTGGGTGTGCGTTTGAATCCTTCATCTGTAATGGTCGTGGCTTTATTTGCAAAGTGGGGCGGAAGCCTTTTTCAGTATAAATAGATGGAAAGAAACATCACCCCGCAAAGAAGAAACAGCTTAGGAGAAAAGGAGTACAATCCACAAACTGATAAACCTAAGATAAGGAACGCGTTGCACTCATGGCCTTCGTCCCCGCCACCACGTGTGTGTGCGCGCGCAACATCAATAAATCCCGCCCTGAATTTAACTAGTGGGGTCGGGCATCTCCTTCCATATTCGATCTCCCCACCTTGAATTCAGCTGGTGGGGTCCGGTGTCTCCTCTTTTTTTCTCTCACCCTAACCACCACTTCCTCTGTTGTGGCTCAACCACTTTTTTCTGTCGTGTCGTCGGTCTCCTTCATCCGCTCAACCTCTGTTGTGGCAATGTATGCAATTATCTTGTGATGAATGCATAACCAACTTGTTACGTACATGGAATTCAATTGGTGGGGCCGAGCGTGTCCTTCCATATTTGATCTCCCCGCCTTGAATTCAGCTGGTGGGGTTCGGGTATTTCCTCTCTTTTTCTCACACCCTGGCCACCACTTCCTATGCTATGGCTCAACCACTTTTTCCTGTCGCGTCGTCGGTTTCCTTCATCCGATCAACCTTTGTTGTGGCAATGCGTGCAATTATCTTGTGATGAATGCATGACCAACTCATCATGTACATGGACATGAGAAGTGGATGCGACAGCAAAAAGCAAAGTCACAATTTCAACGAATAAATGCCCACCGAACATGTGATGTGATATATATCACATCTAGACGAGGACTAGACACACCCTAAAAAAATATGCCCATGGTGTCATCCAGTACAAAGACTCACAATTTTGAGTTCCCACGCAAGTCTATTTTGCCTTTTGGGCAATTTTTGCCTTTTGGGCAAAATGTCTAACATAGCTTACTAGCAAAACAGCTATCACAGCCACAAAAACACATATCAAATACTAGGACCAATCCACGTTTTTATGTTGTTCATGCACGAGGACCATTCACTTTAGTGGCAGCTGTAGACAAAGCTCAGCACTAATGGAGCAAGGGCTCAAAATAAGATGAAAAGCGCCACCTCACAGAAGTTCAGGTGAAAACGGGAACAAATCTCCATATTACTTGTCTAGGTTCACACACATATGGATCCACGGTCGAGGGGAGACAAAATATAAGGATTCTTCAAATTAAACCATCCATGTTCAACAGAGCACAACATAAGATGTGGATAACTAGGGAGGTACTCGGATCAAGTATCAAAACTCAACAAGCACTACAATATAACAGTGCACTCTAATCTTCCTCCTCGCCCTCGTTCTCAGCAATGTTGAAGTACCGGAGCTCGTACACGTTGCGCTCCTTGTTGGCTGCGATCACGCGAAGCCAGTCCCGCACATTGTGCTTCTTCAAGTACTTCTTGGTCAAGTACTTGAGGTACCTGAGAAGACAGAAGAATGATGTGATGAGGCTAAATGGCAACAAAAGACGGGCACTGCTAATAGCATGTCAATTGTTGTACAGACAGAAAGAAATAGCCAATCATATGTTTTTTCCACTTCAACCAATGTTTGATAATGAATAGAGTAACTGGCCTGAATGTTCAGTGTTTAGGCAAGGTAAAGATAAGCTCTAACGACAAGACAATGATAGGTTAGAACATTCAGACGAAGCAAGCTACCACGTTTGATGTTCCAACTGTGTTATCTACAAATACCCAAGCTGCACAAACAAAATAAAGTGCAAACATAAGACTCACAAGGATCATGATATATTGTGGCATTCAAGTTTTGGATACCATTGACAATGGTAATATATTCAGCTGATTTGAGGAAGAGGCATTTGCATTTAGGAAAAGCTAGAACACTCTATACAAAAGTGAAAGCTAGAACGCTGTGTCATGATATAGACAGTTCTTCCTGCAGCTACAGACAACTTGGGCATGTATCTCACACGGTGCACAACAATATACATCAGTGTGTATTGCCTATTGCGTATACATCAACAATCGAAACAACAGACATATTGGACAAATCGCAACTACCACGTCACTGCAAAAATGAACCAATCCAAGCTCATACGAAGTTCTCAGATCTATCACACACGGGCAAAGGGGTGATGGGGGCGTGGAAGGGCGCGCGGCGTATACCTCTTGGAAAAGGCGCCGTCGGAGGTGACGGTGACCTTGCTCTTGTCGCGGGTGACGGTGACGGAGTCGCCGAGGTTCCCGGCCTTGCCGCCGGCGACCTTGATGCGCTCCTGGAGGAACTTCTCCAGCGAGGCGATCTCCATGATCTTGTCCTCCACGGGCTTGGTGCAGTCGATCACGAAGGAGACGGACCCCTTCTTCTTGCCCTTGGCAGCCGCCGCCGCCGCCGTCGCGCCGCGAGCCATCTCACCTTCTCTTCCTCCGCGGCCGGTGCTCGGGTTGGGTGGGGGGGTTCGTGTGGCGGCGCGCAGGCGGCTAGGGTTAGAAGAAGGGCAAGCGAGAGAGGGGTCGCGCGCTATATATAGGCCTTGTGGGCTGCCATTCTCATGGGGCTACTGACTGGGCTGGCTCGTTGGGTCTCGGCGAGATTGGGTCCTGGAAGGCACCTAAGGCCCATAAAACAATTGAGTATCGATGGTGAGGAGGTGCAAATTGCTGGTTTTCTCAAAAAAAAAGTGCAAATTGCTGGTTACTATTACGCGCCTTTAGAACAGAGGTACTGCTTTCTGATCCTCCAGATTATGTAAACAACACTATTATTCTTAGATAAAAAAACAACACTACTATTCAGTAATAAAGTCCGGATGTTCCCCTAAAAAAAAGAGGTACTGCTGCAGCTATTTGTAAAGATACCCGTAAAAAAACTATTTGTAAAAGATTAGTGCAGATGCAGGTGTCTCCGTAGATCATAATAGAGGTACTGCTGGAGCTATTTGTCATGATAGAAATGGCACTTATCTGGGAGCTTCAGTTTTGGTGATCCAGGTTCTGCTAGAACCCTCTGTGCTCAAAGCTTTGGCTTGTAGAGAAGCACTATCATAGGCAGAAGATCTTTGTTTAAATCATCTACATATAGCATCAGACTGTCAGGAAGTGGTGAAAACTATCCATGATGCCACTGGTGGTTCGTTTGAAGAGATCGTAAAGGAGATTCAGCGGAGAAAACTTCCTTTTATTTCATGTTACTTTGTGCATGAGTTTAGAGCTACTAATTTTGAAGCTCGTAAAATAGCTAGGCAGGGTATTTTGCTTGGAGAGGGAAGACACATTTGGTTGACTACACCCCACGATGCTCTTGTAATACCCATGAACATTCAGACTAATTAATAAAAGCCTTGCTGTTTTGCTAAAAAAATATTACACGCCTTAATCATCTTCTCGAGAGAAAAAAATGCACCTTAATGGCCGTTTATAGTGTACAACCCACACACCCCTACGACCGAGCGTGCCTGCCCATTTAGGATTGTGGTTGTAGTGTATTTTCTTCTGGCCTTTATTTTGTAACTGTTTTGTGTGTGTTTGTTTCTGTTTGTTTTGGGGGGCGGGTTTTGTTCGCTTTCTTTCCTTTTTCCTTTTTCCTTTTATTATTTTTTCTCTTTTGAATTATAATTTTCCTGAACTTTTTATTTTTCAAAATTGTTTTTTTAATTCATCAAATTTCCAAATGCATGAACTTCTTGCTTGTGAACTTCTTTCAAATCCGTAAACTCTTTTAACCTTTGTGAACTTCATCAAATTTCCTGAATTTTCTTCAAAATTCATGTTTTTTAAAATTTATAAAAAAACTAATGAACTTTTTTCAAATTTCGAATTATTTTCCAAAAAAACATGATTTTTTAAATAAAAATAATAAATTCATCTATGAATTTTCTATACCATGTTCTTTCAAATTTAAATTTTTTATTTTACATTTTAAAAATTCTTCATACTCATATTTTTGCTAAAGTCAAAACATTTAAAGGTTGAGCAAACGTAGGAGTACCGCCTCCTGGGCGACAGGATTCCAAGCGACTATCCTTTGTTGGTCTAGGCTCAGAGAGCCTACGCATGACCACGATGGAGAAGATTCAGCGCTAAAGGCACCATATAGGACTCGTCTCGGACAATGTGCACCCTCCAAGGGTAGCACTTCTACATGAAGTGGCCCATTTTGCGTTTGTCGTGCATGTTTTCCATTGGAACAGGCTTTATTTCTTGTTTCTTGCTATAATTTGGATCGGTTTTCTCTTTGTTCTTCATGATTTTACTTTTTAATTTTATTTAATGATTTTTTTAATTTAAGACATTGAACATTTTAAAAAAATTGAACCATTTTTAAAAATAAAATAAAATAAAATTCTAAAATAATTTCGGAATTCACAGGTATTTCTTAAAATTCATAGAAAATAAACAAATTCATGAATCATTTTTATTCACAATTTTTTTAACACATGTTATTTTAATTTGTGATTTTTTAAAAAAATAAGGAACATTCCTAAAATTCATGAAATATGTCTTAAATTCACACACATTGTTTATATTTCCGATCTTTTCATTGATCAACATTGTTTGAAATGGTGAAAAAAATGAGTTCTCGGACAATTTTGAAGTTTGCGGCATTTTTCAATTCATGAATCATCTTTGAATTCATGGAAAATACAATTAGAAAAATGTTTTTCGAAATTAGGAACATTATTGGAATTTATGAAAAAAATCTCAATTTATTTTTGTAAATTAATGAACTTTTCAGAATTCACTAATATTTTATAAAATTGATTTTTTTTGAATTTACAGAATAAATTGAATTTGTGGATACGTTCTTATATTTAATAGCCTGTCTGAATTCATGTTTTTTTTTTTAATTTGCAACATTCTAAGGTTAGTAAACTAATTTTAAAAATTGAAAACAATTTTGATAGAAAAGTAGTCTAAAATAAATACCTGATAAAATCATTTTGAAGAAACAAACATAAAATATTATTAAAATGTCATTAGCTAACTTATATTGGTGTTGGCCCATAGGTGGCGTTGTACTGCTGTGGGGTGTGTATGCCGGAGCTAAATTTGGTAGCTCCCTCATTAGGGTATCCTAGCTAGGCGACTTGGAGAAATGATAACACATATAAAGGTTTTTACCCGGATTAGAGCTCTCACGATGAAGATAATGCCCTACGTTCTGCTCTTTATTTTTATTGTGTTAGGTGTATTCAAGGTATCAAGAGATTTTGTGTGTTTAACGACGAGCCCGACCCTCAGGTATATAACATACTGGGGGCCATAGGGTTTACACATCTAGGTGTGATATGTTTGGGGAGGTAGAACCCTCCACGATTGTCTTCTTGTATTGTACACCAAGCCTACGAGAGTCATGGCATGCACCATAACGAGTCACTCAAAGTGGTCCAGAAGGGAACCGACAAAGGCATCCTTAACCGGTGGAATCACTATAATGAGAGGCCCCTTGGCCAGGACACCGTCAGTGCATGTTTGTTCATTACCCAACATTCCATGCTTTCGACACTACCGGACACTATGGTGTGTGCTTGCATGGGCTAGCACAGTGGCGTTGTTCGCTCACCAACTCGCCCACGCTGTAGTGTTCTTTTTCTCTCGCCATTTTGTTGTTGCTTTGCCGTCTCAAAAATGTTCCACCTTTTTAAAGTTTAAAAAAATGGTGACATGAAAAATTGGTCATGGATGGTTTACAGATTCTAAAAAGTTCATAAAATTCAAAAATAGTCCAGGAATTTGAAAAATGTTCATGAACTTCAAATTTGCTCATGAATTTAGAAATGGTCGATAAATTGGAAAAAATCATGTATTCGAAAAGTTCACCAATTGAAAAATATTAATGAACTTGAAAAAGTTTCATAAATCTGAAAAATGGCAATTAGAAAAAATATGAATTTGGAAAAAATGTTTATAGATTTAAAAAGTTGATGAGTTTGAAAATTTGTCCCAAATTTGGAAAATAGTCATGAATTTGAAAAAAAATCATGAATATGGGAAATTTTCATGAATTTTAAAAAGGGAAGAAAAGGGAGGAAAAACAAAGCTTCCCCAAAATAGGAACAAATCTACTATATCACTAAGCTCCGTAGGGGAAAGGCCTCACAACCAATTGAGGTGTTCAATTGGAATTGGGTCACCCGATTTTGACCAAGTCAACAATTTATCAAAACTCTCATTCAATTCTTTTATACTATACACCATGCTTCCTATTTTTTGAAGTCCTAACGGTCTTCAGTTTAGAACTTGGTCATTTGATTTTGACTGGATCAATAATTTCTCAAGGATCTCTCCCATTTAATTATTTCAATCCACCATATTCCCTAATTTTGAAGCTCTTTTATTCGATTGAGATATTCAAATTTGAATCTGGTTTACGATCTTGATGTAATGCCCAGGATGGGATTATACCTCCTAGGTGTCGAGGCACGACTTAAAGGTATAAGCCCATTCTATAATGATCTCAAGTTTGGTATTTTTGCACGAATCATGTAAAAATAGGGATGAAATTGCAAAAGGATAGTTGGCTTACACTCGCCACGTCACACAATACATTACATAAGCAAATCATCATCCAAAACATCACAACCCGACTACGGGCGAAGATCCAAAAGAAAGATACCAAAAACATAAAGCCACAGGTCCGAATCGCCCCTAGTAGAAACCACTACTGATCGTCGAAAACGTCACATACATACGGCTACGCTCTTCATCGAACTCCCACTGAAGTTCTGATCCATCTCCTGCATCGTACTCAGCTGTACATGCATCTGGTGTTGTAGTATCTATGAGCCACGAGGACTCAGCAATCCCATAACCATGGGTATCTATACTAGCAAAGCTTTATGGGTAGGAAGAGGTAAAGTGGTGAGGTTGCAGCAGCGGCTAAGCATAATATGATGGCTAGCTTACGAGTACGAGAATAAGATGAGCATCTACGCAAACGGTCGCAAACTAGTAGTGATCGCTAAAGATCATGAGCTACCTACGAGTCAAACATAACCCCACCGTGTTCTCTTCTCAAAGTGAAAAGAGACAGTCACGGTTACTCACACAGTTGTGTGTCTTACTTCGGATCCTCTGTCAAGTTTTCTACAATCGGACATTAACAAATTCCAATCTGCCACATAACCACGGAGACGGCTTTCGAAAGATCATAACCCTGCAGGGGTGTCCCAACTTAGCCCATCACAAGCTCTCACGATCAGCTGAAGTAATAATAATTATTACCCCTTATCTTAGGGAAATCCGATCAGGCTCGGCATCCCGGTGCACAAGTCATTTCGACAATGGTAAAACAAGTCCAGCAAGACCTCCCGGCGTGCCGACACCCTGATAGTAGCCGCGCGTATCTCGTCTCAGGCCACGACCGGATGGGCGATCCTACAGGTAAAACCAATCCTCGAGTTTCCCCGTGGTGGCCCCGCATAACCCCCGTTTGGGACCAACACCATCAGCACTGGCCCCCCTATTATGTAGAATTAAGAACCCGGGGACATGACCCCCCATGCAATTAATTAATTAATTAATTTGTTATTATGAGCAAATTAAAACCAATGTTGGCCTTGTTGGAGGAGTTTTATTCAAAGACGAAGTGTCAAGGGGTCCCCATATACCCAACCGTGTAAGGAACGCAAAATCAAGGAACATAATGCCGATTTATCGGCGCCTAAGGTGGCATGAGTGGAACAAAACACCGAGCAAAAGGCCAAGCCTTCCACTCATGCCCAGTATATATGTGTGTTAATAATTATAATAGATATTGTGATATTCCAACAACAAGATCCGACATGGATCAAACTTCATCTTCACCTGCAACTAGCAACGCTATAAGAGGGGCTGAGCAAGCGGGTAAAATAGTCAAACAACGGTTTGCTAGGAAGGTGTCAAAGGTTAGAGGTTTCATGGCAACGAGGAGAGGGGCTGACAATAATGATGGGTAGCGCGACATATAACGATAGCATCGAGACAACTAAGCATGGCAATGGTAGTAAAGGTATCCAAGGTGATGGTCATCTTGCGTGAGATCCCGCAAGGAAGAAGAACGGATCCATGAAGAAGACGAAGAAGAAGCCTTGAAGAAGAACCACGGGTAGACGAACGAATCCTCACGAACGCAACGGAACAAGCACTAACGAGAAGAAGCAAGCAACACGGTAAACACACCACACGAGACATTACAATATGCTCAACCAAGTATGATGCAAGACAATTCTATATAGGATGCACTACAAGTCTATACAGGAAGCAAAACATGGCAAGGTAGGAAGCACAGAAAAACAACACAAGTCTATATATGATGCAATACATGGCAAGGTATGATGCAAGACAAGTCTATACAGGAAGCAAAACATGGCAAGGTAGGAAGCACAGAAAAACAACACACGTCTATATATGATGCAATACATGGCAAGATATGATGCAATACAAACTACCTATCTAGACAAGTTTAAATGAGGCCGGAATGACAAACAACAATTCCGGAAAAACCCCCATGTGCATATTATGAACTTGGTACTGTTCTGCCTATTACCACATTTTAAAGTTGTTAATCAGCAAAACAAAGTGCATCATGTTATTCTACACATTTTTTCACCCCATTTACATATAAAGTTTATTAAATTTGGAGCTACGGTTATTTAGTTATGAATTAAATCATTTTAGCATGTTATTTATACAAATTAATGAAAACATCAAGTTAAACATTTTTAACAGGGGTGGAAGTGGCATATTATGAATCTACACAAAATTCTAAGCATTTTTCATATATAATGTTTTTGCATATGATGCACAGTTGTGAAGTTATTATATGCATGAAGTTTGAGGGCTTTTATGCAAACTACAGTCTCTGGAATAATAGACAAATTCGCATATCCTAGAAAAACATCATCGGGCCGAAACTGACTGGCCCGATAGGAACAAGGGGCTGCTCACCCCTGGGCTGCGGCCCGGATGCAGAGGAGGCCGGCACTGGCTGGGCCAGATCTGGAAGACAGCAGGCGCCGCACGCGCGAGGCGGGCGCAGTCAACGCGCCCTCGTCCTCTGCTCGGAGAGGAAACAGAGCAGCAGCGGCGATGGCGCTGGCGGACTCCGGCGCGGCAGCAGGCGGAGGAGGTCCGGCAGGGCGAGGCGGCGCTGTACTTGGCGTGAACTCCGGTGAGGGCGGAGGAGGCCGGGGCGGCAACGAGATGAAGAACGGCGGGGACAAGGTGGCGGCGCCATGGGGGCTCGGTTCCCTGTGAAGAAGAGGACAAGGGGAGATCCTGAGCGTGTAAGAGAGAAAGAGAAGGAAGGGAAAGGAGCAGGGGAGCTGCGGCGGCGTCCTGCTGAGGTGCAGCGACGGCGGCCAGGTCGAGGGGGTACGGGGACGCGCGGCGAGGTCGCGAGGTGAGGGAGCGCAGGCGCTGCTGTTTGACTGCGGGGCAGGTTCTGGACATTGGAACTAGTGGCGACGAAGCAGCTCTCGATGGTGGCTTGAGCATCAGGCGGCATGGATGACCCAGGACACAGAAGACGCGCGAGGCCCTGGCCTCGATCCAACCTGGATCTAGCGTGGGAGGCCGGGACTTGAAGAAGATCGAACAGAGAGATGGTTGGCCAGTTGGTGAATTCGAGGGAGGTGGTTAGCTGCGCGTTGGCTCGGGATGGATCCCAAGGAACGAGAGTGGCGGCGATGGCGAGGGAATGGATGGGACATGCCTCCTAGTTTTTAGGGTTTGGGACTATATATAACAAGTGGTTAGGTTAGGGGCTATTTGATCCCTCCGATCAAAATCGAGCGGTCGAGATATAAATAGCTAGGGAGTCCAAATAAGAAAACGGAGATATTTTAGGGATGTTTGGGGATGATCCGGACCCATCGGTAACGAGAGACCGATTCGGGTTCGGGGCAGTTTCGGGCGTGCGGTCGAGGGGGTAAAAGTGGGCTGGTTAGCGGGCTGTGTAGAAGGCATCGGGCTGAGACGAGAGAAGAGAGAGAGGCCCGACGGCAGTTTCGAAACACCGAAACGTCCGACGTTTATCCGGCTATAATGCCGTTATAAGTTTAACGGTTGGGCTATCAAACGAACTCCGAATGCGGCGAAATTTGACAGGCGGTCTACCTACGCTATAATAAGACCACACACCAAGTTTCACCCCATTCCGAGAACGTTTTTCGGCCACTTATAAAATAAATATTCGGAGGTGCCGCGGGTGCGTGCGAGTGTGTCTGGGCTCAGAACGGACAACGGAGAGGACATGGCAACTACTGACGGAGGCAAGTTTTGAAAACATGCTGATGAAATGCACATGATGACATGGCAAAGTGCAACACGCAAGCAGATGACATGACAATGATGACGGATAACTGACTGACACCTGGCGCATCGGTCTCGGGGCGTCACACTTGATCGGGCCAACGATTTTTCAAATCAATCAACACCAACCTGCTAGAAAAACATATCAACCCCGTGCATCCTCTTCCCACCTAGAAAAAGGCAGCGCCACCATGCGACGATACGTACAAATTTACCCACAAAAGTATGAGTTGATTAGCGCATAACACAAAATCACACCATGAAAGTCCCAACAAATAATTGCATTTTAAATAAACATGAAATACACTCCATCGTCTCCCCCATCCGCCAAACTAAATATTCCATCAGTTCTACAAGGGGTATTAGTTTCTTGGAAATTCAAATTTCTTTAACTTTGACCAAGTTTAGAGCAAAAAAAAACATTAACATCCACGATATTAAGCCAAAAATTTATGAAAATTCATTTCATGATGAATCTAATAACACCAATTTGATATTACGAATTTTGATAAACTTCTTTATAAATTTGAGCACACATAAAAGGTTGGACTTTTCAAAAAAAAAAATACACCTTATATTTTAAAATAAAAATGAGTAATTCTTTTAAGAATTTCAACAACACCTACGGCGCAGCAAAAGCGCGGCCTACCCTTCTAGTCAAAGAGTTATGGTCCGACACCATTTTTTGGATGAGACCAACAGAAGCACTTTCGACTCCACGATGGCTCTAGAGGAACCGCTCGCGCGACGTGGATAGAGATGAAGAAACAAGATCCTCGGCAAAGACCTTCGTCGTTGTCTTACAGGTTTTGTTTGGACACAAATCCACGGCTCCTCAATGACGTTGTAGAACCACATCGAGGCAGTGGCCCGAAAACTTATATCCGCGATGACTACAAGGACACCAATCAAGCAACATCACCCGACAAACTAATTCTATACATACAATCCATTGCCAGACTATTTTTATATACCAACTGGAAAACAACTAACTAGTTTTACAACTAACTGTTAATAAGGCGCTATCATAGGTGTAAGATGGCGTGTGTGCGTTCATAAGGATGGGCATATGTTGTGGTGGGCGCACGATAGATGCCAAGGGATGGCTAAAGATAGGAGGCGGCTCGAGGCACTGGTGGGTTTCAGAGGCGAGGTTGGCATGAGCGAGCATGGGACGCAAGACATACCCAGGTTCGGGGCTCTCCGGAGAGATAACACCCCTAATCCTGCCGAGCGTGGTTGATGTTTTATCAGTACAGAGTTGCTCCTTGAGTTGTATGGAGGAAGGAGCAAGACGGGCCAGGGCTCAGGCTGCTTCTCCTTGTGATGTGTGTCTATCCTGTTCTCTCTAGTGTGCACGCCCGTATGCATGAGGGCTCTGGTGGTTTTATAGGCCAACCCCCCGGGGATACAATGGTAATGTTGCAAGGCCGTGGGGCCGGGTTGTCATTGTTCAGGAAGCTGGCGCTGGGACACGCCGGGTACAGGGCTCGCCGGGTTCTTCGGGTGCGGGGCCCGCCGGGTACGGGGGCACTGTGTGCCGTCTTGTCGTTCGTCAGGGAGTGGTCGGGTTGAGTCGGGTACAGTGCGTTCTGTCATGTCACCGTCTGCCGACGTCATGGGTGGTGATGATTGCACTGTTGCCACGCCTCGGCTGACTAGGGGCATGGGCGAGGTACTGTTGCCTTGGTCATTAGTAGGTGGCATCTCGTCCCATCATATGGTCGGGATGGGACGGGAGCTGACCCGTGGCCGGATTGGGAAACACACCACATGCCGGACTGGTTTGTTGGAGAAGTCTTGGCGTGCCGGGTCCGGATCCCTTGAGCAGGCCGTTGGGGCCGGATTATGGGAGCCGGCTGGTTTGGAGAGTTTGGCCGGGTCGTAGGTCCCGGCCGGGTCGAGCGACCCGGACAAGCGAGAGCCAGATTGTGGGGCGATGCCGGCCCCGTTGTTTTTGAAAAGGATCTGGCTTCCGTTGCCTGCCTGGGGTTCATCCTCCCTACAGTAGTCCCCGAAGCTATGAAGGTCCGCCGTCTTCGGGTGAAAGGGCCTTCGCAGTTTCCTTTCCTTGGAGGCAAACTTGTGGCCGCCGGGTCCGGCAACACCCACTATGTGCCGGCTTCCGGAAGCCGGATTGCGGCATCCCGGCAGCGGCGGGAAACCGAGGAGTCCGCCGAATCTCGAGCAATCTTTTGGTTTTCGCGCGGGCGCCACGTGGTGCCCGGAAGCCGGAGAGGCCTGACAGGCCACGCGCACAACAGGACGGGGCGACGCGCTGGGGCCCGCGGCCACACGGCCTCGGCCCACGTGTGCAGATTTATTGCGGCGTCCGCAAACCGGCTGCCCTTCTAGGGGTATTTAAGGCACACGTACGTGCACATTTATTGCAGGGAAGTGGGAAAGGCAAGCGCAAACGATCCCACTCCCCCACGTTCGAGCCATGGCTTATAAATTTGGGCCGAGGGGCGGCGGAGATCATTCTGGCTCGCGCCCCCGTCTTCCCTTGCCCCCTCTGCTTCTTGCGACCACCGTGCTCCGCGACGCCCGTCGCTTCGAGCAGAGGCCATCTTCTTCCTCTTTCTTCCACATTCTTGCTGATGGCGTTGCCGTCGGGCTCGTGGATGGGCTCGACCATCACCGAGGTCGACATCCCCTATCTCCGCACCACCAGGCGTCTGCCGCCGGAAACGGAGGTCGTCGTGCGCCTGCCGGGGAATGAGCGGGGGCCATGCCTTGAGGGCGCGGAGCGCGTGGTTTTCTTCCGGCACTTCAAGCGTGGGTGAAAGATCGTGGATGTCGCCTAGAGGGGGGGGGGGTGAATAGGCTCTTTAAAATAATTATGGTTTAGGCTTGAACAAATGCGGAATAAATCTAGCGGTTAATTTGTCAAGCACAAAACCTACAACAACTAGGCTCACCTATGTGCACCAACAACTTATGCTAACTAAGCATGATAATCAACTAGGTGATAGCAAGATATATGACAAGAAACAATATGGCTATCACAAAGTATAGTGCATAAGTAAAGGGCTCGGGTAAGAAATAACCGAGGCACGCGGAGACGATGATGTATCCCGAAGTTCACACCCTTGCGGATGCTAATCTCCGTTTGGAGCGGTGTGGAGGCACAATGCTCCCCAAGAAGCCACTAGGGCCACCGTAATCTCCTCACGCCCTCACACAATGCAAGATGCCGTGATTCCACTAAGGGACCCTTGAGGGCGGTCACCGAACCCGTACAAATGGCAACCCTTGGGGGCGGTCACCGAACCCGTACACTTTGGCAACCTTTGGGGGCGGTCACCGGTACCCGTCAAATTGCTCAGGGCAATCTCCACAACCTAATTGGAGACCCCGACGCTTGCCCGGAGCTTTACACCACAATGATAGAGCTCTGAACAACACCAACCGTCTAGGGCGCCAAGGCACCCAAGAGGAACAAGCTCCAGGGTGCCCAAACACCCAAGAGTAATAAGCTTCTCAACTTGTAACTTCCACGTATCACCGTTGAGGACTCAAACCGATGCACCAAATGCAATGGCAAGGGCACACGGAGTGCCCAAGTCCTTCTCTCCCAAATCCCACCGAAGAAACTAATGCTAGGGAGGGAAATGAGAGGAAGAACAAGAAGGAGAACACCAAGAACTCCAAGATCTAGATCCAAGGGGTTCCCCTCACCTAGAGGAGAAAGTGATTGGTGGAAATGTGGATCTAGATCTCCTCTCTCTTTTCCCCCCAAAACTAGCAAGAATCCATGAAGGGATTGAGAGATAGCAAGCTCGAAGAAGGTCAACAATGGGGGAAGAACACGAGCTCAAAGGATAAGGTTCATTGGGGAAGAAGACCCCCTTTTATAGGTGGGAAAAAATCCAACCGTTATGCTCACAGCCCGCACAGAGCGGTACTACCGCTAGGGCGGTAGTACCCCTTTGAAAAACAACAGCGAGGAGGCAAAAGGCCAGAAGAACCGTCGGAGCGGTAGTACCGCTTGACCTCACGGTACTACCGCTAGGGGTAGCGGTACTACTGCTAAGGGTAGCGGTACTACTGCTTGCGAGCGGTACTAAAAAATTACATCCGTGCCTACCACCGCTGGACTTGTGACGAATTTTTGGTCCCGAGCGGAAGTAGCCACGGAAGTAGCCGCGGTAGTACTGCTCCAAGCTGTAGTACCGCTCCCGAAAGCGGTAGTAAAAAATTACTTTCGCTCCTACCCGCGGTAGTACCGCTGCAGCCTTTTCAGAACACCAAAACGACCACAACTTCTGCAAACGGACTCCGAATTCGACGAAACCAAGTTTGTTGGAAAGCTAGCGACAAGGGCTAACAAAATCTTGATAGAAATACCAATAATAAGCAAATTAGAAAAGGCCCATAAGAAAATGGTGAGAACCCTTCCTCGGATAAGACCGGTAAAACCTCCAACACCAAAAACATCATAGAAGACGCATGTGAACTCCGTTTTCGATGAACTCAAGCTTGTCATCAAGATGACCATAAGCTCTAAGACTCACAAAGAGAACCAAACAAGAAACAAGAAACATGATACAAGGATGCAATGGTTTGAGCTCTCTACTAACAATACGATCAAGCTACCAACTTGAGAGCCCCCCTTGATAGTACGGCAAACGATCCTATAACCCGGTCTCCCAACTAGCACCACGAGACCGGTAAAATAGAAAACCTATCAAGGGCAAACCTTTGCTTTGCACAAAGTCCACTTGAGCTAGATGTAGACTATCTTGACTTCCTCAAGTTGGACCACCTTTCTTGATTGCGTTGTCTCGGTGAAGACTAGTAGATTGCTCCCCCATACTCCACTATGGGTGAGCCACTCTTCGGCATATCTTCACAAGTCCATTGTCACCACAATGGACGGCAAGCTTCAAGCACTTGATCTCTTCGTGATGCTCCACTTGAACTTGCACACCGCAACCTAACCCCACAAAGAACTCTCACGAAGACCATGGGTTAGTACACAAAGTGTCGTGAAATTAGCACGGCAGATGTCCGGTTTAACGGACTTGATGATGGAACCATCGCACGGGTTAGCTTGAAGGGGTTCATAGCACACAAAGGACACATAGAGTTTATACTAGTTCGGCCCCTTCGATGAAGGTAAAAGCCTACGTCTAGTTGGTTTGGTATTGCTTGGGCGTCGGATTACAGGGAGCGGATCGCTTGCCTGTGCTCTCGACGGGTTGATTCTTGCTTGTCCCTAAACCGTCGCCGGGTCGTCTCTTTATATAGAGGTGACGCCTGGTCCGGTTTACAGAGTCCCGAGACCGGCTCATACTTGTGTCCGCCTCGGTCTCTGTCCTTTCTTCCTTCTCTCTCAAGTTACATCGCTTGGCGGTTTACAAACCACAATTCTATACATGGGCCCTACAATCTTATGGGCCGCAGCCTTTACTAAACATTACAACGAAACATATTTATAATTAAGCCGGTTTACACTAGCCGGTTCATGCCTGCTAGTCATATCCCTGACATTAGGCCCCAGAATGATTTGAACTTTTGTTCATATCAATCTTCCTTGCCTTGTATAATTTTCTTCTGTGTCTTCTCATTTTTGTAAACCGGCTCTGACGTCATCTTCGAGAATCATTGAATCTGACCGTGACATCATCTCCGCATTTAACGCTGTGAGCTGTACTGTAGCTTTGTTTAATGGTTATCCCGAAGATCGAGGCGTCAAAGGGATCTTTATCCGATCTTTGCCCCCTCGAATCCCGCACCTGTCGCTTCACATCTGTCCTTCCCTTATAAATACCACCGTCCCCCTTCGTTATATCTTCTTCTCGCCTCTTCTTCCTCCGTCTGCCGCCCGAGCTTCAAGACGCCATTGACGCCCGAGCCCGAACCGCCGCCGTCGACCACCGAGTCCGAGACCTTTCTGGCCGCTGCATCAGCTTGACTTTGACCAGAGAACTCCGCCGCTGTCCTCTATTGCTCCAGGTACGTCTCTTCTTCTCAATGTAGATCTGCATCCTCTAGGGTTCCTCCCTGTTTCTCCGCCATTAGAGCTGTAATGAAAGCTTCATCTTGTCCCTCTTAGACGCTTGTTTCACAGAAAGTTTTTGACCTTATGTCCAGCCCTTAGATCTTTTCCTTTGTTTCGTTAGTATTTGCTTTAGATCTCGCCACTTTACACTTATCCTGTAGATTCATCTGTCGCGCATAAGACCCTTGCGTTTCTTCCCGTATCTTCTTGCACTTTATTTTTCTTTTCTTTTCTTTGTGCGCCCAGATCTGTTCTACTTTAGCTGTCTACAAAAAACCTGTTTCTTCTCCTTTGTAGATCTATTAGGTATACTCCGGTTTATACTGTCATGCCCTGTTCCTGTAAAAATCTTGAAATTTTGAACGTAACGGTTTAGCTGTTCCTCTTTTACTGTCATGAACCGGCAGTGACGTAGCTCCCTGTTATTGCCGGCTTAACCATACCATTAGTCCCCTGTCTAAACCGTTGCGTAATCTTCGTAGATATCTCCCGGTTTATACTGACGTACTCGCGTAATCCGGTTTACACTTTATCTTTTTCAGCACTTGTCCTTCTATTGCTATGGCCAAGCAGTTTGTCTCTTGCGATTGGGTCCCTTCCATCATCACTGAAGATGACTTGGTCAAAATTGCTGAAATTGGTACTTTACGTCCTCGATCCATTTTAAAGTGGTGGGCTCCAGGAAATGAATGCCGTCCTACTCCCAGGCAAGGGGAGGTTATTGTTTTCTTTGATCACATAACTCGAGGCTTCACCCCCCCTGGTTCAAAGTTTTTCCGGGACGTTCTTGCTGCCTTCCAACTCCATCCTCAGGATATTGGGCCCAACTCCATTTCAAATATATGTGATTTCCAAGTCTTCTCAGAGGTCTATATGCAAGAAGAACCGTCTGTTGATCTATTCCGGGACTTTTTTCACTTGAACCGGCGTACGGAATTCACCAGCGGACCGCATCAGGAACTCGACGGGGTGAGCATTCAGAAAAGGAGAGACACTGTCTTTCCTCACGCCGCTTTACACACGCACCCAAAGGAGTGGAACAAATCATGGTTTTACTGTGTTAATACTTCTCCTGAAGGGGAGAACCCCCTGCCGGGTTATCGTGAGCACCGTATTCCGGAGAATCATCCTCTGCCGCAACGACTCAGCTGTGTCGAACGGACCCGGTTTGCATCTCAGCTCTCCAGATTGAAAGCATTCATGGCCAATGGTTTAGTTGGAACCGACTTTATGCGCTGCTGGCTCTCTTGGAGTATCCTTCCCTTGAGCCGGCGATCACAGTTGATGTGCCAGTATTCTGGTAAACCGGATGACCCTCAACGGTTCACCAAAGAGAAACTTTCTGAATCAGAGGTCATTGAATCGGCTAAGAAGATGCTCAACGTCACCTTAGAAGATTGCAGTAAAGTCGGGTTAGCTCCATATTACAAGAAGAACAAGCTGCCTGCGGTAAATCTTGCTTTTTCGCATATGCTTTTGATCCGTTTATTTAAACCGTCTTGTAACTGTCTCTGTCTGAACAGGCCGATGACCCTTTCTGGAAGAGGAAACCTGTGGAGAAGCCCGACAAACAAGCACGCCGGAAGACCTTTGCTAATAAGAAAAGAAAAGCCGCCGTTGGCACTAGCTCTCATGCTGAGGATGATGATCCGGAATCCGAGGTATGAATTAATCCGGCTTTAGTTTGATTACTTGTACTCACATCTGTGTCTAATAATAACTTTCCACAGGAGTTGGCTGAAGGTGATAATCCGGTCGAAGTTGAGGTAACTATCCTTTCTTCCGATTCAGAACCTCTTCCACAAAAAAAGTCGTCGGACCGTCCGGAAATATCAATTTTCTCACCCTTATGCTCAATTGGATCCTAATTTTCTTTTGAAGAAACAACAACATGAAGCTCTTCGCCGGACCACTCGCCATAGCGGCCTGGCAGTGGAATCATCCGGGATTTCTCTAACTCCGGCTCGAAAACACCGCGCTGAGGTGATACTTTCTCCGACCCTTCTTCATCCCAAGGCCGGGCTTATCCAAAAACCTCTTAAACCGTCTGACCATGATTATCAGGAAACTCCACTATCTTCTTCTGGTGAATCGACTGCCACGCAGCTTCCCCCACTGAAAACCGTCCCCGGGTAAGTCCTTTTAACTTACCCGGTTTATGATAACTTTTTGCTTCACAATGTTAACTCATTTTGCAAACTTTTTCCAGCAAGCCAAAGCCTAGTAAGAAACAAAAGGCAAACAAATCCACTGCTGAGATTTCTGTAGATGATCCGGCGGTTGATCCGGCAACGACCGTTCCTCCAGAAGGCGAGCCTGTAGCTCCTCTTGAAGATCCTGCGCCTACGGATCATGTCTCAGTAGCCGAGAACCCTAATGCTGATGACGTCCACAATCCGCCAAGCCCTGCCCGGGCCAACTCTCCTCTAGTTAATCCGGCATCTCCTAATCCGGTTCACGCTGCGACTCCACCAACTGCACCTGCCTCTCCGGAAGTTGTAGTGACTGGGGCTGCTTTCGTTGCTCCGACCGAACCCACCGTTTTAGCCAAGCATACGGCTAAAACGGAGAAGCTGTATAAGGAGAAGGGTAAATGGAGTACTGAATTATCCAATCTTGCTGATATGAGTGCCCAAGAAATCTATTCCGGGTATTTGAACCGGCTCCACAGCAGCCGAGACTATGAAGCGAGTTTGGTTAACTTGATGAAGGAGAAATATGAGGTAATCCTTTCCTTCTGTCTTTGTGCTTTTGACATTCCTCTATCTCATAGTAGCCCCCAAGTTCCGGTTTAGCTGCATGTTGAAGGTGATCCGAAAACTTATAACTTGAACAATTTACCTTACATTAGCCCCCAAGTATCAAGTAGATAACTTGGTTATGTATTTGATACTTGTAAAAATTTCTGCTGATACTTCAATTATCCATTAGCCCCCAAGTGTCAAGTAGACAACTTGTTTGTGTGCTTGAGACTTGTAACTTTGAATTGCTACTGTTTATTGCTTCAACTGCCATTAGCCCCCAAGTGTCAAGTAGACAACTTGTTTGTGTGCTTGAGACTTGTCTGATTTTTGCTTCCTGTCACTTGATTATGCTTGCAGGCTGATTTAAACCGGAACGCTGATGAGATCAATGAGCTTCGGAGCCGTCTTGCTGAGACAGAATCTGCCGCTTCAAAAGCCAAGAAAGATCTTCAGGTAAGTTTAAAGACTGCTGAAGATCTGAAAAAGTTCTTTGAAGAAGAGCGGACCACTTTTGAAGTTCAAAAGAAAGAATTGGAAAAAAGGGTTCAGGATGCTGAGGGGGCGCTTAATCCGGTGACTGAAGAGTTAACCGGCTTAAAGCAGCAAATTGAGTTGATGACTTCTGCAATCTTTGGTAAGTATAATCTGAACTCCTGCTTTATCCTTGCAATCTTCTACTTGTGCCGGTTTAACCGTGATATTTATATGCAGGGCGCCGCGTCACTCATCTTGGGGATGACCTTCGGAAGAAACATAAGGCATGTTACACTTTGGTCGAGCAGCTGTATTCCGGCGCTCAGAGGATCATTAGTGCAACATCATTCGGTAAACCGGCCCCCACAACTATTCAAGGCACGTTGGAGAAGTTATCTGTTCTGCCGGTTCGTCTTGAAGAAGTTAAAAAATCTGCTGCTCGAGGCGGTGCCCTCCTGGCACTTACGAGGGCTAAAGCCTGGGTCCCGGATCTTGATCCGGAAGAAGCTCTGACTGGATTCCCTGATACCAAAGAAGACGGTTCTACTTTTACCGCGAAGGATCTCCACGTCTTGACGAAGGAGATGCGCCCCCTCGCCAGCAAGCTTGCAACTGAATCCGATCTATCCAGGTATCATCCGGGATACGACTTGCAAAACGAGCGGATGGAGCGGCCGGTTTATGACACCGTCAATTTAATCCCACCGGTTCGCCCTCATACCTTCGCTCCAGATATCGAACCTTCTGAGCTTATCAACGAAGAGATGTATTTCCGAGCTTTGATGAAGATTGATTGGCGTGTTCCGGACTTCCAACCGCTTCAAGAGGACGAAGATATTCCGGATCAAACTGATGGCCAGCCGTCTCAGCAGGAAGGAGCATAGCTCAGAACTTTATTGTTTGTAGTTGCAACCCTATTTGAAACAATCTTTTAAATTGTCCGGCTTGCTATGCCTTGTAATAGGATAGCTAAAACTTCCTCTGCTTGATCCGGATATTCTGATTTGGCGCTCACCAATTGAAATTTTGGCTGATGTCGCTTACCTTACGTATCATCTGTTCCTGCATGAGTAAAACTAAAAATATGTCCTAGCGGTTTACCACTTGGACGGATTTAATTGTTCTTTCAACATATCAAACCAGTATATACTCATATCAGAAGCAATTTTATACCTGAGACCAAATATGCTCAATACTCTTAATCCGGTAGAACTCAATTTTTTTTTGATGAAGATCTTCATGGATCCAATACCAACCCGGGTTTTGATAATAGACACCGGTTTATCTCGTTCTGAAACTTTGTTCAGAAATTTGTGGCTTGTTGCCTGATGGATGATCCGGGTTATAATGAACACCGGTTTATTCATGCTGGTATTCATGACCCAGACTTTTCACTTTATAGATATGTGGTCAGCTTCTGTAGCTGTTCCACTCCGGTTTAAAGAGTTATAAAACACAAACACCAAAAGATGCAAATTTTGCAAATAAGACCATGTAGTCGAGGCTTTTTAAGAGCTGCCAGGCTCAAAGCAAGGTTCAGCCAATCACTGGATGTGGATTATCCATCTTTCCAAAGGGCCTAGCCAATCACGAATGTGGATTATCCATCTTTTCAGAGGGCCGTTAGAACCGCAAGAAAAAATTTAGCCAATCACTAGATGTGGATTATCCATCTTTCTAGAGGGCCTAGCCAATCACTGAATGTGGATTATCCATCTTTTCAGAGGGCCGATGTTGTGGATTATCCATCTTTTTAACCATCATTAACAATTTAGCCAATCACTGGATGTGGATTATCCATCTTTCCAGAGGGCCTAGCCAATCACTGAATGTGGATTATCCATCTTTTCAGAGGGCCGATCGATGGTGCAGAAGAAAAAATTTAGCCAATCACTGGATGTGGATTATCCATCTTTCCAGAGGGCCTCCATGGTTCCTCGAACCTGTGGGTAAGTCTTGAAGCGCCCTCTCTTGAACCGGATGTGATCTCATGCTCTTTAGAGAGTTTTATTGCTTCTGTGTATACTCTGCAAGAAAATCAACTTTAAACCGGCCAATATGTTGAAATATAATATCTGATAAAACTTGCATGGTTGTCCTCACAAGATATTTGTATTTGGAAAAAGGGCTGAGCCCCCGGTTTACCGAGGGTGCCGGTTTATTCATTAATCATAATATATACATAGGATACAGTGGAGCTCATAGCTCAAGTATAGTATGGCCGTAAATGGGCGATGTTCCATGGCCTCTTCGTCTCCTCTTCTGATGTCCGTGAGTCCTTGTGTTCTCGAACGTCCACCAAGTAATATGAACCGTTGTGTAGGTTCTTACTGACCACAAAGGGCCCTTCCCAAGGTGGGGACAGCTTGTGCATATCTGTTTGATCTTGGATGAGCCGGAGTACCAAGTCGCCCTCCTGGAACGTCCTTGTTTTGATCCGGCGGCTATGATATCTGCGTAAGTCTTGTTGATAAATTGCAGATCGTGCCGCAGCTATATCACGCTCTTCATCCAGCCGGTCTAAACTGTCTTGCCTTGCTCTCTCGTTGGCCGCTTCAACATAAGCCGTTACCCTTGGTGAATCATGACGGATATCGCTTGGAAGGACTGCTTCAGCACCATAGACCATGAAGAAAGGTGTGTAACCTGTAGACCGGTTTGGCGTAGTGTTGATACTCCAAAGAACAGATGGTAACTCCTCAACCCAACATCCTGGGGTTCTCTGCAAAGGAGTCATAAGTCGGGGCTTGATACCTCGCAAAATCTCCTGATTTGCCCTTTCAGCCTGACCATTGGATTGGGGGTGGGCCACAGAAGACACATCCAAGAGAATATGTTCTCGTTGACAGAATTCTTCCATCTCACCCTGAGATAAATTGGTGCCATTGTCTGTGATGATGCTGTGTGGAAAGCCAAACCGGAAAATTACCTTTTTGATGAATTTGACTGCCGTTGCCGCATCACATTTGCTTATAGGCTCTGCCTCAACCCACTTTGTAAACTTATCCACTGCTACTAATAGATGAGTTTTCTGATCTTGGGATCGCTTGAAGGGTCCAACCATATCAAGCCCCCAAGTCGCAAACGGTCAAGTTATTGGTATCATCCGGAGCTCCTGCGCCGGAACCAGAACACGCCTCGAAAATTTCTGACAAGCATCACACTTCCGGACCAGATCCGCCGCATCAGCATGAGCGGTTAACCAATAGAAACCATGCCGGAACGCTTTAGCCACCAATGATTTTGAACCGGCATGATGACCACAGTCCCCTTCATGGATCTCACGAAGAATTTCAGAACCTTCCTCAGCTGATACACAACGCTGAAATACACCAGAAGTACTGTGATGATGAAGCTCTCCGTTTGCAATTGTCATGGACTTAGAACGCCGGATTATCTGCCGTGCTTCTTCTTCATCGTCCGGTAGCTCTCCCCGGCTCAGATATGCCAAATAAGGCAGCGTCCAATCTAGAATAACATGAAGCGCTGCAACTAACTGTGCCTCCGGATCAGGAACAGCTAGGTCTTCCTCCGAAGGTATCTGAACCGAAGGACTGTGCAATTCATCCAAAAAAGTGTTTGGTGGCACCGGTTTATGTTGAGAACCCAGCCGGCTTAGAGCGTCGGCCGCTTCGTTCCTTCGCCGGTCTATATGATCCACCTGATACCCTTTGAAGTATCCTGCGACTGCTTCAACCTCTCGTCTGTAAGCTGCCATGAGGGGATCTCTTGAATCCCACTTGCCGGAAACTTGCTGTGCCACCAAATCTGAGTCGCCAAAGCACTTAACCCGGCTCAAGTTCATCTCCTTTGCCAGCCGCAAGCCATGAAGTAATGCTTCATATTCCGCTGCATTATTAGTACAAGGAAACAATAGGCGGAGGACGTAACAAAATTTATCACCTCGGGGGGAAGTTAAGACAACTCCAGCCCCCGAGCCTTCCAATTGTCTTGAACCGTCAAAGTGAATCGTCCAGTAAGTAAGATCCGGCTTCTCCTCAGGGGTTTGCAACTCTGTCCAATCATTGATGAAATCCACCAATGCCTGGGATTTTATAGCGGTGCGTGGTACATACTTCAACTCATGTGGGCTGAGCTCTATGGCCCACTTCGCCACTCTACCTGTAGCTTCCCTGTTCTGGATTGTATCCCCCAACGGTGCTGAACTAACCACAGTTATTGGATGACCTTGGAAATAGTGCTTCAGCTTTCGGTTTGCCATGAACACACCATATACCAACTTCTGCCAATGAGGGTACCTCTGCTTGGATTCAATGAGTACTTCACTCACGTAGTAAACCGGGCGCTGAACCGGGTATTCCTTCCCTGCTTCCTTGCGCTCAACCACAATTGCGACGCTGACTGCCCGTGCATTGGCAGCGACGTATAACAGCAACGGCTCCTTGTCAATAGGGGCAGCTAGGACCGGCGGCTTTGCCAATTGCCGTTTTAGATCCTCAAACGCTGCATTTGCCTCATCACTCCATATAAATCGGTCTGTTTTCCTCAGCATCTGGTAAAGTGGGATCGCCTTCTCTCCCAAACGGCTGATGAACCGGCTTAATGCTGTGATCCGGCCAGCGATACGCTGAACATCGTTGATGCAAACCGGCTTAGTCAAAGATGTGATGGCCTTGATTTTCTCTGGATTGGCTTCTATTCCTCTGTTTGAGACCAAGGATCCCAGTAGTTTACCTGCCGGAACACCAAAGGCACACTTCTCCGGATTAAGCATCATCTTATAAGCTCGAAGATTATCAAAAGTCTCCTTAAGATCCTCTATCATTGTCTCCTCTTTCCTCGATTTAACCACAATGTCATCCACGTAGGCATGAACATTCCTCCCTATCTGCCCTTTCAGACAATTCTGAACGCAACGCTGATAAGTTGCTTGAGCACTCTTTAGCCCAAAGGGCATAGAACATAGCAAAAAGCACCAAAAGGGGTTATGAAAGCTGTCTTCTCTTGGTCTTTAACTGCCATCTTGATCTGGTGATATCCTGAATATGCATCCAAAAAGCTTAGCCGCTCACATCCCGCTGTAGCATCAATGATCTGATCAATGCAAGGGAGAGCAAAAGGATCAGTTGGGCAAGCCTTGTTGAGGTCAGTGTAGTCCACACACATTCTCCACTTCCCGTTCTTCTTTAACACCAGCACCGGGTTAGCCAACCACTCTGGGTGAAAGACTTCCACTATGAATCCCGCGGCCAAAAGCCTGGCCACTTCTTCCCCTATAGCCTTGCGCCTCTCTTCGTTGAAGCGGCGCAAGTATTGTTTAACAGGTTTATATTTCGGATCGATGTTAAGGTTGTGCTCAGCGAGTTCCCTCGGTATACCTGGCATGTCAGAAGGCTTCCATGCAAAGATATCCTGGTTCTCACGGATGAACTCGATGAGCGCGCTTTCCTATTTGGGATCAAGGTTAGCGCTGATAGTGAACTGCTTGGACGAATCTCCTGACACAAAATCAACTTGCTTGGTCTCCTCTGTCGATTTAAACTTTAAAGCCGGATCATGCTCTGTAATAGGCTTCTTCAGCGGAGTCATATCTGCCGGATCAACATTGTCTTTATAAAACTTCAACTCTTCTGTGGCACATACTGCTTCCGCATAGGCTGCATCTCCTTCTTCACACTCTACTGCTATCTTGCGGCTTCCATGAACCGTGATCGTGCCCTTATGACCCGGCATTTTAAGCTGCAGATAAACATAACATGGCCTAGCCATAAACTTAGCATAAACCGTCCTCCCAAATAGAGCGTGATAAGGGCTTTTGATTTTGACGACCTCGAAAGTTATCATCTCTGACCTGGAATCATGCTCATCTCCAAAAGTAACTTCCAAGTCAATCTTTCCAACCGGATAAGCCGACTTACCTGGGACCAACCCATGGAACACCATGTTCGATCGTCTTAGCTTCTTATCCGTCAGGCCCATACGACGGAAAGTCTCATAGTACAAGATGTTGATGCTGCTACCGCTGTCCATGAGAACTTTAGTGAACTTATAACCTCCCACCTGAGGTGCCACCACCAAGGCCAAGTGGCCCGGATTATCCACCCGCATTGGGTGGTCTTCCCTACTCCATACAATGGGCTGTTCTGACCAGCGCAGAAATTGCGGTGTTGCCGGTTCAACCGCGTTAACTGCCCGCTTCAAAACCTTCTGATCCCGCTTACACAGACTTGTGGTGAAGACATGGTATTGCCCACTGCTCAATTCCTTCGGATTGCTCTGATACCCGGGCTGCGGCTGCTGTTGCTGACGCTGTTGATTCCCCTGATTATTGTAATTCCCTTGGCCCTGCTGTTGATTGCCTTGGTTATTGTAATTACCTTGGCCATGCTGCTGACTGCCTTGGTTGTTGTAACCACCCTGGTTACGCGGCTGATTGCCCTGGTTATTATAACCTCCTTGATTATTTTGATTGCTGGCCCGGTTTTGATAACCATTGTTATTGCCCCTATATCCTGATCCTGAGCTGCTTCCCTGATGACCCGGACCATAAAACCCTGGACCTTAACCGCCATTCGGAGGCCTGTCATGAGGATTAAAGCGGCCCACTATTGCTTCCATAAGGGGCTTGCACTCCCTTATAGTGTGCTTTGCCGGTCGATTTCTCGTGCCATGCTTCGGACAAGGCTGATCTAACTCTTGGTCCCAGCTAACAGCCCCTCCGCCGGTTTGTGGAGGTGGGTTGCCCATGCTATGCTGAAAGCCCCCTTGAACTTGAGTGTTGGCCACGAAGTCAGAGCCACCTTCTGCCTTCCGTTTGCCCAAAAAACTTGTAGTAGCCGGATTAACTTGCGCCGGTTTACCAGACTTGCTAACCTTCCCCGCCTTGTCTCCTTCAGCTTCTGGATACTTGGTATTATCAGAGTCCCCATATTTTACCAAGGCACTCATGAGAGTTCTCATATCATTACAATCCCTTTTAAGCCGTCCGAGCTTTAACTTTAAAGATTCAAACGGGCAATTGTTTTCCAAAGTCACTATCGCCGTACTAGGATTGATACCATTCGAAGAGTGCAAGATCTCCGCTACTCTCCGTACCCAAGCAGCTGTAGACTCCTGCTCTCCTTGCACACAAGTTGCTAGATCCACCACTGACATCGGCTGCTTGCATGTATCTTTGAAGTTTTTGATAAACTGGCTGCGTAGTTCCCCCCATGATCCGATAGAGTTCGGGGGTAAACCCTTCAGCCAGGTCCGGGCTGTACCCTCAAGCATCATAGTAAAATACTTTGCACAAGCCGATTCATCCACGTCCATCATCTCCATGGCCATCTCATAACTTTCAACCCAAGCTTCTGGAGCTAAATCTGCTGTGTAATTAGGTACCTTGCGGGGCCCCTTAAAATCTTTAGGCAGCTTGACACCCCGTAAAGCGGGGATAAGACATTGCTCCCCAAAAGAACTCGTCGTAACTCCTGTTTCTGCCGTGGCTGTGTGAACCGGCGTCGTTTGACGAACCTCCTCCCGGGCTCCTGACCTAACCCGGTTTGTATCCGGAGCTGGTGCCGCTGCGCCTGCCGGATTATCCTGTCTGCGCTGATGCCGCCTGCGTTCACTGCTAGATACTTCTGGCTCCTCCCAATGCCTAGTGTAACTCCGGCTGGGACGTGGTGTTGAATGTAGCCTTTCCCTGCTATGAGAGTAGGCTTGCTGCTGTATTAACGCCGTATTAAGCAACTCCTTGACCCTGCGCGCCTCCAATGCCACCGGAGACGTCTCCTCCACGGGTAAAGCGGCCAAACGTGCAGCAGCTGCAGCGATGTTATCCAAAGGATTTGAATAATGACCTGGAGGGGTGGGAACGTAAGGTGCAGACGTGATCCGACGATCTTGCTCTGCGGTGGGCTGCTGAACCGGCTCCTCCCTGGCCGGGGGTGCCCTCCGGTTTAAAGCCGGATTATTACTGGTCCCAGCCCCAGGTGTCCTGAACAGATTCGTTGCTTCATAAACCGGCGGCAGACGAGACTGGTACTTTCGTCCCCTTACTCCTTCCATAGAAGCTTGCTCCATCCTTAGGTGAAAAGCCTGATCATTCAGCTCTGCTTGTCTCACCGCTATCATTGCCCTCTCTGCCTTCAGATCCTCCTTTAATTGATCAATCCGGCCTTTCAACTGAAGGAGCTCTGCATCATGATGCGCCTTGTCTGTTGGAGCTACTATTTCCACCGCTTTAGTTGTGAACTCCTCGATCAAGGTGGATAGAACTTCAGTAGGTGAGAGGGCCGGGCCACTCCCCCCTACACCAGCTTCTGCTGTCGCCCCGTTCACTGGGGGCTGTGAACCGGCCATAAAGACAGCCACCCGGTTTGGCGGGTCGAAGGGGTCCGGAATACTGTTTCCATCAGACTCGCCCTCAGACCAGCCGTCCTGCAACTGATACAGAGACTCAGTTTCTCCAGATGAAGATTCGTCGTCGGAGTAGACAACGGTTGCACCATCGGATTCCGATCCGTCTGCGACTCGAACTCCGTGGATTGCTCCAACGAACACGTGCTTCTTGGCGGGCTGAACCCGGACTGATCTCGCACACTGAGCTGGCTCGACGATGTTGGGGAAGATGTCCGGCTCAGGTCCCGGTTCGCCGATTTTGCCAATGAAGACTTGGATGCCACCGAAGGGAACCCGGTATCCGTATTCGATTGAATCGGCCTCCGGTCCCCAACCTGCGTCGTCGATGTAGATCCGGCCGCGGCGACTCTTGGTCATCCGGCCGACCGCGTAACCCTTGAGTCCTTCAAAGCTGCCCTTCAAGAACTCGAAACCATCGTGCGGAGGCCCCACGGTGGGCGCCAACTGTCGTGGAATTAGCACGGCAGATGTCCGGTTTAACGGACTTGATGATGGAACCATCGCACGGGTTAGCTTGAAGGGGTTCATAGCACACAAAGGACACAGAGAGTTTATACTAGTTCGGCCCCTTCGATGAAGGTAAAAGCCTACGTCTAGTTGATTTGGTATTGCTTGGGCGTCGGATTACAGGGAGCGGATCGCTTGCCTGTGCTCTCGACGGGTTGATTCTTGCTTGTCCCTGAACCGTCGCCGGGTCGTCTCTTTATATAGAGGTGACGCCTGGTCCGGTTTACAGAGTCCCGAGGCCGGCTCATACTTGTGTCTGCCTCGGTCTCTGTCCTTTCTTCCTTCTTTCTCAAGTTACATCGCTTAGCGGTTTACAAACCACAATTCTATACATGGGCCCTACAATCTTATGGGCCGCAGCCTTTACTAAACATTACAACGAAACATATTTATAATTAAGCCGGTTTACACTAGCCGGTTCATACCTGCTATTCATATCCCTGACACAAAGCGTGATTGACAATGCTTACCTGCTCCCCCATACTCCACAATGGATGAGCCACTCTTCGACATATCTTCACAAGTCCATTGTCACCACAATGGATGGCAAGCTTCAAGCACTTGATCTCTTCGTGATGCTCCACTTGAACTTGCACACCGCAACCTAACCCCACAAAGAACTCTCACGAAGACCATGGGTTAGTACACAAAGCATGATTGACAATGCTTACCATACCATAGGATTGCTTGATCCCTCTCGGTACGTCTTCTACACTTTGTGTGTTGATCAACTTAATTCATTCTTTGACTTAGTTTTGATCAACCTTGAATCTTTCCAACTCTCTTCATTTGGATGATGTGTTGAAGGTAAACATGAATGTCACAAACTCTTCTTCTTCAAGACATGCTTGCAATAAGCTCAACACCCACAAGACCAATCTTTGGATAATTCCTTAATAGCACCTTGGTCGTCACAAACTCTCCTTGAAACCAACAAATGAACTCCAAGAAAAGTCTATGGACAAACCCTTCAAATATAACTCAAGGCAACCATTAGTCCATAGAGATTGTCATCAATTACCAAAACCAAACATGGGGGCACCGCATGTTCATTCAATCTCCCCCATTTTGGTAATTGACGACAATCACTTTCGAGAGAGTTTATATAAGGAATTATGCATCACCATACCATGCAACAATAATGTATGCGCATGAGATGCAAAAGCTTAGGAACAAAACCAAAGCAAGAAGAGAGAAGAAACAACTCTCTAAACTTCCTCACAAAACTAAACTCTCTGAAACTTCTCCCCCATTGGCATCGATTGCCAAAATGGGCGAATAGCTTAGAAGGCCAATATAAATTGTGTTCCTCCATAAATTGCGTATTCCTCAAAATAGAGAGTGGAATGCAATACATATATCCAACCGTAAATACTTGGAGGAAGACAAACTATATTGAGGCCCAAAAATTGCAAAAGAATGATATGCCACAAAGGCATAACAAAGGGAGAAAAACACGCAGTCAAGCAATCAAAGGATACCAATTGAATCAAGCTATCAAAAGATACCAATTGACCCAACTAGACCAATGATCCTACATGCCAAATGAATAAAAGATATTATGATAAGAGTAAAGGAGTGTTCTAGAGAAACTAGAGAAGCTCCCCATGATTTGTGCACAATTTAGTTTTGTATTTGGATACAACGAGCACAAAATAGGATCGTCGCTCCCCCAAGATCAATAGAACCTCACGACATAGCAACGGAGTGTTCTAAAGACACTAGTGAAGCTCCCCATAATTTATGCACTCCTTAGAATATTTTCATTAGGATACCAAGTGCACAAAATAGGATCATCACTCCCCCAAGATCAATAGACACTCACACCAAGTGCAAGTGAGCATGAAGGAAACAAAGCCTAGCACTTGCAACAAACAACTGGTTGAGCAATATATAAAAGAGTCAACTTAAGAGTAGGCTCAACCAAAATGGTGTGTGTGAGTCATGGAAAAACACTTGAGAAGATTAATGTATGGATGAACATTAAGCATCAATATACTCTTGAATGAATGAGATACATAGTGCAAGGCCTATCATTCCCACACACAACAGCAAATGAGTTCACAAGCTCACTACTAATCATATAAATAACCTATGCTTGTGACAACCTGTGGTGAAGATATAAAAAGGATAGCTTTTTCATGAGGAGGGATACCAATAGAAATGGCAAAAGCCTCGTCAAGATAAGCAAGAGAAAAAATGATCTTCACCACAAAAGAGTGCATCAAGATGCAACGATATAACATCCGCACTCGAGACACACACCTTCACGGAGCCACCAAAGAAATAAAACAAGAACGAAAAGGTGGACGTGAAAGAAGGGGATATCACATAGATATGCAACTTCTCTCAAGTGTATAAGATGCTAGGTAGATGAAGATCATGATGATATCAATCCACAAAGAAGGATGTACACACGAAATTGTTGCAAAAAGGAATGAATAAGATATCCCCAAGGAAGTCATAAATATACCAATAAGATATTTGCTTGAAGGCATAGCACATGGCTAGATATGTTCTTATTGTATATAAATGAGTTCCAACCACACGAGCATCAAAGACATCACAACTAGCAACAAGAGATCATTGTTGGGATGCTTTGAGAAAGGAAACAAGTATCATAAGAAGGAATGACTAACATGCCATGATACAACCTACACAAGGTTGGTGCAAGAAATGTGTGCATGAAGTAGATGGTGATACTTGTTACCGAGATACCATTGGAAGGATGTAGTAGATACCAATTGAAGGTAGATAGTAGTTCATTGATCATCCTATCTTGACTCCAATAAGCACATGGTGACACCACCTTCCTTTTGAATGAGCCGAGCATCCAATGCATCTCCAATTGTTCCTAGAACACCAACACAAACAAAATGATACCCAAACTCATTGGGACCAAAGAGTTAGAAGCACCAATACATAGGAAAAACTCCACAAACATATGTGCATTTATATATGAAAATGAATTTCATGCACATCTCATCCAAATTGAGACTAGGTGGAGTTTCCCTTATATATTGGGTTAAAGAAAGAAAGCATGCCAAAGAAAATGCATGAAGTAAATATGCATGCTCAAGACTTTCAAGAAACGAAACAAAATGAAAAAGAAATACCAAGTGAAAATAGGATACCAAATGGAGAAATCGTCACTTGGAAGATATCTATTAGAAGATACATCAAGGAATGAGATATCCATTGATACACGCAAAAGGAAAGATACCGGACTCCCAAAAGAGAGGATGGTTCCAAACAAACCAACCCATCTACAAAGTTTCATGATGGCACAAGTACCAAAAAGAAATGGCTTGCCTTCCATCAACACACACTTGATATGGATCACAAGATGAGTGTTCTATCAAAAATAGGATAGCTCCCCCACGAATTGTGCATTTAAAGAGAATTTGCATTCGAGTACAAAATGCACAAGGTCGGATCACCACTTTCACTATATCTAGAAAACACTCGACAAAAACAATAAAACACGAGATCCACAAGTGGCATGGAAGGAAATGGGAGTTGACACAAACTTGGCAAGAGATAAGACAAATAAAACCAAAAGACAATGTAAAGATGATCAATAATTTCCACCACATAAATGATTACCAATTGTCAAAGACAAGAGGTATTTGGAAATAATTCCTGGTGTAGATAGCAATGATATCCAACATCATCTTCACACCAAACACAAGCAAAATGCAACTTGTAGAGCTAACATGCCACCTAGGAACAACATAATTTATACTATCAACTCTAGGTGACAATATCTCAAATTTACACATTTTCTAGGCTTGTAATATGCACATAGAATATTACTCCCCCATAATGTGATACCAATGAAAAACTTACCAAGATGCAAAAGATAACCAACAAGAGATAATTAATGGAACATTTAGAATTTGACTTTCTCATGAGAAGACATACCACATAGAGACTAGATAATCTTGTAATATCAATACTAGATGGTATTCCTCATGTACACACATTTATAGGATTGTGAGGTGCACAAAGCACATCACTCCCCCAAAATGGGATGTTCCATTAATCTCTCACAAGAGCCAACTAAGATAAAAGCAAGAAGCACAAAGGCTCAATGCACGACACACACATATATGATGTGCAAACCAATATACACATACTTGATTTCTCAAGATATACAAATTGGACGCACAACATATACAAACACATGCAAGGAACAAAACCAAAACATGCAAAGGGGAAAGTAACTTTCAATGTAAACAATTTAAGCACGAGTTATCGCAAGGAGGAACATTGGATATAAGATAGAAACTTGATAATCCGAATGACTTAACTTGAGACAGTATGAATGATGAAGACCCCTTAATTATTCATAATGTAGCCAAGTCTCCAATGCCCTCCAAAACACCTATTGATCAAGTTTGAGCTAGTTGGTCCCCAACCAAATTGGGTCCTAAGAGGTTAATCACAATAGGCTTGGCTACCCAAATGGTTCTTTTCTTGACACCAATTTGAGTCCCAAGAAACTTGGCAAACACATTGCCAACCTTATCCTTCCCAAGAGAATAGACATCATCAATAATAATTGGGTTGGATAAGTTACCACTACTGCATGAAGAAGCAAGGTGACCCTTCTCACGGCATAAGTAGCAACATATACTCTTCACTTTCTTCTCATTTGATTCCTCAAAATGAGAAGCATTACCATGAGTCTTCTTGGGAAGTGGACTTTCTCCAACTTGCGGTTGAGCACGAGATTGAACTTGTGGCCTCTTCCCTTGTTGCTTATCACTAATGGCCTTCTTCTTCAATGGGCAAGATCTAACATGATGCCCTTCAATTTTGCACTTGAAGCAAATAATCTTGGCTGAATTCTTGAGTTGTTCTTGGCCCTTATTCTTGTTAATGATCTTGGACCTTTTCTTCTTGTTGGAGTTGAATCCAAGTCCACCTTTGTCATTGGGTGATTTTTGCACACTCAAGATATTGTTGAGTGTGGACTTCCCTTCATGACACTTTTCCAAGTCTTTCTTCAAAGAAGTGACTTGGGCCTTGAGCTCTTTGATTTCCTCTACATGGTTAGTATCAACAAAAGTACTAGAGGAAGTATAAGCTTCATTGTTAGAGCAACAAGGCAAGAGAGCAATTCATCACAAGATGTACTAACATTGTGAGTAGATGAATTATGAGGATTAGCACATGACAAGATAGCATTTTGACTTGAAGTAGTGCTAGTATCCACATGAGGCTCACTAGATGTTACCTTGATACTCATAGCCTCATGAGCTATCTTTAGCACATTATGGGATACTAGAAGATCATCATGAGAACTTGTGAGCTTTACATGACTATCTTCCAATTTCCCATAATTGCCAGATAGCAACTCAAGTTGAGCCCTTAGCTCAACATTCTCCTTCAAAATAAATGCTTCACTAGAAATAGAGTTAGTAGCACAAGCATCATCAATAATAGCAAGAGGAGAAGGCAACTTGGCAAACTCTTTAGAATATGAAGCTTTAAGATGAGCATGAGACTCGGTAAGTTTGATGAGCTCACTCTTAATGACCCTTGAGCCATTTTCGAGGTGCTCAAAATCCTCAAGGAGTTTAGCATGTGCAACTTCAAGCTTCTCATTTTTAGTTTCAAAATCATTAGCCACCTCGAGAGCACTATCACGGGATTCCTTTATTCTAGAAAGTTCTAGAGCAAAAGTCTCCTCAAGAGATTCCTTGGTGGTTTGTTCAAGTTCAAGAGCTTGCGAGAGGTCGGCGATCTCATTAGCGTAATCACGCTCATGACTTTCCATTTTCTCAATGGTGACCTCATGCTCCTCTAGATGAGATTCCAACTCCTCTATATATTTCTTGCCCTCAATGGCAATAGGCATGATTTCCATGAAGTTGGAACGAGCCATTTTATTCTTATGAAGAGCTTTAAAAATCATTCCCCCTTAATTTTTAAGAAGGCAACATTATCATTCTCTTCATCATTATCAACATCATCATCATTGTCATCATCACTATCATCACAAGATATATTGGGATTCAAAGTGGGAGATACCTTTGAAGCCTTAGCCATAAGGCAAAAGGCAATAGATGATGATGTAGGATCCCTTGAAGCACCATTCAAGACTACATCTTGTTCCGTGGGGTGTTGGGTTTCCTCTACATTGTTAGCATAAAAATTCGAGGAAATAGATGCATTTTTATCATGTCAACAAGATATAGCAAGCATATCATCATGAGTTTTAGTCAAGCAATTTATACATGATATGCAAGGACTATCAACACAAGCATGTGAAACATGTAGGGTGCTCGAAGTGTTAAAGTCCAAAGAATATGCATTGCAATAAGATAGTGATGAAGGATCATCCACAATAAGCATACTATCATCATTGCAATGACCAACACTACTCACCATATCATTACCTTGTGGCAAACCACATGTAGGTGAAGTAGAAGAAGTTGAGAAGACAACACGGTCGGAGGTGGAGGGAGAACAATCATTCCCACAATTCTTGGACACACCATATTTATCTTGAAGCTTTGTCCACAACTCATGAGCATCCCGGAACGGCATGAGTTGAAATATAACTACATTGCTCAAAGCATCAAAAAGCACATTAGAAGCTTGAGCATTGAGATAAGAGTTTTTCTCATCCTCTAAAGATAATGTTTGTGGATCCTTTGGAGGAGAAAACCCCATATCTACAATTTGCTCTAAATTTGGGTCCATGACCCTAAAGAGATTAAGCATGCGAATTACCCAAACATCAAAATTTGTTCCATCGAAACTAAGAGTGTCAGAGAAACCTAAACCCCTAGTCGACATCCTTACTCTCTAGGCGGTTAAGCCCTATAAAGAGAGACGAGGCTCTGATACCAATTGAAAGATCGTGGATGTCGCCTAGAGGGGGGGGGGGTGAATAGGCGCTTTAAAATAATTACGGTTTAGGTTTGAACAAATGCGGAATAAACCTAGCGGTTAATTTGTCAAGCACAAAAACAACTTATGCTAACTAAGCATGATAATCAACTAGGTGATAGCAAGATATATGACAAGAAACAATATGACTATCACAAAGTATAGTGCATAAGTAAAGGGCTCGAGTAAGAAATAACCGAGGCACGCGGAGACGATGATGTATCCCGGAGTTCACACCCTTGCGGATGCTAATCTCCGTTTGGAGCGGTGTGGAGGCACAATGCTCCCCAAGAAGCCACTAGGGCCACCGTAATCTCCTCACGCCCTCTCACAATGCAAGATGCCGTGATTCCACTAAGGGACCCTTGAGGGCGGTCACCGAACCCGCACAAATGGCAACCCTTGGGGGTGGTCACCGAACCTGTACACTTTGGCAACCTTTGGGGGCGGTCACCAGTACCCGTCAAATTGCTCGAGGCAATCTCCGCAACCTAATTGGAGACCCCGACGCTTGCGAGGAGCTTTACACCACAATGATTGAGCTCCGAAAAACACCAACCGTCTAGGGCGCCAAGGCACCCAAGAGGACCAAGCTCTAGGGTGCCCAAACACCCAAGAGTAATGAACTTCTCAACATGTAACTTCCACGTATCACCGTGGAGAACTCAAACCGATGCACCAAATGCAATGGCAAGGGCACACAGAGTGCCCAAGTTCTTCTCTCCCAAATCCCACCGAAGCAACTAATGCTAGGGAGGGAAATGAGAGGAAGAACAATAAGGAGAACACCAAGAACTCCAAGATCTAGATCCAAGGGGTTCCCCTCACCTAGAGGAGAAAGTGATTGGCGGAAATGTGGATCTAGATCTCCTCTCTCTTTTCCCCCAAAAACTAGCAAGAATCCATGGAGGGATTGAGAGATAGCAAGCTCGAAGAAGGTCGACAATGGGGGAAGAACACAAGCTCAAAGGATAAGGTTCATTGGGGAAGAAGACCCCCTTTTATAGGTGGGAAAAAAATCCAACCGTTATGCTCACAGCCCGCACAGAGCGGTACTACCGCTCCAGGAGCAGTACTGCCGCTAGGGCGGTAGTACCCCTTTGAAAAACAACACCGATGAGGTAAAAAGGCCAGAAGAACCGTCGGAGCGGTAGTACAGCTTGACCTCACGGTACTACCGCTAGGGGTAGCGGTACTACTGCTAAGGGTAGCGGTACTACTGCTTGCGAGCGGTACTAAAAATTTACATCTGTGCCTACCACCGCTGGACTTGTGACGAGTTTTTGGTCCCGAGCGGAAGTAGCCACGGAAGTAGCCACGGTAGTACTGCTCCAAGCGGTAGTACCGCTCCCGAAAGCGGTAGTAAAAAATTATTTCCGCTCCTACCCGCGGTAGTACCGCTGCAGCCTTTTCAAAACAACAAAACGACCACAACTTCTGCAAATGGACTCCGAATTCGACGAAACCAAGTTTGTTGGAAAGCTAGCGACAAGGGCCAACACAATCTTGATAGAAATACCAATAATAAGCAAATTAGAAAAGGCCCATAAGAAAATGGTGAGAACCCTTCCTCGGATAAGACCGGTAAAACCTCCAACACCGAAAACATCATAGAAGACGCATGTGAATTCCGTTTTCGATGAACTCAAGCTTGTCATCAAGATGACCATAAGCTCTAAGACTCACAAAGAGAACAAAACAAGAACCAAGAAACTTGATGCAAGGATGCAATGGTTTGAGCTCTCTACTAACGATACGATCAAGCTACCAACTTGAGAGCCCCCCTTGATAGTACGGCAAACGATCCTATAACCCGGTCTCCCAACTACCACCATGAGACCGGTAAAATAGAAAACATATCAAGGGCAAACCTTTGCTTTGCACAAAGTCCACTTGAGCTAGATGTAGACTATCTTGACTTCCTCAAGTTGGACCACCTTTCTTGATTGCATTGTCTCGGTGAAGACTAGTAGATTGCTCCCCCATACTCCACTATGGGTGAGCCACTCTTCGGCATATCTTCACAAGTCCATTGTCACCACAATGGACGGCAAGCTTCAAGCACTTGATCTCTTCGTGATGCTCCACTTGAACTTGCACACCGCAACCTAACCCCACAAAGAACTCTCACAAAGACCATGGGTTAGTACACAAAGTGTGATTGACAATGCTTACCTGCTCCCCCCATACTCCACTATGGGTGAGCCACTCTTCGGCATATCTTCACAAGTCCATTGTCACCACAATGGACGGCAAGCTTCAAGCACTTGATCTCTTCGTGATGCTCCACTTGAACTTGCACACCGCAACCTAACCCCACAAAGAACTCTCACGAAGACCATGGGTTAGTACACAAAGTGTGATTGACAATGCTTACCATACCGTAGGATTGTTTGATCCCTCTCGGTACATCTTCTACACTTTGTGTGCTGATCAACTTGATTCATTCTTTGACTTAGTTTTGATCAACCTTGAATCTTTCCAACTCTCTTCATCTGGATGATGTCTTGAAGGTAAACATGAATGATCACAAACTCTTCTTCTTCAAGACATGCTTGCAATAAGCTCAACACCCACAAGACCAATCTTTGGATAATTCCTTAATAGCACCTTGGTCATCACAAACTCTCCTTGAAACCAACAAATGAACTCCAAGAAAAGCCTATGGACAAACCCTTCAAATATAACTCAAGGCAACCACTAGTCCATAGAGATTGTCATCAATTACCAAAACCAAACATGGGGGCACCTCATATTCTTTCAGCGGGTTCGGGCTGCCCACGAGTGATTTCTTCCACAAGTTCCTGGACTTCTTCGGGCTCCAGCCCCACCATCTTGGGGCCAGCGCCATCATGCAGCTCTCGGGCTTCGTCACGCTCTGTGAGGCATACCTCAGAGTCAAGCCCTCCCTCGACCTATTCGCGCGCCTCTTCACCTTGAAGCAGCAGGGGCCAAAGGCCGGGGAGATGTCGGAGTGCGGGGCCGCCTTCATCTGCAGGCGGTCGGGGGACGACCGCCACAAGGTGCCACTTGAGGATTCTACCAAGAAGTGGCATAATTCTTTCTTCTACGTCCGCAATCTGGGCGCAGACCGCATCAACCTGCCGCCCTTCATCAACTCGCCGCCGTGGGCGAAGCAGAACTGGTCGTACTACCCCAAGCGCCCATCGTAGGCGGTGCTCAACCTGTGCAAGCGGGTGGCGGTGGTGAAGGAGTGGGAAGACCTCTCCAGCAATGACCTCATCACTGCCTTCATCGCCCGGCGAGTGCTGCCGCTACAGCAGTGCGTCCATCTCATCGGCGAGATGACCGGCCTCGAGGACCCCGACCGCATGTCGAACCTGCGGCTGAGGGCGGACCAGGTCACGCGTCGGGTCAACGACATCTCCAAGGCCAACCTGACGGACGACTGGCATTACGGGAAGACCCCGTATAGCCACGCGAACCCGACACCAATGGTGAGTCCCTGGTCTCCATATTTCGCTGCCGCACATCTTCTTATCCGTCCGAACGCAACGCGGGAGGTGCTTCTGAATGCCATCCGACATCCTTACGACCGAGCGGGGACACAGGTGGTGCGCGCTGCCTCGGAGGAACCCGAGGCCCACGATGGAGGGGAGGGAGCGGCCGCCGAGGCGGGCGCGGGGCGTCGAGCAGGTGAGCCCATCTTTCTTCCTTGAGTCGCCGGTTACGGGATGAGGTCGGAGGCACTGACGAGAGTTGTTGATGTAGCGGCGTCGGGTGGACGAGGTGGCGGCGCGGTTGGAGCCGGGTCGTCTCGGGCCGCGTTGACGACGACGGGCGGGCGAGGCGGCGGCGTGGCTGGTGCCAGGTTGTCTCGGGCGGTGCCAGTGGCGAGCCGGTCGCACGGGAAGGGCAGCGTCGTGCTGCTGGATCCAACCACGAAGCGTGCTGCGGGCGCGGCTGGGGACGTGAAGCCAGTCGTTGTCTCGATTTTTCAGGTCACCGATCTCGTTAGCACTGGCGGCAGCGGAGCTCGCGTCCCCCGAGAGTGTCGGGTTCTGGAGGAGCCGGTCCGGCACCGTTGATCGAGGCGAGGAGGTGGGGCGGGCGGATCCGGACCTTGGTCTGGATCCGTCTGACATGGAAGGCCGGGCCTGGCGGGACCGGGACCGAGCCGAGGCCGAGCTGAAGGCGGCGTCGACCCGGGCTTGGACCATCACCGCAAAGGCATGGGTGCGAGCCAGCGAGGAGCCGGCGTGGCCGGAGTGAAGGAAATATGCCCTAGAGGCAATAATAAAGAAGTTATTTGTATTTCCTTATATCATGATAAATGTATTTTATTCATGCTAGAATTGTATTAACCGGAAACTTAGTACATGTGTGAATACATAGACAAAATAGTATGTCCCTAGTATGCCTCTACTAGACTAGCTCATTGATCAAAGATGGCTATGTTTCCTAGCCATAGACATGAGTTGTCATTTGATCAACGGGATCACATCATTAGGAGAATGATGTGATGGAATAGACCCATCCGTTAGCTTAGCACTATGATTGTTTAGTTTTACTGCTATTGCTTTCTTCATGACTTATACATGTTCCTATGACTATGAGATTATGCAACTCCCGAATACCGTAGGAACACCTTGTGTGCTATCAAATGTCACAACGTAACTGGGTGATCATAAAGATGCTCTACAGGTGTCTCCGAAAGTATTCGTGGTGTTGGCATAGATCAAGATTAGGATTTGTCACTCCGAATGTTGGAGAGGTATCTCTAGGCCCTCTCGGTAATACACATCATAATAAGCCTTGCAAGCAAATGACTAATGAGTTAGTCACGAGATGATGTATTACGGAACGAGTAAAGAGACTTGCCGGTAACGAGATTGAACTAGGTATAGAGATACCGACGATCGAATCTCGGGCAAGTAACATACCGATGACAAAAGGAACAACGTATGTTGTTATGCGGTTTGACCGATAAAAGATCTTCATAGAATATGTAGGAGCCAATATGAGCATCCAGGTTCCGCTATTGGTTATTGACCGGAGATGAGTCTCGGTCATGTCTACATAGTTCTCGAACCCGTAGGGTCGCACACTTAACGTTTGATGACGATCGGTATTATTAGTTTATGAGTTTTGATGTACCAAAGGTAGTTCGGAGTCCTGGATGAGATCACGGACATGACGCGGAGTCTCAGAATGTCCGAGACGTAAAGATTGATATATTGGACGACTATATTCGGACACCGGAAGTGTTCCGTAAAGTTTCGGAATTTACCGGAGTACCGGGGGGTTACCGGAACCCTGGGGAAGCTATGGGCCTTAATGGGCCATAGGAGAAAGAGGGAAGGAGGGCCAGGGCTGGGCCTCGTGCCCTGCACCCCTTGGTCCGAATTGGACAAGGAAGGAGGGGGGGGGGGGCGCCCCTTTCCTTCTCCTTCTCCCTCTCCATCCTTTCCCCCTTCTCCCTTTTGGTAGTTCCTACTAGGAATAGGATTGCAATCCTATTCCTAGTAGGATTGCAACTCCTAGGCGCGCCACAAGGGGCCGGCCGGCCTCTCCCCCTTGCTCCTTTATATACGGGGGCAGGGGGGCACCCAAAGACACACAAGTTGAATTGTTTTAGCCGTGTGCGGTGCCCCCCTCCACAGAAACACACCTCGGTCATACTGTCGCATTGCTTAGGCGAAGCCTTCCGCCGGTAACTTCATCACATATGTCACCACGCCGTTGTGCTGACGAAACTCTCCCATGAAGCTCAACTAGATCAAGAGCTCGTGGGACGTCATCAAGCTGAACGTGTGCTGAACGCGGAGGTGCCGTACGTTCGGTACTTGATCGGTTGGATCGCGAAGAAGTTCGACTACATCAACCGCGTCACTTGACGCTTCCGCTCCCGGTCTACGAGGGTAGATAGACACACTCTCCCCTCTCATTGCTATGCATCTGGTAGATAGATCTTGCGTGATCGTAGGAAAATTTTAAAATACTACGTTCCCCAACAGTGGTATCAGAGCCAGGTCTATGCGTAGATGATATGCACGAGTAGAACACAATGAGTTGTGGGCGATACTAGTCATACTGCTTACCAGCATGTCATACTTTGCTTCGGCGGTATTGTGAGATGAAGCGGCCCGGACCGACATTACGCGTACGCTTACGCGAGACTGGTTTCACCGTTATGAGCACTCGTTACTTAAAGGTGACTGGCGGGTGTCTGTCTCTCTCACTTTAGCTGAATTGAGTGTGGCTACGCCCGGTCCTTGTGAAGGTTAAAACAACACATACTTGACGAAACATCGTTGTGGTTTTTGTATGCGTAGGTAAGAACGGTTCTTGCTAAGCCCGTAGCAGCCACGTAAAACTTGCAACAACAAAGTAGAAGACGTCTAACTTGTTTTTGCAGGGCATGTTGTGATGTGATATAGTCAAGACATGATGAGTTATACGGTTTTGTATGAGATGATCATGTTTTATAAAGTTATCGGCAACTGGCAGGAGCCATATGGTTGTCGCTTTATTGTATGAAATACAATCGCCATGTAATTGCTTTACTTTATCACTAAGCGGTAGCGATAGTCGTAGAAGCAATAGTTGGCGAGACGACAATGATGCTACGATGGAGATCAAGGTGTCGCGCTGGTGACGAAGGTGATCATGACGGTGCTTTGGAGATGGAGATCAAAAGCACAAGATGATGATGGCCATATCATGTCACATATTTTGATTGCATGTGATGTTTATCTTATTATGCTTCTTATTTTGCTTAGAACGACGGTAGCATTATAAGATGATCCCTTACTAAATTTCAAGGTATAAGTCTTCTCCCTGAGTATGCACCGTTGCGAAAGTTCGTTGTGCCGAGACACCACGTGATGATCGGGTGTGATAAGCTCTACGTTCAAATACAACGGGCGTAAGACAGTTTTGCACACGCAGAATACTCGGGTTAAACTTGACGAGCCTAGCATATGCAGATATGGCCTCGGAACACTGGAGACCGAAAGGTCGAGCGTGAATCATATAGTAGATATGATCAACATAAGATGTTCACCATTGAAACTACTCCATCTCATGTGATGATCGGACAAGGTTTAGTTGATTTGGATCACGTGATCATTTAGATGACCGGAGGGATGTCTATCTAAGTGGGAGTTCTTTAGGTAATATGATTAATTGAACTTTAATTTATCATGAACTTAGTCCTGAGAGTTTTTGCATATCTATGTTGTTGTAGATAGATGGCCCGTGCTACCATTCCTTTGAATTTTAATGCATTCCTAGAGAAAGCTAAGTTGAAAGATGATGGTAGCAATTACACGGACTGGGTCAGTAACTTGAGGATTATCCTCATTGCTGCACAGAAGAATTATGTCCTTGAAGCACCTCTAGGTGACAAGCCCCCTCCCGCCAATGTAGACGCTTTGAACGTCTCGCAGACATGGTCTGATGACGACACGATAGTTCAGTGTGCCATGCTTTACGGCTTAGAACCGGGACTTCAACGACGTTTTAAACGTCATGGACCATATGAGATGTTCCAGGAATTGAAGTTAATATTTCAAGCAAATGCCCGGATTGAGAAATATGAGATTTCCAATAAGTTCTATAGCTGCAAGATGGAAGAGAATAGTTCTACTAGCGAACACTTGCTCACAATGTATGGGCACTACAATCATATGACTCAACTTGGTTGCCAAGTTGACGAGGATAGTGTTATTGATAGAGTTCTTCAATCATTGCCACCAAGCTATAAAGGCTTCATGATGAACTATAATATGCAAGGGATGCAAAAGGCAATTCCCGAGCTCTTCGCTATGCTCAAAGCTGCGGAGGTAGAAATAAAAAAGGAGCATCAAGTGTTGATGGTTAACAAGACCACTAGTTTCAAGAAAAAGGGCAAGGAAAATAAAGGGAACTTCAAGGAAAATAGCAAGGCAGTTGCTACTCCCGCGAAGAAACCCAAGTCTAGGACCAAGCCTGAAACTAAGTGCTTCTACTGCAAAGGGACTGGACACTCGAAGCGGAACTGCCCCAAGTATTTGGCGGATAAGAAGGATGGCAAGGTGAACAAAGGTATATGTGATATACATGTTATTGATGTGTACCTTACTAATGCTCGTAGTAGTACCTGGGTATTTGATACCGGTTTAGTTGCTAATATTTGTAACTCGAAACAGGGACTACAGATTAAACAAAGATTAGCTAAGGATGAGGTGACGATGCGAGTGGGAAATGGTTCCAAAGTCGATGTGATCGCCGTCGGCACGCCACCTCTACATCTACCTTCGGGATTAGTTTTAGACCTAAATAATTGTTATTTGGTGCCAGCGTTGAGCATGAACATTATATCAGGATCTTGTTTATTGCGAGACGGTTATTCATTTAAATCAGAGAATAATGGTTGTTCTATTTTTATGGATAATATCTTTTATGGTCATGCACCCTTGAAGAGTGGTCTATTCTTATTGGATCTCGATTGTAGTGATACACATATTCATAATATTGAAGCCAAAAGATGCAAGGTTAATAATGATAGTGCAACTTATTTGTGGCACTGCCGTTTAGGTCATATTGGTGTAAAGCGCATGAAGAAACTCCATAGTGATGGACTTTTGGAATCACTTGATTATGAATCACTTGGTGCTTGCGAACCATGCCTCATGGGCAAGATGACTAAAACTCCGTTCTCCGGAACTATGGAGCGAGCAATAGAGTTGTAAGAAATCATACATACTGATGTATGCGGACCAATGAGTGTCGAAGCTCGCGGCGGGTATCGTTATTTTCTGACCTTCACTGATGATTTGAGCAGATATGGGTATATCTACTTAATGAAACACAAGTCTGAAACATTTGAAAAGTTCAAAGAATTTCAGAGTGAAGTAGAGAATCATCGTAACAAGAAAATAAAATTTCTGCGATCTGATCGTGGAGGTGAATATTTGAGTTACGAGTTTGGTCTTCGTTTGAAACAATGTGGAATAGTTTCACAACTCACGCCACCTGGAACACCACAGCGTAATGGTGTGTCCGAACGTCGTAACCGTACTTTATTGGATATGGTGCGATATATGATGTCTCTTACCGATTTACCACTATCGTTTTGGGGATATGCTTTAGAGACAGCTGCATTCACGTTAAATAGGGCACCATCTAAATCCGTTGAGACGACACCTTATGAACTTTGGTTTTGTCGTTTCTTAAAGTTTGGGGCTGCGATGCTTATGTGAACATGCTTCAACCTGATAAGCTCGAACCCAAGTCGGAGAAATGTGTCTTCATAGGATACCCAAAAGAGACTGTTGGGTACACCCTCTATTACAGATCCGAAGGCAAGATATTCGTTGCTAAGAATGGATCCTTTCTAGAGAAGGAGTTTCTCTCGAAAGAAGTAAGTGGGAGGACAGTAGAACTTGATGAGGTAATTGTACCTTTTCCTGAATTGGAAAGTAGTACATCACAGAAAATTGTTCCAGTGATTCCTGCACCAATTAGTGAGGAAGCTAATGATGATGATCATGAAACTTCAGATCAAGTTTCCGCTGAACGTCGTAGATCAACCAGAGTACGTTCCGCACCAGAGTGGTACGACTACCCAGTTCTGGAAGTCATGTTACTAGACCATGATGAACCTACGAATTATGAGGAAGCGATGATGAGCCCAGATTCTGCAAAATGGCTTGAGGCCATGAAATCTGAGATGGGATCCATGTATGAGAACAAAGTGTGGACTTTGGTTGACTTGCCCGATGATCGGCAAGCCATAAAAAATAAATGAATCTTCAAGAGGAAGACCAACGCAGACGGTAATGTTACTGTTTACAAAGCTCGACTTGCTACAAAAGGGTTTCGACAAGTTCAAGGAGTTTACTACGATGAGACTTTCTCACCTGTAGCGATGCTTAAGTCCGTCCGAATCATGTTAGCAATTGCCGCATTTTATGAAATCTGGCAAATGGATGTCAAAACTGCATTCCTGAATGGATATCTCAAAGAAGAGTTGTATATGATGCAACCAGAAGGTTTTGTCGATCCAAAAGGTGCTAACAAAGTATGCAAGCTCCAACGATCCATCTATGGACTGGTGCAAGCATCTCGGAGTTGGAATATACGCTTTGATGAGGTGATCAAAGCATATGGTTTTATACAGACTTTTGGAGAAGCCTGTATTTACAAGAAAGTGAGTGGGAGCTCTGTAGCATATCTGATATTATATGTGGATGACATATTGTTGATTGGAAATGATATAGAATTTCTGGATAGCATAAAAGGATACTTGAATAAAAGTTTTTCAATGAAAGACCGCGGTGAAGCTGCTTATATATTAGGCATCAAGATCTATAGAGATAGATCAAGACGCTTAATTGGACTTTCACAAAGCACATACCTTGATAAAGTTTTGAAGAAGTTCAAAATGGATCATTCGAAGAAAGGGTTCTTGCCTGTGTTACAAGGTATGAAGTTGAGTAAGACTCAATGCCCGACCACTGCAGAAGATAGAGAGAAAATGAAAGTCATTCCCTATGCCTCAGCCATAGGATCTATCATGTATGCAATGTTGTGTACCAGACTTGATGTGTGCCTTGCTATAAGTCTAGCAGGGAGGTACCAAAGTAATCCAGGAGTGGATCACTGGACAGCGGTCAAGAACATCCTGAAATACCTGAAAAGGACAAAGGATATGTTTCTCATGTATGGAGGTGACAAAGATCTCGTCGTAAACGGTTACGTCGATTCTAGCTTTGACACTGGTCCGGATGACTCTAAGTCACAAACCGGATATGTATTTTTATTGAACGGTGGAGCTGTCAGTTGGTGCAGTTCCAAGCAGAGCGTGGTGGCGGGATCTACGTGTGAAGCGGAATACATAGCTGCTTCGGAAGCAGCAGATGAAGGAGTCTGGTTGAAGGAGTTCATATCCGATCTAGGTGTAATACCTAGTGCATCGGGTCCAATGAAAATCTTTTGTGACAACACTGGAGCAATAGCCTTGGTGAAGGAATCCATGTTTCACAAGAGAACAAAGCACATCAAAAGACGCTTCAATTCCATCCGCAATCTAGTCAAGGAGGGAGACATAGAGATTTGCAAGATACATACGGATCTGAATGTTGCAGACCCGTTGACTAAGCCTCTTCCGCGGGCAAAACATGATCAGCACCAGGACTCCATGGGTGTGAGGATCATTACTTTGTAATCTAGATTATTGACTCTAGTTCAAGTGGGAGACTGAAGGAAATATGCCCTAGAGGCAATAATAAAGATGTTATTTGTATTTCCTTATATCATGATAAATGTCTTTTATTCATGCTAGAATTGTATTAACCGGAAACTTAGTACATGTCTGAATACATAGACAAAATAGTATGTCCCTAGTATGCCTCTACTAGACTAGCTCATTGATCAAAGATAGCTATGTTTCCTAGCCATATACATGAGTTGTCATTTGATCAACGGGATCACATCATTAGGAGAATGATGTGATGGACTAGACCCATCCGTTAGCTTAGCACTATGATCGTTTAGTTTTACTGCTATTGCTTTCTTCATGACTTATACATGTTCCTATGACTATGAGATTATGCAACTCCCGAATACCGTAGGAACACCTTGTGTGCTATCAAACGTCACAACGTAACTGGGTGATCATAAAGATGCTCTATAGGTTTCTCCGAAAGTATTCATGGTGTTGGCATAGATCAAGATTAGGATTTGTCACTCCGAATGTCGGAGAGGTATCTCTGGGCCCTCTCGGTAATACACATCATAATAAGCCTTGCAAGCAAATGACTAATGAGTTAGTCACGAGATGATGTATTACGGAACAAGTAAAGAGACTTGCCGGTAACGAGATTGAACAAGGTATAGAGATTCCGACGATCGAATCTCGGGCAAGTAACATACCGATGACAAAAGGAACAACATATGTTGTTATGCGGTTTGACCGATAAAAGATCTTCGTAGAATATGTAGGAGCCAATATGAGCATCCAGGTTCCGCTATTGGTTATTTACCGGAGATGAGTCTCGGTCATGTCTACATAGTTCTGGAACCCGTAGGGTCTGCACGCTTAACGTTTGATGACGATCGGTATTATGACTTTATGAGTTTTGATGTATCGAAGGTAGTTCGGAGTCCCGGATGATATCACGGACATGACGAGGAGTCTCGGAATGTCCGAGACGTAAAGATTGATATATTGGATGACTATATTCGGACACCGGAAGTGTTCCGTAAAGTTTCGGAATTTACTGGAGTACCGGGGGGTTACCGGAACCCCTGGGGAAGCTATGGGCCTTAAAGGGCCGTAGGAGAAAGAGGGAAGGAGGGCCAGGGCTGGCCCGCGCGCCCCCCACCCCTTGGTCCGAATTGGACAAGGAAGGAGGGGGGGGGCGCCCCTTTCCTTCTCCTTCTCCCTCTCCTTCCTTTCCCCTTCTCCCTTTTGGTAGTTCATACTAGGAATAGGATTGCAATCCTATTCCTAGTAGGATTGCACCTCCTAGGCGCGCCACAAGGGGCCGGCCGGCCTCCCCCCTTGCTCCTTTATATACAGGGGCAGGGGGGCACCCAAAGACACACAAGTTGAATTGTTTTAGCCGTGTGCGGTGCCCCCCTCCACAGAAACACACCTCGGTCATACTATCGCATTGCTTAGGCGAAGCCCTGCGTCGGTAACTTCATCATATCCGTCACCACGCCGTCGTGCTGACGAAACTCTCCCGTGAAGCTCAACTGGATCAAGAGCTCATGGGACGTCAACAAGCTGAACGTGTGCTAAACGCGGAGGTGCCGTACGTTCGGTACTCGATCGGTTGGATCGCGAAGAAGTTCGACTACATCAACCGCGTCACTTGACGCTTCCACTCCCGGTCTACGAGGGTACATAGACACACTCTCCCCTCTCGTTGCTATGCATATGGTAGATAGATCTTGCGTGATCATAGGAAAATTTTAAAATACTACGTTCCCCAACACGGAGATGCCGTCCGGGATGACGGTGGCGGCGACGGCTTTTGTGCCGTCGTGGGAGGAGGAGCACGGCCAGGGCGGCCGTGCGGATGTGATGGACCTCGGCCGGGAGGTCGTGGTCATCGGGGATGGGACCCCGCCACGGGCCGACACGGCCGAGCGGGTGGGGGCCGACGGAGGCGGCGGTGATGCCGTCTTGGGGGGGAGGGGGCGCTGCGGACAGTGCCGCAAGGGGCGCCGAAGAGGACGCCGGCCGCAGGGGAGGCGGCCAGCAGTAAGCATGCCCTGGTGCTCCGACCCGGGGGCCGCCGGGCCGTTGGGCCGCTGTCGCCGCGGCATGGAGCCAGCCAGGTCTTCTTCGGGCCGCCGACCCAGGAGGAGGCGGCGATGGCGGTCGTGACCCGGTGCCTGCGAGGGCGGGCGGACCGGGTCCAGGCCTTTGCCCAGGCCGAGCTGGAGCAGGCGCGGGAGCTGGAGGACGCCGTGCTCGTAAGTCCTATTTTCTTCTCTCTTGTTGCTTGCTTCTTGCTTCTTCTTAGTGGGGGCGTGCCAGCGCACCAACTAGGTGTAGTCCCCAAGATTTGGGCCAACTACGTAGCAGTTGGGTCGAATCTTCAAATTGTTGTCTTTCTCGCTGATCGTTGTTTTGTTGTAGCAACTGGACTCCTATCGGGTTAGCGTCCACAACCGGCTCCTTGAGGCGCACGAGTGCTACTTCTCGAGCTTGAGTTGTATTCCCTCAAAGAGGAAAGGGTGATGCAGCACAATAGCGTAAGTATTTCCCTTAGTTTTTGAGAACCAAGGTATCAATCCAGTAGGAGACACGCGTGAGTCCCTAGCACCTGCACAAACAAAAAAGAACTTCGCAGCCAACACGATAAGGGGTTGTCAATCCCTTCACGGTCACTTACGAAAGTGAGATCTGATAGATATGATAGGATAGTATTTTGGTATTTTTGGTATAGGAACAGAAAGTAAAGAAAGCAAATAAGCAACGACGGCATAAATTGGCTAGTTGACTGGAAAGTAATATGATAAAGATAGACCCGGGGGCCATAGGTTTCACTAGTGGCTTCTCTCGTGATAGCAGAATTCTACGGTGGGTGAACAAATTACTGTCGAGCAATTGATAGAAAAGCGCATAGTTATGAGAATATCTAGGCATGATCATTATATATAGGCATCACATCGGTAACAAGTAGACCGAAACGATTCTGCATCTACTACTATTACTCCACACATCGACCGCTATCTAGCATGCATCTAGAGTATTAAGTTCATAAGAACAGAGTAACGCTTTAAGCAAGATGACATGATGTAGAGGGATAAACTCAAGCAATATGATATAAACCCCATCTTTTTAACCTCGATGGCAACAATATAATACGTGCCTTGCTGCCCCTACTGTCACTGGGAGAGGACACCGCAAGATTGAACCCAAAGCCAAGCACTTCTCCCATTGCAAGAACTATAGATCTAGTAGGCCAAACCAAACCAATAATTTGAAGAGACTTGCAAGGATATTATAATCATACATAAAAGATTTCAGAAAAGAATCAAATATTGTTCATAGATAATCTTGATCATAAACCCACAATTCATCGGATCTCGACAAACACACCGCAATAAGATTACATCGAATAGATCTCCTCGAAGAACGAGGAGAACTTTGTATTGAGATCCAAAGATAGAGAAGAAGCCATCTAGCTAATAACTATGGACCCGAAGGTTTGTGGTAAACTACTCCTAACTCATTGGTGAGGCTATGGTGTTGATGTAGAAGCGCTCTGTGATCGATCCCCCCCCTCCGGCGGAGCTCCGGAACTGGCCCCAAGATGGAATCTCACGAGAACAGAAGGTTGCGGTGATGGAATTAGGGTTTTTTCTGTTGCCTCGATGTTTTCAGGGTACATGGACATATATAGGAGGAAGGAGGGCATCGGGGAGCCAGAGGGGGCCCACGAGGGTGGGGGCGCGCCTGCCCCCCTGGGCGTGCCCTGGACCCTCGTGTCCGCCTCTCTCGTTCCCTCGCGTGTACTCCAAGTCTTCTGTGAAGATACATTTCCAAAAATAACTCTCCCGAATGTTTCATTCCGTTTGGACTCCGTTTGATATCCCTTTTCTGCGAAACGCTGAAATAGGCAAAAAACAGAAGTTTGCACTGGGTCTTGGGTTAGTAGGTTAGTCCCAAAAATAATATAAAAGTGTATAATAAAGCCCATTAAACATCCAAAACGGAATATATAATATCATGAAACAATAAAAAATTATAGATATGTTGGAGACGTATCAAGCATCCCCAAGCTTAATTCCTGCTCGTTCTCGAGGAGGTAAATGATAAAAACAGATTTTTTGATGTGGAATGCTAGCCAACATAATTCTCAATGTAATTTCTTTATTGTGGCATGAATGTTCAGATCCGAAAGATTCAAGACAAAAGTCTATATTGACATAAGAATAATAATACTTCAAGCATACTAACAAAGCAATCGTGTCTTCTCAAAATAACATGGCCAAAGAAGTTATCCCTACAAAATCATATAGTCTGGTTATGCTCCCTCTTCATCACACAAAATATTTAAATCATGCACAACCCCGGTTTCAGGCAAGCAATTGTTTCATACTCAATTTTTTTCAAACCTTTCAACTTTCACGCAATGCATGAGCATGAGCCATGGATATAGTGTGACGCCCGAAGACCGACGTCCCAGAATATTCCAGAAGATTCCAGAGATTCCAGATGTTCCGGGTTCTTCCGTGTGTTGCATTTGTGCTTGTGTTATTTATTTTGCATTGCATCATGTCATCATGCCATCATGTCATATTTATTTTTTGCATATCAACCTAAATAAATTGTGTGGACCTTCGGTCCATTTAAATCGAGGGAAGAATGACTTCTCTTTATAACATATAAAAGTCTCTCAATATTATTAGGGAGCTATATTAAATATTCCATTTGTTTGGAATTAACCCAAACACACTTGCAAATATTCCCCATGCCTTTTTCACTTCAAGTTTCGACTTCCAAACCTTGCCAACAATTCTTATCCATTTTATCGAGGCTCCTCCAAGAATCCGAACATTTTTGGACACTTCTAAATCATAGTCTTGTTCACACCATTTGAAATAAATTCAAAGGAATTTGAATTTATTTTCCAATCATGCCCCTTTTATATTTTTCTGGGAATCAACGCAATTTTGCGAGTCCAGTAAAATTGATCTCATGCCCTAATTCTTCCCTAGCCACCTCCTCCTCATTCTTTTCTTTTCTTATTTGGTTTCTGGAAAAAAATCAAATAAGAAGAGAGCCCAGCCGCCCTTCCCTCCTCCTGGCCCATCAGCCAACCGCCTCCTTCCTAGGCCATCTGGGCCCAGCCTCCCTCTCCTTCAGGCCTCCCTAGGCCCATCTCCAGCCATCAGGCCCACTGGCCCACTCCAGGCCGAACCCTAGCCCGTCCCTCACCGTTCGATCTCTCCCTCGCTCTCCTTTCCCCCACCGCCAGGATGCCCGAACCCCATCGCACCCCGACCCCGAGTTCCTCGATCTATCCTCTCGCTTCCTCCCAGCGCCCTCGCTCTCCCGATCCCGCGCGCCGTCCCTCTCCATCCGCGCCATGGCCTGCGTCCGGGCCCTTCCTCCTCGCCTCCAGGAGCCCCAAGGCCAGGCTCCCGCGCCCCTCCACGCCCCAAGGCCAGGCCGATGCGCCCCTCCAGCGCGCCATCCGCCGGCCGGACAGGCCTCGCCTTCCCTCCGGATCGAGTCTCCAGGCCGCCAGCCTCTAGCGCCATGGCACCGCACCCCGCGAGTCCGTCCCCGCATCGCCAGGCGCCGGAGCACCTACTGCCCCGTCTTCCAGCGCCTCCGCCCGTCCTCAGCCTGCATCATCTCCAAGGCCCGCGCAAGGACGAGCCCCGCCTCGCCCAGTTCGTCCGCTCGCCGGCCCGAGCGCCGCCTATCGGGTGCCTCGTCGAGAGGTCCCCGCCGCGCGATTCCAGCGCCGAGTGCTGCCTCACCTCCTGCCTCGGCCAGGCATGCAGCCGGCCTCCCCGCTTGAGCTCCCGAGGCCCTTGTGCCGTCGCCGTTCTGCAGAGCTTCCCCGTCGGAGTGCCTCGTCTCCTCGCCGTGCCGTGTCCGGTGTTTTCTTTTGTGTTGCCCTGTGCTGCTGATTTGACAGAGACCCTCGCGTACGACTACCCGACGATGCGACAAGTACCCCTACGTCAAGTTCCTCGACGCAGACCCGTGAACGACTTCGTGAACAAGTACCACTACCGACGCCCGGAAACACCAAGTACCCCTCCGATGACTTGAACATCTACGAACGAGAACGACTACTTCATTGACGACCTCGTGTACATCTACTTCGTCTACGCGCATGTACGACTACCGTCGCCGAAGAACCGTGTGATGCAAGCGTCAAGTTCGACTACCGTCGCCGTGTACGACTTCTTCCTCTACGTCCCTCGACGACTCGAACCGCTCCGAGAACGATGTTCCGAAGGTATACCCCAAGACGATGACCCGTGGAATGCATGCGTCGTATGAGATGTTTCTTCCCTAGTGAGCACCGTGCCCGTTTCGTCCTTTTGTTATGTTCCTCGGTTGCCTCATCGCCGACCCGTGGGAACCCGGAGACGGGATCACCCCACCTTTCATCTTGTTTCGCTCGCTCATGCCTCCGTCATCTTTTGCACCGGTCTCTCAACGAGTTACCGGAACCGAGATGTTGCCGTTGCATCATTTTTGGATCGTTGCCGTGGCACCCTTTCCTTTCACCACGGTGACAATACTTCATATCTCTTCATGTTACCCTTTACTAAAATTGCATAAACTTGTTCATGTCATCCGCATCATGTTAACTACATTAATATGCTTAAATGTTGTTGCTTAATAATTACTAAACATGCCCCTGGGGATTTTCCGGATATGTTGTTGTTATTTTTCCGGCCTCATTTAAAATGTCTTAATAGGTAGTTTACTTTTGTTTCACCTCTTGCCATGTTAACAAACATTTAATCTTGTCTTGTAAATAAACGAGAGTCAATTAAATAATTAAATGTGGTGTTTCGTCAATATGCAACTCGTTGCATATTGAGCTCCACTTAACTTGTAGTGTTGTTTGTGCACTTTGCCATGCCATGATTATTTAAACCGGACATGCATCATACTTGGATGTGCATCGTATGCCATGTCTATGCTTGTGTGTTTATCGTGTTGTTTGCTTCTTTCCGGTTGCTTCTCTTGTTAGCTTCGGTTCCGTCCGGAGTTGTGAGGATTCGCTCGACTATGTTGCTCCGTCTACTTCATGGACGCGTTCGCCTTCCTTGCGGAATCCCAGGCAAGATGATCATACCCTTGGATACCTTTACTACCATTGCCATGCTTAGTTGTCTCGATGCTATCGTTACATGTCGCGCTACCCATCTTTTATGTCAGCCTCTCCTTGTTGCCATGAAACCTCTAACCTTTGACACCTTCCTAGCAAAACCACTGTTTGGCTATGTTACCCGCTTGCTCAGCCCCTCTTATAGCATTGTTAGTTGCAGGTGAAGATGAAGATCGTTCCAGGTGGGAACTTGCTGTTGGATATATCACAATATCTATTATTATTATTAACACACCTATATACTGGGCATGGGTGGAAGGCTTGGCCTTTTGCTCGGTGTTTTGTTCTACTCATGCCACCTTAGGCGCCGATAAACCGGCATTATGTTCCTTGATTTTGCGTTCCTTACACGATGGGTGGATGGGGACCCCTTGACAGTTCGACTTTGAATAAAACTCCTCCAGCAAGGCCCAACATTGGTTTTAATTTGCTCATAATAACAACTTAATTAAATAATTAAATTTGCATAGGGGGTCGCACCCTCGGGTTCTTAATTCTACATAGCAGGGGGGCCAGTGCTGAAGGTGTTGGTCCCAAATAGAATCGTGTGCAGTGCCACCCAGTTATCTGGGGTCTTTGGCTGCTGTACGCTGTGCTCATCCGGTCGTGGCCTGAGACGAGATACGCGCGGCTACTATCAGGGTGTCGGCACGCCGGGAGGTCTTGCTGGACTTGTTTTACCATTATCGAAATGTCTTGTGCTACCGGGATGCCGAGCCTGATCGGATTTCCCTAAGATAAGGAGTGATGATATTATATTTATCACTTCAGCTAATCGTGAGAGCTTGTGATGGGCTAAGTTGGGACACCCCTGCAGGGTTATGATCTTTCGAAAGCCGTGCCCGCGGTTATGTGGCAGATTGGAATTTGTTAATGTCCGGTTGTAGAAAACTTGACAGAGGATCCGAAGTAAAACACACAACTGTGTGAGTAACCGTGACTGTCTCTTTTCACTTTGAGAAGAGAACACGGTGGGGTTATGTTTGACTCGTATGTAGTTAGGATCTTTAGCGATCACTACTTTTGCGACCGTTTGCGTAGCTTCTCATCTTATTCTTGTACTCGTAAGTTAGCCACCATATTATGCTTAGCCGCTGCTGCAACCTCACCACTTTACCTCTTCCTACCCATAAAGCTTTGCTAGTCTTGATACCCATGGTTATGGGATTGCTGAGTCCTCGTGGCTCATAGATACTACAACACCAGATGCAGGTTCAGCCGAGTTTGATGCAGGAGATGGTTCAAGTACTTCACCGGGAGCTCGATGAAGAGAGTGGCCGTATGCTTGTGACCTTTTCGACGATCAGTAGTGGTTTCTACTAGGATTCGATCCTGACCTGTGGCTTTATGTTGTTTTGGTATCTTGTCTTTTGGATCTTACCCTCAGATGGGCTGTGATGTTTTGAATGATGTTTTGGCTTATGTAATGTATTGTGTGAAGTGGCGAGTGTAAGCCAACTATCTCTTTTGAAATTTAATCCCTCTTTTACATGAGTCGTGCGAAGATACCAAACTTGCGATCATTCCAGAATGGACTTATATCTTTAAGTCGTGCCTCGACACGTAGGAGATATAGTCCCATCCTGGGCATTACAAGTTGGTATTCAGAGCCTTCTCCGACCTAGAAGCCCCCACTGATTGATCGAATCGTTGACGGTTGAGTCTAGGCACACACTTGAAAATGTTTTGAGTCCTATATATATATCGGAGAGTAGGATTTCTTTTGCTCCTCATCCCTTTTCACTCTGGTGAGGACTCCTGACGATTACTTTTATCTCTTCTACTCTCAAAAATGCACCAAATTTTTTTTAGGATCTCGCGAGTATTGTTTGGATTGTTTCGATGTCTTTGTGACGAGAACATTGTTCTCGATGCCTCCTGTCATTTAGGGGTTGTGGCAGTGTCCCGGGGAGTTGAGCTCCGAGGTGTTGTCGTCACAAATATATCGTTGCAGTACTAGAATACTTAAGACGGCCGACATCGAAAACTCTCCTATGCGGTTAGTGGCAAGATAACCCCGACATCACCCAGTACTGGGGAGGTAGTTCGGGAGTATTGCCATAGCTTGTATAGTGGATGCGTTTCGAAGGTCCGAGGTAAACGGTTTCCGAGCACAACTGGTTATGTGTTGAAGGATGGATACAGCTGGATGTAGGTTTAGAGTTGAGTGCGCGGTGCTTCCCCTGTATCCCCAACACCTGATTGCATAACTGGAAACTTTCGGAAATTAATAGGTGGGTTCATCTAGTAGTTCTAGGCATTCTTCCAACAAGTGCATGATATGAAGTTCGGGATTCTACATTGAGTGAAGTGGTTTAATGGGCTTGTTCCGATCGGGAGTTGCATCTTAAAGGGTCCTTGGCTATGCTGATCCGGGGATTGCAAAACCCTTTTGTAACACGTTCCATGAGCTTTCAGCACGAATTTGTCGAACGAAGCTTCTATCTTGTATTTGTTCTTCTGCACCTTGTTCCTTTTTATTTACCTTTTGTTCTCCAAGTGGCTTCTCGACAAGTTGTTGTAACTGCGGAATTCATTCGTTCAATTCTCTGTTCGGATAGATATGTTGCAACATAATCTTCTTCATAAACATATCTAACCTTTGTTTCGTTTTGATTCTGGTATTCGAGTTGCTTCGATGTCAAATGTTGATTCCATACCTTTCGTAATCTGTATTCTCATATTTCTATGGGAGTGCTATTTCTTCTTGACCATCGAGATCTTCATGTTAATCCTTTTCAACCGGTGTGCCTTCTCTTCAAGTTATTACATACGGACGTCGTTGGAAAATCCGACGATTTGTGTGTTTCATTCATCTCAAATTGTCTTTGTTTTCCCCGCCCTCCCACCCCTTTTCTTTATGGAGCCAGAAATTCTCAGATGAAGTATCCATTTTATTCATGTGATGTTTCTTCATTCATTTCCTTCAATGTTCTTATCCGGTGATTTTTCAGGATGATGCTCAAGAGCTTCAAGTTCATCATTCTTTGTTCTTAAATTCTGCCGGTGGATGTAATTCAAGATTTCGGTGTTGATCTTATCCTTTTCCTCTTTTCACAATGCTTTCTTATTCCGGTGCACCAATTAATCATTCTCCTCTTGCTATTCATATCCGGAGTGCTGAAGATTCATAATTCCATTCTTAACCCATTCAAATTATTTTGAGGATTGTTATCTTATTCAAGCCTTTTTAATTCAACCGGTGCAATATCTCTTAAGCAATCTTTTTCAACGGTGATTTCTTTTGAGTGGGCCCTAACCCACAGGTCTTTTCCAGGATTTTACCTGACTCTTCTTTTCCGGCGAATTCTTTTCAAATGTGACATAAGAATGAATCCCATCAGTCACATGCTTTCTCCAAGATCGCTTTCAAATTCTTTTTCATCATTGTTTCAACCTTTTTAATTCTTCATTCCGGAGTGCTCAACAATTCTTATGGCATTTCTCGTATTCATTCTCAACATTTGAAGACCGGAGAGATGTCTCTCTTAAATCTTGGCCCATTCTCTTGAAGATTCGTGGTTCTAGCTTCTTGCCATCCTCATTATTGTTCCGATTGTGAGGAATTCTTTTATACCGTCTGAAGCATTTCATGAATTCTTTTCTTTTTGTGATCCTCCGAAGGCCATCATTTCAGAAGATTCTTCGTTCTCAGTTTTCAACTTTGTCCTCCAAATATTCTTCATTGATGTCTCTTCGTTCGTCTCCATATTCTTACGGTGGTTCATTCAAGTTTACTCTTCCGTTGTTCATCTTGTTTTCCGGAGCTCCAAGTTATTTCAATTATATCATTTCAAAGCTCCATCTAATTCATCGCAGGCCTTGAATCTTATTATTTCCATCTTTCACTTCTCATGCTTTCATTACCGGAGTTTTCATGGTGGTTCACCAAGATTTAATTCATCCTCGAAGTCTTCATCAAGATTCTTGTTGGAGCTCAAGTATTCTCCATCTTGCATTTTGAAGTGCAATTCTTTCTCCCTTATCTTTTCAGATGGTGTTATGTCATTCTTGATAATTATTCCTTCATGTTTCATGATTCACGAGTTATCAAGAATGAGATATTTAAAACCATCATTTCTTTCTCTTTAGGAGATTCTTTCAACCCCTCATTTTTATCTCTTGGAGTTATCTTGGGTTGTATTTCATCTAAAAGCTTTCCCTAAGGATTGTTGCTAATTATGGTGCTCATAAATGATCCAAGTTCTTCATTTATCCTTCTGGTGAAATAAGTTTTTCATCTCCTTGTTGATCTCAATCCAATCAAATGTTCTCCTTAGTGGCTGGTTGTCACCTCTTAATTTTGAGATGTTTTTCCATAAGCCCACATCAAGCTTATTTGTTTCGTTGTTGATTTTTCCAACAACTCCATTCAACCCTTCTTTGTAAGGATGCTCTTTCAAATTTAATTTTGAGAGAAGTTGTCATTTTCTTCTCCGTTCTTTCTTTCCAACGATCTTGCATCTATTCTTTTGTTCCGGAGGCTTTGTGATGTTGCTCTCTCCAAACCATCATATCGTTTTATCAAGATCATATTCTCTCTTGCTTGTCTATTTAACCGGAGTGTTGTGTCCTCCATTCTAGTTCCCTCATCTTATCAAGTTTGCCTCTCTTTTCAACCGGAGTGCTGTCTGATTCCTTCTTACCCTTGTGCCATTCTTTTAATTGTTTCGGAGGCAATATGTTGTTGTTTTCATCAAGTATCATCCAATCTTCCCAAGTTCTTGTTCAATTCCTTCCATTTTCAGACGGAGTGCTGCCCAAATTATGTCATTCTTATTCCTTGGCTGTACCGTCGCGGTTTCATATTCTTTTGATTCGTAAGCTCTTGTTTCATGTCTTTTAACCTACAAGGTTCTCATAATGTTCCTTGTTCCTCCTGCTTACCGGAGTGCTCTTAACTTCGTTCATCTCCGTTGTATTCTCCTTTCATTTTGGTCAACCTCTCAAGGTTCTTTGGTTTCACTCGTCTGTCAAAGAAGCAACTTTGTTTTACCTCTTCTTTTTTGTTTTTACCCGGTGATATCTCTAGGATCTCGGGTCGAGATCCTCTGTTAGTGTGGGAGAGTTGTGACGCCCGAAGACCGACGTCCCAGAAGATTCCAGAAGATTCCAGAGATTCCAAATGTTCCGGGTTCTTCCGTGTGTTGCATTTGTGCTTGTGTTATTTATTTTGCATTGCATCATGTCATCATGCCATCATGTCATATTTATTTTTTGCATCTCAACCTAAATAAATTGTGTGGACCTTCGGTCCATTTAAATCGAGGGAAGAATGACTTCTCTTTATAACATATAAAAGTCTCTCAATATTATTAGGGAGCTATATTAAATATTCCATTTGTTTGGAATTAACCCAAACACACTTGCAAATATTCCCCATGCCTTTTTCACTTCAAGTTTCGACTTCCAAACCTTGCCAACAATTCTTATCCATTTTATCGAGGCTCCTCCAAGAATCCGAACATTTTTGGACACTTCTAAATCATAGTCTTGTTCACACCATTTGAAATAAATTCAAAGGAATTTGAATTTATTTTCCAATCATGCCCCTTTTATATTTTTCTGGGAATCAAAGCAATTTTGCGAGTCCAGTAAAATTGATCTCATGCCCTAATTCTTCCCTAGCCACCTCCTCCTCATTCTTTTCTTTTCTTATTTGGTTTCTGGAAAAAAATCAAATAAGAAGAGAGCCCAGCCGCCCTTCCCTCCTCCCGGCCCATCAGCCAACCGCCTCCTTCCTAGGCCATCTGGGCCCAGCCTCCCTCTCCTTCAGGCCTCCCTAGGCCCATCTCCAGCCATCAGGCCCACTGGCCCATTCCAGGCCGAACCCTAGCCCGTCCCTCACCGTTCGATCTCTCCCTCGCTCTCCTTTCCCCCGCCGCCAGGATGCCCGAACCCCATCGCACCCCGACCCCGAGTTCCTTGATCTATCCTCTCGCTTCCTCCCAGCACCCTCGCTCTCCCGATCCCGCGCGCGCGCCGTCCCTCTCCATCCGCGCCATGGCCTGCGTCCGGGCCCTTCCTCCTCGCCTCCAGGAGCCCCAAGGCAAGGCTCCCGCGCCCCTCCGCGCCCCAAGGCCAGGCCGACGCGCCCCTCCAGCGCGCCGTCCGCCGGCCGGCCAGGCCTCGCCTTCCCTCCGGATCGAGTCTCCAGGCCGCCAACCTCCAGCGCCATGGCACCGCACCCCGCGAGTCCGTCCCCGCATCGCCAGGCGCCGGAGCACCTGCTGCCCCGTCTTCCAGCGCCTCCGCCCGTCCTCAGCCTGCATCATCTCCAAGGCCCACGCAAGGACGAGCCCCGCCTCGCCCAGTTCGTCCGCTCGCCGGCCCGAGCGCCGCCTGTCGGGTGCCTCATCGAGAGGTCCCCGTCGCGCGATTCCAGCGCCGAGTGCTGCCTCGCCTCCTGCCTCGGCCAGGCATGCAGCCGGCCTCCCCGCTTGAGCTCCCGAGGCCCTTGCGCCGTCGCCGTTCTGCAAAGCTTCCCCGTCGGAGTGCCTCGTCTCCTCGCCGTGCCGTGTCCGGTGTTTTCTTTTGTGTTGCCCTGTGCTGCTGATTTGACAGAGACCCTCGAGTACGACTACCCGACGATGTGACAAGTACCCCTACGTCAAGTTCCTCGACGCAGACCCGTGAACGACTTCGTGAACAAGTACCACTACCGACGCCCGGAAACACCAAGTACCCCTCCGATGACTTGAACATCTACAAACGAGAACGACTACTTCATTGATGACCTCGTGTACATCTACTTCCTCTACGCGCATGTACGACTACCGTCGCCGAAGAACCGTGTGATGCAAGCGTCAAGTTCGACTACCGTCACCGTGTACGACTTCTTCCTCTACGTCCCTCGACGACTCGAACCGCTCCGAGAACGATGTTCCGAAGTTATACCCCTAGACGATGACCCGTGGAATGCATGCGTCGTATGAGATGTTTCTTCCCTAGTGAGCACCGTGCCCGTTTCGTCCTTTTGTCATGTTCCTCGGTTGCCTCGTCGCCGACCCGTGGGAACCCGGAGACGGGATCACCCCACCTTTCATCTTGTTTCGCTCGCTCACGCCTCCGTCATCTTTTGCACCGGTCTCTCAACGAGTTACCGGAACCGAGATGTTGCCGTTGCATCATTTTCGGATCGTTGCCGTGGCACCCTTTCCTTTCACCACGGTGACAATACTTCATATCTCTTCATGTTAACCTTTACTAAAATTGCATAAACTTGTTCATGTCATCCGCATCATGTTAACTACATTAATATGCTTAAATGTTGTTGCTTAATAATTACTAAACATGCCCCTGGGGATTTTCCGGATATGTTGTTGTTATTTTTCCGGCCTCATTTAAAATGTCTTAATAGGTAGTTTACTTTTGTTTCACCTCTTGCCATGTTAACAAACATTTAATCTTGTCTTGTAAATAAACGAGAGTCAATTAAATAATTAAATGTGGTGTTTCGTCAATATGCAACTCGTTGCATATTGAGCTCCACTTAACTTGTAGTGTTGTTTGTGCACTTTGCCATGCCATGCTTATTTAAACCGGACATGCATCATACTTGGATGTGCATCGTATGCCATGTCTATGCTTGTGTGTTTACCGTGTTGTTTGCTTCTTTCCGGTTGCTTCTCTTGTTAGCTTCGGTTCCGTCCGGAGTTGTGAGGATTCGCTCGACTATGTTGCTCCGTCTACTTCATGGACGCGTTCGCCTTCCTTGCGGAATCCCAGGCAAGATGATCATACCCTTGGATACCTTTACTACCATTGCCATGCTTAGTTGTCTCGATGCTATCGTTACATGTCGCGCTACCCATCTTTTATGTCAGCCTCTCCTTGTTGCCATGAAACCTCTAACCTTTGACACCTTCCTAGCAAAACCACTGTTTGGCTATGTTACCCGCTTGCTCAGCCCCTCTTATAGCGTTGTTAGTTGTAGGTGAAGATGAAGATCGTTCCAGGTGGGAACTTGTTGTTGGATATATCACAATATCTATTATTATTATTAACACACCTATATACTGGGCATGGGTGGAAGGCTTGGCCTTTTGCTCGGTGTTTTGTTCCACTCATGCCACCTTAGGCGCCGATAAACCGGCATTATGTTCCTTGATTTTGCGTTCCTTACACGATGGGTGGATGGGGACCCCTTGACAGTTCGACTTTGAATAAAACTCCTCCAGCAAGGCCCAGCATTGGTTTTAATTTGCTCATAATAACAACTTAATTAAATAATTAAATTTGCATAGGGGGTCACACCCTCGGGTTCTTAATTCTACATAGCAGGGGGGGCCAGTGCTGATGGTGTTGGTCCCAAATAGAGTCGTGTGCGGTGCCACCCAGTTATCTGGGGTCTTTGGCTGCTGTACGCTGTGCTCATCCGGTCGTGGCCTGAGACGATATACGCGCGGCTACTATCAGGGTGTCGGCACGCCGGGAGGTCTTGCTGGACTTGTTTTACCATTGTCGAAATGTCTTGTGCTACCGGGATGCCGAGCCTGATCGGATTTCCCTAAGATAAGGAGTGATGATATTATATTTATCACTTCAGCTAATCGTGAGAGCTTGTGATGGGCTAAGTTGGGACACCCCTGCAGGGTTATTGTCAGGGATATTACTAGCAGGTATGAACCGGCTAGTGTAAACCGGCTCAATTATAATATGTTTGGTTGTAGTATTCAGTAAAGGCTACGGCCCATGAGATCTTAGGGCCCATGTATAGAATTATGGTTTGTAAACCGCCAGGTGATGTAACTTGAGAGATAAGGAAGAAAGGACAGAGACCGAGGAAGACACAAGTATGAGCCGGCCTTGGGACTCTGTAAACCGGACCAGGCGTCACCTCTATATAAAGGGACGACCCGGCGACGGTTCAGAAAAAGGAAGAATCAACCCGTCGAGACTACAGGCAAGCAATCCGCTCCCTGTAATCCGACGCCCAAGCAATACCAAACCAACTAGACGTAGGCTTTTACCTTCATCGAAGGGGCCGAACTAGTATAAACCCTCTGTGTCCTTTCTGCGCTATGAACCCCTTCAAGCTAACCCGTGCGATGGTTCCATCATCAAGTCCGTTAAACCGGACATCTGCCATGCTAATTCCACGACAGTTGGCGCCCACCGTGGGGCCTCCGCACGATGGTTTCGAGTTCTTGAAGGGCAACTGTGAAGGGCTCAAGGGTTACGCGGTCGGCCGGATGACCAAGAGTCGCCGCGACCGGATCTACATCGACGATGCAGGTTGGGGACCGGAGGCCGATTCAATAGAATACGGGTACCGGGTTCCCTTCGGTGGCATCCAAGTCTTCATTGGCAAAATCGGCGAACCGGGACCTGAGCCGGACATCTTCCCCAACATCGTCGAGTCGGCTCAGCGTGCGAGATCGGCCCGGATTCAGCCCGCCTTGAAGCACGTGTTCGTTGGAGCAATCCACGGAGTTCGAGCCGAAGACAGATCAGAATCCGATGGTGTAACAGTTGTCTACTCCGACGACGAATCTTCATCCGGAGAAACTGAGTCTCTGTATCAGTTGCAGGACGGCCGGTCTGAGGGCGAGTCCGATGGAAACAGTATTCCGGACCCCTTCGACCCGCCAAACCGGGTGGCTGTCTTTATGGCCGGTTCACAGCCCCCAGTGAACGGGGCGACAGGAGAAGCTGGTGTAGGGGGGAGTGGCCCGGTCCTCTCACCTACTGACGTTCTATCCACCTTGATCGACGAGTTCACAGCTAAAGCGGTGGAAGCAATAGCTCCAGCAGACAAGGCGCAGCATGATGCAAAGCTCCTTCAATTAAAGGGCCGGATTGACCAATTAAAGGAGGATCTGAAAGCAGAGAAGGCAATGATAGCAAGGAGGCAAACAGAATTGGATGATCAGGCTTTTCACCTAAGGATGGAGCAGGCCTCTACGCAGGGAGTAAGAAGTCGGAAGTACCAATCTCGTATACCGCCGGTTTACGAAGCCATGGATCTGTTTAGAACACCAGGGGCAGGGACTAGCAATAATCCCGCTTTAAACCGAAGGGCACCCCCAGTCAGGGATGAGCCGGTTCAGCAGCCTATTGCGGAGCAAGACCGGCGGATCACGTCTACACCTCACCCATCAGGTCACTATTCGAACCCGTTGGATAACATCGTTGCTGCTGCAGCACGATTGGCCGCTTTACCCGACGAGGGGACGTCCCGGGTAGCATTGGAGGCGCGCCGGGTCAAGGAACTGCTTAATACAGCATTGATACAGCAGCAAGCATATTCTCATAGCAGGGAAAGGCTACATTCAACACCACGTCCTAGCCGGAGTTACAATAGGCATTGGGAAGAGCCAGAAGTGTCTAGCAGTGAACGCAGGCGGCATCAGCGCAGACAGGATAATCCGGCAGGTGCAGCGGCACCAGCTCCGGATATAAACCGGGTTAGATCAGGAGCCCGAGAGGAGGTTTGTCAAACGACGCCGGTTCACACAGCCACAGCAGAAACAGGAGTTACGACGAGTTCTTTTGGGGTGCAGTGTCTTATCCCCGCCTTACGAAGTGTCAAGTTGCCTAAAGATTTCAAAGGGCCCCGCAAGGTACCTAATTACACAGCGGATTTGGCTCCAGAAGCTTGGGTTAAAAGTTATGAGATGGCCATGGAGATGCTGGACGTGGATGAATCGGCTTGTGCAAAGTACTTTACTATGATGCTTGAGGGTACAACCCGGACCTGGCTGAAAGATTTACCCCCGAATTCCATCGGATCATGGGGAGAGCTACGCAGTCAGTTTATCAAAAATTTCAAGGATACATGCAAGCAGCCGATGTCAGTAGTGGATCTAGAAGCTTGTGTGCAAGGAGAACAGGAGTCTACGGCTGCTTGGGTGCGGAGAGTAGCGGAGATCTTGCACTCTTCGAATGGTATCAATCCTAGTACGGCGATAGTGACTTTGGAAAACAATTGCCGGTTTGAATCTTTAAAGTTAAAGCTAGGACGGCTTAAAAGGGATTGTAACGATATGGGAACTCTCATGAGTGCTCTGGTAAAATAAGGGGACTCTGATAATACCAAGTATCCAGAAGCTGAAGGAGACAGAGCAGGGAAGGTTAACAAGCCTGGTAAATCGGCGCAAGTTAATCCGGCTACTACAAGTTTCTTGGGCAAATGAAAGGCAGAAGGTGGCTCTGACTTCGTGGCCAATACTCAAGTTCAAGGGGGTTTCCAGCGTAGCATGGGCAACCCACCTCCACAAACCGGCGGAGGGGCTGTTAGCTGGGACCAAGAGTTAGATCAGCCTTGTCCGAAGCATGGCTCGAGAAATCGACCGGCAAAACACACTATAAGAGAGTGCAGGCCCCTTATGGAAGCAATAGTGGGCCGTTTTAATCCTTATGACAGGCCTCCAAACGGCGGTTCAGGTCCAGGGTTTTATGGTCCGGGTCATCAGGGGAGCAGCTCAGGATCAGGATATAGGGGTAATAACAGTGGTTATCAAAACCGGGCCAGTAATCAAAACAGTAAAGGAAGTTATAATAACCAGGGCAATCAACCGCGTAACCAAGGTGGTTATAATAACCAAGGAAGTCAGCAGCATGGCCAAGGTAATCACAATAACCAAGGCAATCAACAGCAGGGCCAAGGGAATTACAATAATCAGGGGAATCAGCAGCGTCAGCAACAACAGCCGCAATCCGGATATCAGAGTAATCCGAAGGAATTGAGCACTGGGCAATATCATGTCTTCACCACAAGTCTGTGTAAACGAGATCAGAAGGTTTTGAAGCGGGCAGTTAACGCGGTTGAACCGGCAACACCGCAATTTCTGCGTTGGTCAGAGCAACCCATTGTATGGAGTAGGGAAGACCACCCAATGCGGGTGGATAATCCGGGCCACTTGGCCTTGGTGGTGGCACCCCAGGTGGGAGGTTATAAATTCACTAAGGTTCTCATGGACGGTGGTAGCAGCATCAATATCTTATACTATGAGACTTTCCGTCGTATGGGCCTGACGGATAAGAAGTTAAGGCAATCAAACACGGTGTTCCATGGGGTGGTCCCAGGTAAGTTGGCTTATCCGGTTGGAAAGATTGACTTAGAAGTTACCTTTGGAGATGAGCATGATTCCAGGTCAGAGATGATAACCTTCGAAGTCGTCAAGATTAAAAGCCCTTATCACGCTCTGTTTGGGAGGACGGTTTATGCCAAATTTATGGCTAGGCCGTGTTATGTTTATCTGCAACTCAAAATGCCGGGTCACAAGGGCACGATCACGGTTCATGGAAGTCGCAAGATAGCAGTGGAGTGTGAAGAAGGAGATGCAGCCTACGCGGAGGCAGTATGTGCCACAGAAGAGTTGAAATTTTATAAAGATAATGTTGATCCGGCAGATATGACTCCGCTGAAAAAGCCGACTACAGAACATGATCCGGCGTTGAAGTTTAAATCGGTAGAGGAGACCAAGCAAGTTGATTTTGTGCCAGGAGATTCATCCAAGCAGTTCACTATCAGCGCTAACCTCGATCCCAAATAGGAAAGCGCGCTCATCGAGTTCATCCGTGAGAATCGGGATATCTTTGCATGGAAGCCTTCTGACATGCCAGGTATACCGAGGGAACTCGCTGAGCACAGCCTTAACATTGATCCGAAATATAAACCGGTTAAACAATATTTGCGCCGCTTCAACGAAGAGAGGCGCAAGGCTATAGGGGAAGAAGTGGCCAGGCTTTTGGCCGCAGGATTCATAGTGGAAGTTTTTCATCCGGAGTGGTTGGCTAATCCGGTGCTGGTATTAAAGAAGAATGGGAATTGGAGAATGTGTGTGGACTACACAGACCTCAACAAAGCTTGCCCAACTGATCCTTTGGCTCTTCCTCGCATTGATCAGATCATTGATGCCACATCAGGATGTGAGCGGCTAAGCTTTTTGGATGCATATTCAGGATATCACCAGATCAAGATGGCAGTTAAAGACCAAGAGAAGACAGCTTTCATAACCCCTTTTGGTGCTTTTTGCTATGTATCTATGCCTTTTGGGCTCAAGAGTGCTCAAGCAACTTATCAGCATTGCGTTCAGAATTGTCTTAAAGGACAGATAGGGAGGAATGTTCATGCCTATGTGGATGACATTGTGGTTAAGTCACGAAAAGAGGAGACAATGATAGAGGATCTTAAGGAGACTTTTGACAATCTTCGGGCTTACAAGATGATGCTTAATCCGGAGAAGTGTGCTTTTGGTGTTCCGGCAGGTAAACTATTGGGATTCTTGGTCTCAAACAGAGGAATAGAAGCTAATCCGGAGAAGATCAAGGCCATTACATCTTTGACTAAACCAGTTTGCATCAACGATGTTCAGCGTATCGCTGGCCGGATCACAACATTAAGCCAGTTTATCAGCCGTTTGGGAGAGAAGGCGATTCCGCTCTATCAGATGTTGAAGAAAACAGACTGGTTTATATGGAGTGATGAGGCCAACACGACATTTGAGGATTTGAAGCGGCAACTGGCAAAGCCACAGGTCCTGGCTGCCCCTGTTGATAAGGAGCCGTTGCTGTTATACGTCGCTGCTAATGCACGGGCGGTCAGCGTTGCAATCGTGGTTGAGCGCAAGGAAGCAGGGAAAGAACACCCGGTTCAGCGCCCGGTTTATTATGTGAGTGAAGTACTTATTGAGTCCAAGCAAAGGTACCCACATTGGCAGAAGCTGGTATATGGTGTGTTCATGGCAAACCGGAAGCTGAAGCACTATTTTCAAGGTCATCCAATAACTGTGGTTAGTTCAGCACCGTTGGGGGATATAATCCAGAACAGGGAAGCTACGGGTAGAGTAGCGAAGTGGGCCATTGAGCTCAGCCCACATGAATTAAAATATGTGCCACGCACCGCTATAAAATCTCAGGCATTGGTGGATTTCATCAATGATTGGACAGAGTTACAAACCCCTGAGGAGAAGCCGGATCTTACGTACTGGACGATTCACTTTGACGGTTCAAGACAGTTGGAAGGCTCGGGGGCCGGAGTTGTCTTAACCTCCCCCCGAGGTGACAAATTTTGTTACGTCCTCCGTTTGTTGTTTCCTTGTACTAACAATGCGGCAGAATATGAAGCATTGCTTCATGGCTTGCGGATGGCAAAGGAGATGAACTTGAGCCGGGTCAAGTGCTTTGGTGACTCAGATCTGGTGGCACAGCAAGTTTCAGGCAAGTGGGATTCCCGAGATCCTCTTATGGCAGCTTACAGACGAGAGGTTGAAGCAGTTGCAGGATATTTCAAGGGGTATCAGGTGGATCATATAGACCGGCGACGGAACGAAGCGGCCGATGCTTTAAGCCGGCTAGGCTCCCAACATAAACCGGTGCCGCCAAATACCTTTTTGGATGAGTTACACAGTCCTTCGGTTCAAGTACCATCAGAGGAAGACCTAGCTGTTCCTGATCCGGAGGCACAGTTAGTTGCAGCACTTCATATAATACCGGATTGGACGCAGCCTTACTTGGCGTATTTGAGTCGAGGAGAGTTACCGGATGATGAGATCGAGGCACGACAGATAGTCTGGCGTTCCAAGTCCATGACAATTGCAAACGGAGAGCTTCATCATCGCAGTACTTCTGGAGTATTTCAGCGGTGTGTATCAGCTGAGGAAGGTTGTGAGATTCTTCGCGAGATCCATGAAGGGGATTGCGGTCATCATGCCGGTTCAAAATCGCTGGTGGCTAAAGCGTTCCGGCATGGTTTCTATTGGTTAACTGCTCATGCTGATGCGGCAGATTTGGTCCGGAAGTGTGATGCTTGTCAGAAATTTTCGAGGCGTGCTCTAGTTCCGGCACATGAGCTCCGGATGATACCAATAACTTGGCCGTTTGCGACTTGGGGGCTTGATATGGTCGGACCCTTCAAGCGATCCCAAGATCAGAAAACTCATCTACTAGTAGCAGTGGATAAGTTTACAAAATGGGTTGAAGCAGAGCCTATAAGCAAGTGTGATGCGGCAACGGCAGTCAAATTCATTAAAAAGGTAATTTTCCGGTTTGGCTTTCCGCACAGCATCATCACAGACAATGGCACCAATTTATCTCAGGGTGAGATGGAAGAATTCTTTCAACGGGAGCATATTCGCTTAGATGTATCTTCTGTGGCCCACCCCCAATCCAATGGTCAAGCTGAAAGGGCAAATCAGGAGGTTTTGCGAGGTATTAAGCCCCGGCTTATGACTCCTTTGCAGAGAACCCCAGGATGTTGGGTTGAGGAGTTACCATCTGTTCTTTGGAGTATCAACACTACACCAAACCGGTCCACAGGTTACACACCTTTCTTCATGGTCTATGGTGCTGAAGCAGTCCTTCCGAGTGATATCCGTCATGATTCACCAAGGGTAACGACTTATGTCGAAGCGGCCAACGAGAGAGCAAGGCAAGACAGCTTGGACCGGCTGGATGAAGAGCGTGATATAGCTGCGGCACGATCTGCAATTTATCAACAAGACCTACGCATGTATCATAGCCGCCGGATCAAAACAAGGACGTTCCAGGAGGGCGACTAGGTACTCCGGCTCATCCAAGACCAAACAGATATGCACAAGCTATCCCCACCATGGGAAGGGCCTTTCGTGATCAGTAAGAATCTACACAACGGTTCATATTACCTGGTAGACGTTCGAGAACACAAGGACTCACGGACATCAGAGGAGGAGACGAAGAGGCCATGGAACATCGCCCATCTGCGGCCATACTATACTTGAGCTATGAGCTCCACTGTATCCTATGTATATATTATGATCAATGAATAAACCGGCACCCTCGGTAAACTGGGGGCTCAGCCTTTTTTCCCAAATACAAATATCCTATGAGGACAACCATGCATATTTTATCATATGTTATATTTCAACATATTGGCCGGTTTAAAATTGATTTTTTGCAGAGTATACACAGAAAGCAATAAAACTCTCTAAAGAGCATGAGGTCACATCCGGTTCAAGAGAGGACGCTTCAAGATCTACCCATGATTCCATGGAACCAGGGAAAACTATATGAACAGTCGGGTTTACCCGCATCCATCGACCGACCCTCTGAAAAGATGGATAATCCACATTCAGTGATTGGCTAGGCCCTCTGGAAAGGTGGATAATCCACATCCAGTGATTGGCTAAATTGTTTATGATGGTTCAAGTGGAAAGATGGATAATCCACATCCACCGGCCCTCTGGAAAGATGGATAATCCACATTCAGTGATTGGCTAGACCCTCTGGAAAGATGGATAATCCACATCCAGTGATTGGCTAAATTGTTTATTAAGTGGAAAGATGGATAATCCACATCCACCGGCCCTCTGAAAAGATGG
>LR738710.1:69974096-70063663 GCA_902687465.1 Secale cereale
GATTGGCTAGGCCCTCTGAAAAGATGGATAATCCACATCCAGTGATTGGCTAAATTGTTTATTAAGTGGAAAGATGGATAATCCACATCCACCGGCCCTCTGAAAAGATGGATAATCCACATTCAGTGATTGGCTAGGCCCTCTGGAAAGATGGATAATCCACATCCAGTGATTGGCTAAATTTTTTCTTATGGTTCATATGGAAAGATGGATAATCCACATCCACCGGCCCTCTGAAAAGATGGATAATCCACATTCAGTGATTGGCTAGGCCCTCTGGAAAGATAGATAATCCACATCCAGTGATTGGCTGAACCTTGCTTTGAGCCTGGCAGCTCTTAAAAAGCCTCGACTACATGGTTTTATTTGAAAATTTGCATCTTTGGTGTTTATGTTTTATAACTCTTTAAACCGGAGTGGAACAGCTACAGAAGCTGACCACATATCTATAAAGTGAAAAGTCTGGGTCATGAATACCAGCATGAAATCTACCGGTGTTCATTATAACCCGGATCATCCATCAGGCAACAAGCCACAAATTTCTGAACAAAGTTTCAGAACGAGATAAACCGGTGTCTATTATCAAAACCCGGGTTTATTATTGGATCCATGAAGATCTTCATCAAGAGGCTTTAAAGCTCTACCGGATTAAGAGTATTGAGCATACGTAATCTCAGGTATAACATTATTTCTGGTATAAGTATATACTTGTTTAACATTTTGAGAGAACAATTTAATCCGTCCAGTGGTAAACCGCTAGGACATGTTTTCAGTATTACTTTTGCAGGAGCAGATGATACGCAAGATAAGCGACATCAGAAAAAAAATTTAATTTGGCAAAACGTCAAACACAAGAAGCCAGAATATCCGGATCAAAGCGGATCACGTTTCAGCTATCCTATTACAAGGCATAGCAAGCTTGACGGATTAAAAAGATTGTTTGATAAAATAGAGACTGCAATTACAACAATAAATTCTGAGTTATGCTCCTTCCTGCTGAGACGGCTGGCCATCAGCTTGATCCGGAATATCTTCGTCCTCTTGAAGCGGTTGGAAGTCCGGAACACGCCAATCAATCTTCATCAAAGCCCGGAAATACATCTCTTCGCTGATAAGTTCAGAAGGTTCGATATCTGGAGCGAAGGTATGAGGGCGAACCGGTGGGATTAAATTGATGGTGTCATAAACCGGCCGCTCCACCCGCTCGTTTTGCAAGTCGTACCCCGGATGATACCTGGATAAATCGGATTCAGCTGCAAGCTTGCTGGCGAGGGGGCGCATCTCCTTCGTCAAGGCGTGGAGATCCTTCACGGTAAAAGTAGAACCGTCTTCTTTAGTATCAGGAAATCCAGTCAGAGCTTCTTCCGGATCAAGATCCGGGACCCAGGCTTTAGCCCTGGTAAGTGCCAGGAGGGCACCGCCTCGAGCAGCAGATTTTTTAACTTCTTCAAGACGAACCGGCAGAACAGATAACTTTTCCAACGTGCCTTGAATAGTTGTGGGGGCCGGTTTACCGAAGGATGTTGCACTAATGATCCTCTGAGCGCCGGAATACAGCTGCTCGACCAAAGTGTAACATGCCTTAAGTTTTTTCCGTAGGTCATCCCCAAGATGGGTGACACGGCGCCCTGCATATAAATGTCATAGTTAAATGGGCACAGATGGAAGATCGCAAGGATAAAGCAGGAGTTCAGATTATAATTACCAAAGATTGCAGAAGTGATCAACTCAATTTGCTGCTTTAAGCCGGTTAACTCTTCAGTAACCGGATTAAGCGCCCCTTCAGCATCCTGAACCCTTTTCTCCAGCTCTTTCTTCTGAACTTCAAAAGTGGTCCGTTCTTCTTCAAAGAATTTTTTCAGATCTTCAACGGTCTTTAAACTCACCTGAAGATCTTTCTTGGCTTTCGAAGCGGCAGACTCTGTCTCAGCAAGACGGTTCCGAAGCTCATTGATCTCATCAGCATTCCGGTTTAAGTCAGCCTGCGAGTACAATCAAGTGATAAGAAGTGAAAATCAGACAAGTCTCAAGCACACAAACAAGTTTTCTACTTGAGACTTGGGGGCTAATGGCAATTGAAGCAATAAACAGTAGCAATTCAAAGTTACAAGTCTCAAGCACACAAGCAAGTTGTCTACTTGACACTTGGGGGCTAATGGATAATTGAAGTATCAGCAGAATTTTTTTACAAGTATCAAATACATAAACAAGTTATCTACTTGATACTTGGGGGCTAATGTAAAGATCAATTGTTCAAACTATAAAGTTCCGGTTCACCTTCAGCACGCAGCTAAACCGGAACTTGGGGGCTGTTATGGGATAGAAGCATATCAAAAGCACAAAGTCAGAAGAAAAGGATTACCTCATATTTTTACTTCATCAAGTTAACCAAGCCCGCTTCATAATCTCGGCTACTGTGGAGCCGGTTTAAGTACCCGGAATAGATTTCTTGGGCACTCATATCGGCAAGATTGGATAACTCAGTACTCCATTTACCCTTCTCTTTATATAATTTCTCCGTTTTAGCCGTATGTTTGGCTAAAACAGTGGGCTCAGCCGGAGCAACAAGAGCAGTCCCAGTCACTTCAACTTCTGGAGAAGCAGGTGCTGTTGGTGGAGATGTATTGTGAACCGGACTAGGAGATGCCGGATTAACTTGAGGAGAGTTGGCCCGGGCAGGACTTGGCGGATTGTGGACATCTTCAGCAGTAGGGTTCTCGGGTACTGAGATATGATCCGTAGGCGCAGGATCTTCAAGAGGAGCTATGGGCTCGCCTTCTGGAGGAACGGTCGTTGCCGGATCAACCGCCGGATCATCTACAGAAATCTCAGCAGTGGGTTTGTTTGCCTTTTGTTTCTTACTAGGCTTTGGCTTGCTGAAAAAAGTTTGCAAAATGAGTTAACATTGTGAAGCAAAAAGTAATCATAAACCGGATAAGTTAAAAGGACTTACCCTGGGACGGTTTTCAGTGGGGGAAGCTGCGTGGCAGTCGATTCACCAGAAGAAGATAGTGGAGTTTCCTGATAATCAGGGTCAGACGGTTTAAGAGGTTTTCGGATAAGCCCGGCCTTGGGATGAAGGAGGGTCGGAGAAAGTATCACCTCAGCGCGGCGCTTCCGAGCCGGAGTTAGAGAAATCCCGGATGATTCCACTGCCAGGCCGCTATGGCGAGTGGTCCGACGAAGAGCTTCATGTTGTTGTTTCTTCAAAAGAAAATTAGGATCCAATTGAGCATAAGGGTGAGAAAATTGGTATTTCCGGACGGTCCGACGACTTTTTTGTGGAAGAGGTTCTGAATCGGAGGAAAGGATAGTTACCTCAACTTCAGCCGGGTTATCACCTTCAGCCAACTCCTGTGGAAAGTTATCATTAGATACTGATATGAGCACAAGCAAACAAATTAAAGCCGGATTAGTTCATACCTCAGAGTCCGGATCGTCCTCCTCAACATGAGAACTAGAGCCTCTGGCCGCTTTTCTCTTCTTATTTGCAAGGGTTTTTTGGCGTGTCTGCTTGCCGGTTTTCTCCTGAGGTTTTCTTTTCCAGAAAGGATCATCAGCCTGTTCAGATAGACAGTTAGAAGACGGTTTACATAAACGGATTAAAAATATATACAAGAAGGCAAAACTTACTGCAGGCAGTCTGTTCTTCTTGTAATACGGAGCTAATCCGACCTTGCTGCAGTCTGCCAAGGAGACGTTGAGCATCTTCTTGGCCGATTCAATAACCTCCGATTCAGAAAGTTTATCCTTGGTAAACCGTTGAGGGTCGTCCGGTTTACCAGAATACTGGCACATCAACTGCGACCGCCGACTCAAAGGAAGAATACTCCAAGAGAGCCAACAGCGCATAAAATCTGTTCCAATTAAGCCGTTGGCCATGAAAGCTTTCAGTCTGGAAAGCTGGGATGCAAACCGGGTCGGTTCAACGGAGCTGAGTCGTTGTGGCAGAGGATGATCTTCCGGAAGACGGTGTTCGCGATAACCCGGCAGTGGGTTCTCCCCTTCAGGGGAAGTGTCAACATAGTAAAACCATGATTTATTCCACTCCTTTGGGTGCGTGTGGAGAGCGGCGTGGGGAAAGACAACGTCTCTCCTTTTCTGGATACTAACACCGCCGAGTTCCTGATGCGGTCCGCTGGTGAATTCCGTGCGCCGGTTCAGGTGAAAGAAATCCCGAAACAGATCAACAGACGGTTCTTCTTACAGATACACCTTTGAGAATACTTGGAAGTCACAAATATTGGAGATAGAGTTTGGACCTATGTCCTGAGGATGGAGTTGAAAGGCGACGAGTACATCCCGGAAAAACTTTGAACCAGGGGGGTGTGAAGCCTCGAGTTATGTGATCAAAGAAAACAATAACATCCCCTTCTCTGGGGGTAGGAGGGCATTCATTTCCTGGAGCCCGCCACTTCAGAACGGATTGAGGGCCTAAGGTACCAATTTCAGAAATTTTGACCAAGTCTTCTTCCGTGATGATGGAAGGGACCCAATCACAAGAGACAAACTGCTTGGCCATAGTGACAGAAGGACAAGTACTGAAAAAGATAAAGTGTAAAACCGGATTATGCGAGTACAACAGGATAAACCGGAAGATATCTACGAAGATTACGTAACGGTTTAGACGGGGGACCAATGATATGGTTAAGCCGGCAATAACAGGAAGCTATGTCACTGCCGGTTCACGACAGCAAAAGAGGAACAGCTAAACCGTCACGTTCAAACTTCGAAATTTTTACAGGAACAGGGCATGACAGTATAAACCGGAGTATACTTAGCAGATTTATAATGGGAAAGAAACAAGTTTTTGACAGACAACTAGGGCAGAACAGATCTGGATATGCAAGAAAAAGAAAAATAAATACGTGAAGATACGGGAAGAACTACAAGGGAGATGGACGGAGCGGATGAATCTACAAGTTATATAAAGTAACGAGATCTAAAGCATAGAGGCAGCAAAATAAAGGTAAGATCTAAAGGCAGAACGTAAAGGTTAAAGTTTCTGTGTACAAGGCGAAGCTCTCATAGAGGCTCTAATGGCGGAAGCACGAGGAAGAACCCTAGAAGACGCGGATCTATAATGAGGAGGAAAGACGTACCTGGAACGGTGGAGATCAGCGGCGGAAGTTCTCTGGTCAAGTCAGGTTGATGCAGCAGCCAGTAAGGTCTTGACTCGGCGGGCGACGGCGGCGCTTCAAGCTCGGGCGTCAATGGCGTCTTGAAGCTCGGGCGATGGACGAAGGAAGAAGATGCGGGAAGAGAATAACCAGATGGGGGCAGCAGTATTTATAAGGGAAGGTCAGATATGAAGCGACAGGTGCGGGATTCGAGGGAGCAAAGATCGGATAAAGATCCCTTGACGCCTCGATTTTCGGGATAACCATTAAAACAAAGTCACAGTACAGCTCACAGCGTTAAATGCGGAGATGATGTCACGGTCAGATTCAATGATTCTCGAGGATGACGTCAGAGCCGGTTTACAAAAAATGAGAAGACACAGAAGAAAGTTACACAAGACAAGGGAGATTGATATGAACAAGTTCAAATCATTCTGGGGCCTAATGTCAGGGATATTACTAGCAGGTATGAACCGGCTAGTGTAAACCGGCTCAATTATAATATGTTTGGTTGTAGTATTCAGTAAAGGCTACGGCCCATGAGATCTTAGGGCCCATGTATAGAATTATGGTTTGTAAACCGCCAGGTGATGTAACTTGAGAGATAAGGAAGAAAGGACAGAGACCGAGGCGGACACAAGTATGAGCCGGCCTCGGGACTCTGTAAACCGGACCAGGCGTCACCTCTATATAAAGGGATGACCCGGAGATGGTTCAGAAAAAGGAAGAATCAACCCGTCGAGACTACAGGCAAGCGATCCGCTCCCTGTAATCCGATGCCCAAGCAATACCAAACCAACTAGACGTAGGCTTTTACCTTCATCGAAGGGGCCGAACTAGTATAAACCCTCTGTGTCCTTTGTGCGCTATGAACCCCTTCAAGCTAACCCATGCGATGGTTCCATCATCAAGTCCGTTAAACCGGACATCTGCCGTGCTAATTCCACGACAGTTATGATCTTTCGAAAGTCGTGCCCGCGGTTATGTGGCAGATTGGAATTTGTTAATGTCCGGTTGTAGAAAACTTGACAGAGGATCCGAAGTAAAACACACAACTGTGTGAGTAACCGTGACTGTCTCTTTTCACTTTGAGAAGAGAACACGGTGGGGTTATGTTTGACTCGTATGTAGTTAGGATCTTTAGCGATCACTACTTTTGCGACCGTTTGCGTAGCTTCTCATCTTATTCTTGTACTCGTAAGTTAGCCACCATATTATGCTTAGCCGCTACTGCAACCTCACCACTTTACCTCTTCCTACCCATAAAGCTTTGCTAGTCTTGATACCCATGGTTATGGGATTGCTGAGTCCTCGTGGCTCACAGATACTACAACACTAGATGCAGGTTCAGCCGAGTTTGATGCAGGAGCTGGTTCAAGTACTTCACCGGGAGCTCGATGAAGAGAGTGGTCGTATGCTTGTGACGTTTTTGACGATCGGTAGTGGTTTCTACTAGGATTCGATCCTGACCTGTGGCTTTATGTTGTTTTGGTATCTTGTCTTTTGGATCTTACCCTCAGATGGGCTATGATGTTTTGAATGATGTTTTGCCTTATGTAATGTATTGTGTGAAGTGGCGAGTGTAAGCCAACTATCTCTTTTGCAATTTAATCCCTCTTTTACATGAGTCGTGCGAAGATACCAAACTTGCGACCATTCCAGAATGGGCCTATATCTTTAAGTCGTGCCTCGACACGTAGGAGATATAGTCCCATCCTGGGCATTACATATAGCACTATAGGTGGAATATAATGGTGGTTGTGGAGAAGACAAAAGAGGAAGATAGTCTCACATCAACTAGGCATATTAATGGGCTATGGAGATGCCCATCAATAGATATCAATGTGAGTGAGTAGGGATTGCCATGCAACGAATGCACTAGAGCTATAAGTGTATGGAAGCTCATCAAAAGAAACTAAGTGGGTGTGCATCCAACTTGCTTGCTCATGAAGACCTAGGGCATTTGAGGAAGCCCATCGTTGGAATATACAAGCCAAGTTCTATAATGAAAATTCCCACTAGTATATGAAAGTGACAAAACAAGAGACTCTCTATCACGAATATCATGGTGCTACTTTGAAGCACAAGTGTGGGAAAGGATAGTAGCATTGTCCCTTCTCTCTTTTCTCTTTTTTTGGAGGGGCTTTCTCCTCTCTTTTTTTAATTAGCCCCTCTCTATTTTTTTGGGCCATCTCCTTTTTTATTTGGCCTTTCCTCACATGGGACAATGCTCTAATAATGAAGATCATCACACTTTTATTGACTTACAACTCAAAGATTAAAACTCGAAGGTGGAACAAAATATGACTCTATGTGAATGATGATGAAGCATGTCATATGAACGGAACGCTGGAAAGTTGCATGGCAATATATCTCAGAATGGCTATGGAATGCCATGATAGGTAGGCATGGTGGCTGTTTTGAGGAAGGTATGCGGTGGGTGTATGGTACCAGCGAAAGTTGCGCGGTACAAGAGATGCTAGCAATGGTGGAAGGGTGAGAGTGCGTATAATCCATGGACTCAACATTAGTCATAAAGAACTCATATACTTATTGCAAAAATATACGAGTCATCAAAACAAAGTATTCAACGCATGCTCCTAGGGGAAGGGTTGGTAGGAGTTAACCATCGCGCGATCCCGACCTCCACACAAAGGATGATACTCAATAAATAAATGATGCTCCAACTTCGTCACATAACGGTTCACCATACGTGCATGCTACGGGTATCACAAACTTTAACACAAGTATTTCTTGAATTTATAATTACTACACTAGCATGACTCTAATACCACCATCCTCATATCTCAAAACAATCATCAAGTATCAAACTTCTCATCATATTCAATGCACTTTATATGAAAGTTTTTACTGTGCCCATCTTGGATGCCTATCATATTAGGACTAGTTTTATAACCAAAGCACATTACCATGATGTTCTAAAAGACTCTCAAAAGGATATAAGTGAATCATGAGAGATCAACAATTTCTACAAAATAAAACCACCACCGTGCTCTAAAAGATATAAGTGAAGCACTAGAGCAAAACTATCTAGCTCAAAAGATATAAGTGAAGCACATAGAGTACTGTAATAAATTCTAAATCATATTTATCTCTCTCAAAAGGTGTGTTCAGCAAGGATGATTGTGGCGAACTAAAAAGCAAAGACTCAAATCATACATGACGCTCCAAGCAAAGCACATATCATGTGGTGAATAACAATATAGTCCCGAGTATAGTTACCAATAGATGAAAACGAAAGAGGGGATGCCTTCCCGGGGCATCCCCAAGCTTAGGCGTTTGGTTTTCCTTGAATTTTACCTTGGGGTTCCTTGGGATTCCCCAAGATTAGGCTCTTGCCATTATTTGTTCCATAGTCCATCAAAGCCATACTCAAAACTTGAAAACTTCACAACACAAAACTTAGCCAAAAATCTCGTGAGCTCCGTTAGTATAAGAAAACAAACCACCACTCAAAGGTACTGTAATGAACTCATTCTTTGTTTATATTGGTGTTAAACCAACTGTATTCCAACTTCTCTATGATTCATACCCCCGATACTACTCATATATTCATCAAAATAAGCAAATAACACACGAAAAATAGAATCTGTCAAAAACAGAACAGTCTGTAGTAATCTGTAACTTTCGAATACTTCTGTAACTCCAAATAAGGTAAACGTGAGGAATTTGTCTATTAATGATCTGCAAAAAGAATCAACTAAAAAGCACTCTCCAGTAAAAAATTACAGCCAATCTCGTGATCGCTAAAGTTTCTGTTTTTACAGCATGATCACATAAACTTCACACAAGTCTTCCCAAAGGTTCTACTTTGCACAAACACTAATTAAAACACAAAACCACATCTAAACAGAAGCTAGATGCAATATTTATTCCTAAACAGAAGCAAAAACAAAGAAAATAAAATTGTGTTGCCTCCCAATAAGCGCTATCGTTTAACGCCCCTAGCTAGGCATGATACAAGAATAGATGTAGGTATTGCCATAATGATAAGGTAAATTGCGAAAACTCATCTCATATTCTCTACGTTCAGCAGCAAGTTTTCTTTGTGGCAAGCAAAAGTAATCAAAAGGGCTAAATTTAATAGGACAAAAGTCCCCCATATCAAGCTCAGGAGGTATAGGTTCCTCCTTTCGCCCTTCATATTGCACAACTAATTCATCATTATAAGCATTTTTTTGGAAAAAGGTCATGAGCCTTCGCTCAAGGGAAAAACCTAACCCATTGTTTTGAATAGCAAAATCATCATTCAATTCAGAAATTCTGTCAACCAAGATATCGGTAGGAACCTTTTTCTAAGGTTCTCATTAAAAGCAACATGATCTAAAGATTGCAAACGCATTATGTCCTCTTGATTGAATAAGATAGCTTCTATGGGAGGGCGACTAGAATCCACTCTATAATGCGTAAAAATTTCTTTGGCCTCCTCCATTATGAATCTGAACTCATAGGCCAAAAAGATAGTAGCTGCGCGCTTGACAGAAGAAGTCTCAATGTTGGGAAATTCCAGAAAGATTCTCTGAATGCAAGGATGCATATGGATAAATTGCCTCTCAATTTCAACTATAAGCATAGATATGGCATCCGCAGGACTACTAGTTCTATGAAGAATAGATCCACCCGTAGTGGGTAAATCACCGACACAAGTAAAGAAGTCTTGAAGAACTCCTTTTCCAATAATATTACCACTACCGATCCGGGACTTCTTAGTATGTAAAGTGGTAGTTTCATCTGGAGGTCAACAAAGGTGAAGTTGCCCTCAACATTACTACCCCTTTCAACGACATCTTCTCCCATCTCAGACATGATAGCAACAACCCGCGATAAAGACGAACACACACGAGGCAAGCGAACGGTAAACACATGGAAAAAGAAGGGCGAATAAAACGACAAGGGTGAAGTGGGGGAGAGGAAAACGAGAGGCAAATAGTGCGAAGGATAAGGATTTGTGATAGGTACTTGGTATATGACTTTTGCGTAGATCTCCCCGGCAACGGCGCTAGAAATTCTTCTTGATACTTCTCGAGCTTGCGTTGTATTCCCTCGAAGAGGAAAGGGTGATGCAACACAGTAGCGTAAGTATTTCCCTCAGTTTTTGAGAACCAAGGTATCAATACAGTAGGAGACCACGCGCGAGTCCCTCGCACCTGCACAAATAAATAAGAACTTCGCAGCCAACGCGATAAGGGGTTGTCAATCCCTTCACGGTCACTTACAAAAGTGAGATCTGGTAGATATGATTGGATAGTATTTTTTGTATTTTTGGTATAGGAACAGAAAGTAAAGAAAGCAGATAAGCAACGGCGACAGAAATTGGCTAGTTGACTGGAAAGTAATATGATAAAGGTAGACCCAGGTGCCATAGGTTTCACTAGTGGCTTCTCTCATGATAGCAGAATTCTACGATGGGTGAAAAAATTACTGTTGAGCAATTGATAGAAAAGCGCATAGTTATGAGAATATCTAGGCACGATCATTATATATAGGCATCACGTCCATAACAAGTAGACCGACACGATTCAGCATCTACTACTATTACTCCACACATCGATCGCTATCCAGCATTCATCTAGAGTATTAAGTTCGTAAGAACAGAGTAACGCTTCAAGCGAGATGACATGATGTAGAGGGATAAACTCAAGCAATATGATATAAACCCCATCTTTTTATCCTCGATGGCAACAACACAATACGTGCCTTGCTGCCCCTACTGTCACTGGGAAAGGACACCGCAAGATTGAACCCAAAGCCAATCACTTCTCCCATTGCAAGAACTATAGATCTAGTAGGCCAAACCAAACCAATAATTTGAAGAGACTTGCAAGGATATTATAATCATACATAAAATATTTCAGAAAAGAATCAAATATTGTTCATAGATAATCTTGATCATAAACCCACAATTCATCGGATCTCGACAAACACACCGCAAAAAGATTACATCGAATAGATCTCCTCGAAGATCGAGGAGTACTTTGTATTGAGATCCAAAAAGAGAGAAGAAGCCATCTAGCTAATAACTATGGACCCGGAGGTCTGTGGTAAACTACTCACAACTCATTGGTGAGGCTATGGTGTTGATGTAGAAGCGCTCCGTGATCGATCCCCCCTCCGGCGGAGCTCTGGAACAGGCCCCAAGATGGTATCTCACGGGAACAGAAGGTTGCGGTGGTGGAATTAGGATTTTTTCTGTTGCCTCGATGTTTTCAGGGTACATGGATATATATAGGAGGAAGGAGGGCATCGGGGGAGCCAGAGGGGGTCCACGAAGGTGGGGGCGCACCTGCCCCCCTGGGAGCACCCTGGACCCTCGTGACCGCCTCTCTCGTTCCCTCGCGTGTACTCCAAGTCGTCTGTGAAGATACAGTTCCAAAAACAACTCTCCCGAAGGTTTCATTCCGTTTGGACTCTGTTTGATATCCCTTTTCTGCGAAACACTGAAATATGCAAAAAACAGCAATTTGCACTGGGCCTTGGGTTAGTAGATTAGTCCCAAAAATAATATAAAAGTGTATAATAAAGCACATTAAACATCCAAAATAGAATATATAATAGCATGAAACAATCAAAAATTATAGATACGTTGGAGACGTATCAACAAGCGGCTCAAGGAGCAGCTTGCCGCCAAGGAGGAAGAGCTCCGCGTCGTGGTGGGTACTTTCCTTGTGCTTTTCCCTCTCTTTCTTGCGAATCTTCGAGGCGGTGCTTTGTTCCTGAGTCGTTCTTCGGCAGCCGCGCTGGAGCGGGCGAGGGAGGAGGCGACAGGAGCCCGGCAAGCACTCGACGAAGCCGACCAGCTGCAGAAACAGCTGGCGGGTGACAAGAGCCGCCTCAAGGCCGAGGTGGAGCACCTCTGAGCGGAAGCCGCTAAGGTCTTGGAGACGCAGCGGGCCCTTGCCGAGGCGGACCAGCAGCGCGGCAAGCTGGCCGGCGACAAGGGTCAGCTCCAGGCCGAGGTGGAGCGCTTGAAGGGGCTGGTGGTCGCGGCGGAGGAGGCCCAGTGGGGGGGAAACCGGCGCTGTGAGGAGGCCGAGAAGGCGGCCGCGGACAAGGACGCCGAGCTGAAGGCGGCCAACGCCAAGGTCGCCCAACTGGAGGCGACGGTCAAGGATCGCGACCGTGCCATCGACCAGGAGCGGCGCGGTATGTTGCTCGAAGCGCAACACCTAGAAGAGTCCTTCTCCAGTAAGTGTTTTCCTTGGGTCTTTTGGCAGGCTGGGTTTCCATATTCTCTTTTCATAGCGACTTTCTTCTGATTATCTTCTCGACACAGGTCTTGCCGGAGACGCGGGAGCTGGCGGAGTAGGTGGTCCGCTTTCAGCGCGATCCGGAGGGCGTGGTCGGCTCTGGGACTGATCCACATGTGGCCTGGACTTTCCCGGAGCTCATGACCGCCGCCGAGGCTCGTCTGCAAGCCTTGGGCGGGCAGATGGCGCGGCTCTCCGAGGCTGGCACAGCGATGACGGTGGCCCTTTGGCCGGGCTCCACTGCGCCGAACAGCTTCCCGCGGCTTGTGCGGTGGCTTGAGGCGAGGCCGGATCGGCTCCATGACTGGCGCCTTTCCGCCGCCCGTGCTGGAGCCGAGATGGTGCTTAGGTTTGCGATGTCTTGGCATCCGGACCTATCGCTGGAGGCGCTGATGGCCCAACGTGCCGGCTCCAAGAGCCAGCTGCAGGCGAAGGCCGGCCGGATCGCTGCCCGGCCAGCTACATCGCCGGGTTCTTCTTCCACGATGAGTTCCGGCCGGAGCGGACGTAAGATGGCGGAGTCGTGCCTGTCAATGACTTCGGCCTGCTCCTGAACGATTCGGACAGCAGCTCCGAGGAGACGGGTGTCTACCGCAACACGGGAGCCGACGACGGAGACACCGGCACCTCGGCGGGCCCGGCGGGTGCCGAGGAGGATGCCTGAGGCCGCCTGCTTTGAATCTTTGTAGAAATTTTTGTTAAGTAGCAGGTCCACCCCACCCACTGGGTGTATTTGGGTGTAATGAATTTTGGCCTTGGGCCTGTTTGACTTAAATTCGGTGTATAGATGCTGTGAATGTTTACGATCTTGCTTTTCGTCCGTCGAGCCGTTTTTCTACGTTCCCCCTCCCCCTCCGGCTCCCCCCCACGAGTCTGACGGCCAAGGCTCCCGTCCGTGACAAGGGGTTTAGCCTTTGAGAGGAGCGCGCAGTAGTTAGGCGTTCGAAACGTTGAGCGCGAGCGAAACACCCACTGGGCCAGCTGGCGGCGATCCGGCGGATCCGGTTGGTCGAGCAGCCGCCCGTGTGGTGACTTAGCTGTTCGTGGCGTGGCCGGATTTGGCGACCCGGTGGTCCTTGGCTTAGTTATCATGACGCGTTGGTGCTCTGGCCTTTGCGTGCTTGCCGACCAACATCCGAAGCCGAATTTGTGGCTTGAGGCAGAGTGGAGACCGCGGTGATCCCAACACGTCAGGAAACGCTAAGCGAGGTGACGGGTAGTGACCGAGCCGGCCAGCCCCCGAGCCCCCGAGCCCCCGGGTTGAACGAGCCGGGCCAGTGGTCGGGTTTGGACGAAGAGATAGGTAAGGCATAAAATGTTGGAGACACAAATAACTTGGTCGGAAAGGGCAGGCCCCGAGCATCGTTCGGGGACCCCATAGTTTTTAACTGAGTACAAAAGGCAGCGATACATACACGTACACGGCTATCTGTAAAACGGACGGAGGAGTTCCGCGTTCCAGGGCCTAGTTGTTTCTTATCTAGTTGTGTCCCTCTTGCGCTTGTTCGACTTGCGGGCGTCGATGAGGTAGTAAGCGTTGCGGTCGCGCAAGGCCTTGCTGATGATGAAGGGGCCCTCCCATGGGGAGGACAGCTTGTGCTGGCCGGCTTGCTGCTGGACGAGTCGGAGGACGAGGTCTCCCTCTCGGAAAGCGAGGGGCTTGATCTTCTTGCTATGGTAGTGCCTCAGGCCTTGCTGGTAGATGGCCGAGCGGCTCAGCGCTAGGAGATGTGTCTCCTCGAGCAGGTCGACTCCGTCCTCGCGGGCTTCTTTGGCTTCGGCCTCGGTGTACATCGTGAGTTCGTGACACGCGGCGAGTTGAACTCGACGTCGGTTGGGATAACGGCTTCTGCTCCATAGACGAGGAAGAATGGGGTAAACCCAGTCGACCGGTTCGGCGTTGTTCGGAGGATCCAGAGGACGGCCGGCAACTCGTCGAGCCAGCTGCCGGGTGAGTGATACGTCTCCAACGTATCTATAATTTTTTATTGTTCCATGCTATTATTTATGAAGTCTTGGATGTTTAATGGGCTTTATCATACACTTTTAAATCATTTTTGGGACTAACCTACTAACCCAAAGGCCCAATCCAGACTGCTGTTTTGTGCCTGTTTCAGGGTTTTGCGGAAAGAGAATATCAAACGGAGTCCAAACGGAATGAAACCTTCGCGAGAGATATTTTTGGAGAAAATCACGCACGGGGGACTTGAGAACCACGTCAGAGAATCAAGGGGCTGCCCACGAGGGTGTGGGCGTGCCCCCTTGTAGGATCGAAAGTATGTCTAGAGGGGGGGTGATTAGACTACTTGACAATATAAAAAATCTGCCTTTTGATCATGCAATGTTTTTGGCAGTTTCACAATTAAGATCAATTCAAGTATCACCCTACACATGCAATTCTAGAGTATAAGCAGCGGAAAGTAAATTGCACATGTAAAAGAGAGGTGGAGAAGATTAAACGCAGTTTGGTGACACGAAGATTTTTGTCGTGGTTCCGATAGGTGGTGCTATCGTACATCCACGTTGATGGAGACTTCAACCCACGGAGGGTAACGGCTGCGCGAGTCCACGGAGGGCTCCACCCACGAAGGGTCCACGAAGAAGCAACCTTGTCTATTCCATCATGGCCTACGCCCACGGAGGACTAGCCTTACTCGGGGTAGATCTTCACGAAGTAGGCGATCTCCTTGCCCTTACAAACTTCTTGGTTCAACTCCACATCTCAAAGACGGAGGCTCCCAAGCGACACCTAACCAATCTAGGAGGCACCACCCTCCAAAAGGTAATAGATGGTGTTGATGATGATGAACCCCTTGCTCTTGTGCTTCAAATGATAATCTCCCCAACACTCAACTTTCCTCACTGATATGGCTGTGGTGGAAGAAAGGATTGAGTGGAAAGCAACTTGGGAAGGCTAGAAATCAAGTTTCATATGGTAGGAATGGAATGGCTTGATCTCAACACAAGGGTAGGTGGTTCACTTCTCAGAAAGTGTATGGTAGGAGTGGTAGACTTTCTGATGGCTCTCTCCACGAATGAAGAGGGGGTGGAGGGGTATATATAGCCTCCACACAAAATCCAACCGTTACACACATATTTGACCAATCTCGGTGAGACCGAAGTGAAAACTCGGTCAGACCGAAAGTTCAAATATAGTGAACGTTGGGATTTTCGGTGGGACCAAAAATACCATCTCGGTGTGTCCGAAGTGAGTCAAAGGTTGGAGCTTGCCATCTCGGTGGGACCGAAAATAACAACTCGGATATTCCGAAGTGATGTCAATTGGTTACAGAAGGTTGGCAGTCCATTTTCGGTGAGACCGAAACTCAAAATCGGATGGACCGAGAAATTAGGGTTTGGAAGAATAACTGAGGTGGTTCATCTCGGTGGGACTGAGTTTGCAGAATCGGTTTGTCCGAGATTACTTATGAGTGTGTTAAGTAGTGAAGAGTGCTGATAGTTGAGGGAGCTAGATCACCAAGCACTTGAGCAACCAGATCATTAACACAACCTCATCCCCTTTTAATAGTATTGGCTTTCCTATGGACTCAATGTGATCTTTGATCACTAAACCAAAAATAGAGTTTTGAGCTTTTGCCAATGCTTGTCTTAGCATTTTGAGGGGTCCACTTCTTCAGACATTTCCATACCCATATCATCGAACTTCTCTGAAATGATTCTCAAGTAAATATTAGTTCAATGATATATATGTTGTTATTAATTACCAAAACCACCCGGGGATTAGTTGCACTTTCAATCTCCCCCTTTTTGGTAATTGATGACAACATATAGATCAAAGCTTCGACAGAGGATATAATCAATGAATAATATCGTCGCTTTGAGAAGTATGTGATAAACAAGAGCTCCCCCTAAATTTGTGCATTATTTAAAATTTGCGTTTGAATGCAAATGCACAATCGATTAGGATTATGGGTCACTCTTCCATGTCACATACATCTTGGTGGAGCACACAAAATGATAAGAATGAATAAGATGCACTCAATCACCAAGACAAGAGTAAATAGCCATACAATAAGGAATAGCATATGATAAGCATTAAGCACACATTAAAGCATAGTATGACCAAGCACTCATTAAGGTAGCATCAAACTTAGTAGCAAGCACACTTAAAGTTTCGAAAGACCAAAAGAAACCAATGTATCTCAAAGAAACCGGCAAAAGAACGAAAGACGAAAGAGCACTCTCTCTCTCGAAGCCCTATGATCTATAACAATTTCTCCCCCTTTGGCAACAAGTTACCAAAAAGTTCGAAAAGGTATAGAGCTAAGCGTCACTGCGGGCTCTGCTGGCGGCTCCCGTCTGGGTAGATGTCGGTGTAGAGATAGCTGCATCGGCGAAGACTTCTGCTGATGTCTGCGCTGGAGGAGTGGATGCTGGAGCTGGAGCAACTGCTGGAGCTGTAGCTGGTGCTGAAGTGGTAGCCCTGGAGTCAGTCACTGGGATAGCTGCAGATCTGGATCCTCTGGGAACCTGAGCAGTCTGGCGATGAGAGTCCTGGACTAGATCATCCTGCATGAGCCCTGCTCTCTCCTGCCTTGTTTCCTCCATGTCTGCCTCAAGCTTGTTGACGGACACCTGAATCTCTGTCAGCTTCACGTCTAGAGCGTGGATCTTGTCCTCAACAATCCTCTCTAGGCTCTCCTGAGATTGCTCAATGCTGGCCAGGCGTTGTTCAATCCTCTGGGTAGCTTCAAGAATTTGTTCTCCAAAGCTCTTTGGCTTAGCTGCTGCTGCTGCTGCCTCTTTATCAGCTTTAGCCTTCTTCGTAGCTTCGATTTTGGCCTGTCCTTCAACTGAGGTAGGATCCTCTTCATCCATCACAACTACGTTGTCCTCATGCTCTGGCTGCAGTGGCAAGTGCTTCCTATCCAACATGAATTTGCCCGTGCCAAACTTGGCATTGATGAGCATCTGAATCTGCGGGGCAAACCCACACGACCTCTTCTGGTCAGCTGCAGTCCTCTTAATGGTCTCTACCATTAAGTCCATCACCTTGAAAGGTGCCTTCTCATCGAGAATGTGCAGCATGTTGATAGAATAGCCTCGAATCATGCGGTGGTCTCCAGACTTAGGCATCAATGTATGCCTCAAAATAGTGTTAGTGGTGGTCAGACCTGCCTGGAGATAGTACACTGAGCCAAGCTTCCATCCTTCCAAATCAGCAGCCGGGATCTCCTTGTACATGTTCTTCATGGAATCATGACTCTTCTTAGGAATCCCATAGACATCAATGTCGTCCTCTCTCTGCACTGGAGCGTTCAGAAGTTCTGCCCATTCTTCAACAGTCGAAGAAAACCTTTGACCTTCAGTCATCCAGGTGATCCTGCCATCAGGATAGAAGTGGGCTGTGGCGTAGAACTGCATGATCATCTCGTCATTCCAAGCTGTCAGTTCTTGACCCACAAAATCAGCAACTCCACATGCAGTAAAGCTCTCATGCACATGGGGAAAGAAGTCCCGGTGCTCTTCACTGTCAATATACTTCCAGTCAACATACCTGGTGTCAGCAACAATGGGCTTCTTATCCATCAGCACGGTCTCATAGAAATCCTGCTGCTCTCTGGTGTGGAATCTGGGGTCCACAGCAGTCCTTCTCCTTACAGCATATGGATCAGACTGTCTCCATAGCCTGAGACCTTTGTCCTTCCTTGCCTTCATGTCCTCAGCTTGAGGATGAGCATCATTGTGGAGTGGCAACTTGGGACGGAGCTTAAGCAACACATGCTCTTCATCTGATTCAGACGGTGGCATCTCACCTTTGTTCTTCTCAGAAGCTAGAATGCTTCTGGTTGTTCTCTTGGGCTTGGCTGGAGCTGCCTTGGCTTGAGCAGGCTTCTTGGGCTTAGAGGAGGCTTGAGCCCGAATAGCATCACCCATGAACTTAGCTTTCTGAGGAGGGGGCTGGGGTGCATCTTCTTCTTCTTCTTCTGCAGCATCAACTTGAGGTTCAGCATATACTACCCTCTTCCTCTTGGAAGTCTTCTTCACCTTGCTTGGAGCAGGCTCTTCCAAGTTGAGCTTCTTTGCAACTGCTGACTGCTTTACTTTGCTTGTGCCTTTCCTTGACTGCTGCCCTTGGTGCTCTTTGGCAACCACATTCCTCTTTGGCTTGGAGGTAACTTCCTCAGCAACAAAGTCAGAGTCCTCATCATCAGAAGTTCTCTTCTTCCTGGTTCTGGTGGCTGCAGGAGGCAAACCACTAGGGGTGCTCCTCTCACCATCATCACTAGAGCTGCTAGCAGGACTTGTATCTGCCTCTGGAATCTCAGCAAAAGGTGACTCAGACCTGTTCTGGCTGTCACTGACATCTGACATGGCTGAAAACCTGTGAAAAGATAAGGTATAGGCAGAGTAGAAGAGTTATCACAACTGCAGAGGTTTTTGCAAAAAAAATGAGTTCAAAACTTAGTTTTGAGTTTTCACAGAATGTATTTCGGTCAAACCGATTTTAAGTTTCGGTGAAACCGAAGTGTTCAACAGAAACCTACACACCACTTTCGGTCAGACCGAAATGGGTTTCGGTCCTACCGATAACTTAGGGTTTCACTGAAACTATGTTTCGGTCATTCCGATTGGCACAACTCGGTTAAACCGAATGATGCAGTGCAATGGCCAGAGGCCAAATCGGTCATTCCGAGTTTCAAAATCGGCTTCACCGAGATGAGTTCTGTGGAAACCTAAACCTAAGAATTTCGCTCGAAACTAGAGGATCTGAACTAATGTATAGGGAATATCTCAAACGTGGATTGAATCATGGCAAGCCTATCGTGCAAGAATCGGATGGGGAGCACGAAAGGGATCGGGATACACCCTAACTTGGTGGAATCCCTCTACGGCGGCAACGGTAGAGATGATTACCGTTGACGGCGGCGGAGACCTGCGGCGAGGGCGCACAGGCGACGACGACGACGATCCGTAGACCAGGGCGACGGCAGCAGGGGTCTTGGGGGCGAACGGTTTGAAGATTTAAATCGCGCGCAGCCCTCAGGTATATATAACCCCATGCTGTCGGTGGGACCGAGTTGAAAAACTCGGTGTCACCGAGATGTATAACTGCTGTGCAGTTACGCATATCGGTCAGACCGAGATTTTGAACTCGGTTTCACCGAGATGAAACCTAGATCAGTCTAAGCGTTTTGGTTGGACCGAGATTGAGAAGCCGGTCAGACCGAAATGGACTTAGAAGGTTTTGGAAGTCAGCCTTAGACGAATCGGTGGCTCCGAGTGCTCCTCACTCGGACTGTCCGAAAAAGACTTGTTCAAAGTTGTGATATGAGCATGAATAGAATTTGAGACAAGAAAGCATAGATAGCTAGGGAAGGTGCTTAGGCATTCTTGTCCATCCATTTGGCCAGAAAAATCAAAACAATCAAAACAACAAATGGATGTCCTTGAATGGATGAAATCATGCATTCAACATGCTCACACAATAAGATAGCAACTGAAATATGTGTCAAACATGCACAACCAATCACTCTAGCTACTAGCACACAATTTGTCGATGACTAGGTCATCTATATATGAGTATATTGACTTAGGAGCCAAATGAGAACATTTGATCATAGGTCATACTCATCGTTTAAGCACAAGTGGGGTTACCACTTTTACATAAAGCATTTATGTGTTCACATCATTTGGAGATGCTTTCGCTCAATTTTTTAGAGCAAAGCTCCCCCTAGATGTGAGAACCCCTTTTAAAGGGTCAAACTAACCTTGGGTTGTCGTAGAAGACTTCATGTAGATGTTGAAGATGTGGATGCTCAATGTTGATGCAGATCATCAAGAGTTGGGAGCAATCCTTTGGATTAGGGCACTTTCAATACCTACATGGGTTAGTCCCACAAGGAACAAACAAGAATATCCATAGACATAGAGTGAAGTACACAAAAGATGATGTCCATGAAAGCAATGATTACCTTGTCCCTTGACTTACCAACAAGAGGGTTTGTGACTCCATGAACTAGTGCATGATGTGGAAGTTGATTGCACAAGTTCTTGCCAAAATGAATATGAGTGAAGTTTGTTGGCGGAGTCACCCTCAAGAACCTACTAGTTCTTCTTCTTTGGGATCCACATCATCTTGATGGGAATCCTTGGTGTTGTAGTTGAGCTTGACGAAGTAGAACTTGATGTGTCCTTGGGAACCCACTTGACCATGGCTTGAGGTGCTTCAATGAATGCATCAATCTCCTCAAAGTTCTTGCTTCCGGCAAGACTCTTGTAGACACCTTTCTCTATGATTTCCTTCAATAAGCTATTTTCTTGCTCAAGTGTAACTTGGCTTGAAACATTGTTAGTGGAATCAAGAGAACTACTAGAAGTAACAACATTAGATTTAACTTGGTTATTGTTACTACTAGAGGAAGAATTTTTCTTATGCTTGTCATGCTTAGTCTTAATAGGTGGCAAGAAATTAGACAAGAGAAGTCATTTGGCAAGATATGAAGAACTCTTCTTTCGAAGATCGTCATTGATCGCTTTCAGAAACTCATGTTCTTGCTCTAGAGTGAGCTTCTCGAAGCGTAGCTTCTCATGAGATCTTAGGAGCTCTCTATGATCTTCTTGAGTTGTTTCATGAGCTAACTTAAGAGTGTTTAGTTCTTTAGTTAGACGCTCAATCTCCTTCATAGCATTGTCATTCGACTCTTCTCGACTATAAAGACTACTAGCATTTTCATCATTACTAAGCTCACTAGATTTATCATGCAAGAGCTCATCTTCACCAAGCAAGTCATCCTCATCACTATCAAAGTCAATGAATTCAGGGTGTGTTACCTTGGGACCTTTAGCCATGAAGCATCTTCCAATTCCCTCATTTGGTGAATCAAATAAGTCATAGGAGTTGGAGTTGGAGGATACGAGTGCAAGTCCGGCAACACCTTCATCTTGACTGTAGTCGGTGTCGGAGTGATAGCTTCCATCGGATTGATTGTCGGAGTCGGAGCCGGAGACCCATTCACCTACATGAGCTTGATGTCTTCTTCTTGTGTAGCTCCTTGATGACTTGTCTTTCCTCTCCGAATCCTTGCTTCTCCGAGAGGGTCTTCGTTCATAACGATCATCTCTACTCCTTCTCTCTCTCCGAGGTGACTCATCTCTTGCTCTTCTTCTTGGAGATTCTTCTCTTCTCTTGTGGGGAGCCGTACACTCATTTGAGAAGTGTCCGGGTCTTCCACAATTGTAGCAGTTTCGATCACGACTAGAAGATCTCTTTTCATCATATGATCTAGACTTTGAGCTTCTTTCTTTGCCTCTATTCTTGTAGAACTTGTTGAAGTTCTTGACCATTAGGCTTATCTCTTCATTGGAAATTAGCTTGTCACTTGAGGTAGTAGGAGCATCACTTGTAGCTTTGTAAGCACCACTTGACTTGTTGTGAAGCTCTTCCTTATCCTTAAGTGTCATCTCATGAGCAACAATTCTTCCAATGACTTCAGTTGGCTTGAGGGTCTTGTAGTTTGGCATCATTTGGATCAAAGTGCACACGGTGTCATACTTTCCATCCAAAGCTCTAAGAATCTTCTTAATGATGAATCGGTCGGTCATTTCTTCGCTTCCTAAGCCGGCAATCTCATTTGTGATGAGAGCAAGCCTAGAGTACATTTCAGCGACTCCTTCACCATCCTTCATCTTGAACTTGTCAAGTTGACCTTGAAGAATATCTAGCTTTGATTCCTTCACAGATTCAGTACCTTCATGCATTTCAACCAAAGTATCCCAAATCTCTTTAGCATTCTCAAGACGGCTGATTTTGTTGAACTCTTCGGGACACAAAGCATTGAAGAGAATGTCACAAGCTTGAGCATTGTTTTGCAACATCCGCAACTCTTCTGGTGTAGCTTCGCGATCCGAAACTTTTCCTTCTTCGAAGAAATCACCTTGCGTACCAACACAAATAATGCCCTATGCGGCTGGGTTATGACCAAGAATATGCATTTTCATTTTATGCTTCCAACTAGCAAAATTTGTACCATCAAAGTAAGGACCTCTATGATAATTACCCTCACTAGACGCCATACTCTCCTAGGTTGTGAAACCAAGCTTATGGAGTCCAATGCAATGGAAACCAAAACAATGGAGACCAAAGCTCTGATACCACTTGTAGGATCGAAAGTATGTCTAGAGGGTGGGTGATTAGACTACTTGACAATATAAAAAATCTGCCTTTTGATCATGCAATGTTTTTGGCAGTTTCACAATTAAGATCAATTCAAGTATCACCCTACACATGCAATTCTAGAGTATAAGCAGCGGAAAGTAAATTGCACATGTAAAAGAGAGGTGGAGAAGATCAAACGCAGTTTGGTGACACGAAGATTTTTGTCGTAGTTCCGATAGGTGGTGCTATCGTACATCCACGTTGATGGAGACTTCAACCCATGGAGGGTAACGGCTGCGCGAGTCCACGGAGGGCTCCACCCACGAAGGGTCCACGAAGAAGCAACCTTGTCTATTCCATCATGGCCTACGCCCACGGAGGACTAGCCTTACTCGGGGTAGATCTTCACGAAGTAGGCGATCTCCTTGCCCTTACAAACTTCTTGGTTCAACTCCACATCTCAAAGACGGAGGCTCCCAAGCGACACCTAACCAATCTAGGAGGCACCACCCTCCAAAAGGTAATAGATGGTGTTGATGATGATGAACTCCTTGCTCTTGTGCTTCAAATGATAATCTCCCCAACACTCAACTTTCCTCACTGATATGGCTGTGGTGGAAGAAAGGATTGAGTGGAAAGCAACTTGGGAAGGCTAGAAATCAAGTTTCATATGGTAGGAATGGAATGGCTTGATCTCAACACAAGGGTAGGTGGTTCACTTCTCAGAAAGTGTATGGTAGGAGTGGTAGACTTTCTGATGGCTCTCTCCACGAATGAAGAGGGGGTGGAGGGGTATATATAGCCTCCACACAAAATCCAACCGTTACACACATATTTGACCAATCTCGGTGAGACCGAAGTGAAAACTCTGTCAGACCGAAAGTTCAAATATAGTGAACGTTGGGATTTTCGGTGGGACCGAAAATACCATCTCGGTGTGTCCGAAGTGAGTCAAAGGTTGGAGCTTGCCATCTCGGTGGGACCGAAAATAACAACTCGGATATTCCGAAGTGATGTCAATTGGTTACAGAAGGTTGGCAGTCCATTTTCGGTGAGACCGAAACTCAAAATCGGATGGACCGAGAAATTAGGGTTTGGAAGAATAACTGAGGTGGTTCATCTCGGTGGGACTGAGTTTGCAGAATCGGTTTGTCCGAGATTACTTATGAGTGTATTAAGTAGTGAAGAGTGCTGATAGTTGAGGGAGCTAGATCACCAAGCACTTGAGCAACCAGATCATTAACACAACCTCATCCCCTTTTAATAGTATTGGCTTTCCTATGGACTCAATGTGATCTTTGATCACTAAACCAAAAATAGAGTTTTGAGCTTTTGCCAATGCTTGTCTTAGCATTTTGAGGGGTCCACTTCTTCAGACATTTCCATACCCATATCATCGAACTTCTCTGAAATGATTCTCAAGTAAATATTAGTTCAATGATATATATGTTGTTATTAATTACCAAAACCACCCGGGGATTAGTTGCACTTTCACCCCTGCCTCGAGGGGCCCCCGAGCACCCCCCCCGGTGTCCTCCTTCTTCCTATATAAGTCTACGTACCCCGAAACCTTCGACAATAGGGAGAAAACCCTAATTCCACCGCCGTAACCTTCTGTTCCCGTGAGATCCCATCTTGGAGCCTGTTCTGGAGCTCCACCGGAGGGGGATCCATCATGGAGTTCTTCTTCATCATCATCATCGCCCTCACCATGAGTTGTGAGTAGTTTACCACAGACCTTCGGTTCCATAGCTAGTATCTAGATGGCTTCTTCTCTCTCTGGATCTCAATACAAAGTTCTCCTCGGTCTTCGAGGAGATATATTCGATGTAATCTCTTTTCGCGGTGTGTTTGTCGAGATCCGATGAATTGTGGGTTTATGATCAAGATTATCTATGAAAGATATTTGGTTCTTCTCTGGACTTTTTATGTGTGCTCATAATATCCTTGCAGGTCTCTTCGAATTAAACGAAGGCCATGCACAAGGGCCTCATACTCGGCGACGTTATTGGAGGCGGTGAAGTGGATTTGGAGCGCGTGCTTGAGTCGGTCGCCCTTCGGGGAGGACAGCACAATGCCGGCCCCCAAACCGCATCTTCCAGCCGTCGAAGTGCATGCGTCAGCACGTTGAGTCCGGCGGCGGCGGCAGGTACTGGGTCTCGGTCCAGTCGACGAGGAAGTCGGCCAAAGCTTGGAACTTGATCGTGGTGCGGGGCTCGTAGATGATGGTGTGGCCGGCTAGCTCGAGCGCCCACTTGGCGACCCGGCCAGAGGCGTCGCGGCACCCGATGATCTCCTCGAGGGGGGCCGTGCTGACCACGGTGACCTCGTGCTCTTGGAAGTACTGCTTTAGTTTCTTGCCGGTGAAGTACACGCCGTAACACATCTTCTAGTGGTGCGGGTACTTCTGCTTGGAGGCGGAGAGCACCTCGCTTAGGTAGTAGATGGGACGCTTGACGGTTTGGATCCGGCCCTTCTCTGGTCACTCGACCACCAGCACCGTGCTGACTGAGCGCGAGGTTGCGGCTATGTAGAGAAACAACGGATCCTTCTCGGCTAGAGCGGCCAGGACGGGTGGGATGGAGAGCATGCGCTTGAGGTCACGGAAAGCTTCGTCTGCCTGGTCATTCCACTCGAACGGCGGCGTCTTCTTCATCAGCTGGTATAGAGGCAAGGCCCTCTCGCCCAACCGACTGAGGAACCGGCTGATCAAGGCCAAGCAGCCAGTGAACTTCTGGACATCACGCAGCTGAGTCGGCTTGCGCATGTGCTCGATGGCCTTGATTTTCTCCGGGTTTGCCTCAATGCCGTGCTCCGAGACGAGGAAGTCGAGTAGTTTTTTGGCTGGGACGCCGAAAACGCACTTCTCTGGGTTGAGCTTGACCTTGTACTCGTGCAGGTTGGCGAAGGTTTCCTTCAGGTCGTCGAGGAGCGTGAGGTGCTGCTTGGTCTTCACCATGATGTCATCCATGTAGACGTGGATATTGCGGCCGAGTTGCGGCAACAAGTATTTCTGCATGCACCGCTGGAAAGTGGCTCCGGCGTTCTTCAGGCAGAACGACATGGTGATGTAGCAATATGGCCCAAAGGGCGTGATGAAGTACGTCTTTAGGGCGTCAGCCGGGTCCAGCTTGATCTGGTGGTAGCCGGAGTAAGCGTCCAGGAAGGACATGAGCTCGCACCCGGCGGTGGAGTCGATGACTTGGTCAATCCGCGGGAGGGCGAACAGATCCTTGGGGCAGGCCTTGTTCAGACTGGTGTAGTTGATACACATGCGTCAAGTGTTGTTTTTCTTCAGGACGAGGACTGGGTTGGCCGACCACTCGGGGTGAGATACTTCCATGATGAAGACGGCCGCCAAAAGCTTGGCGATCTCTTCACTGATGGTCCTTCTCTTCTCTTTCGAGAAACATCGTAGGGGTTGGCGGACAGGCTTGGCGTCCTTGCGGACGTGGAGTTTGTGCTCGGCGTACTTCCTCGGGATACCCGGCATGTCCTTTGGAGTCCATGCAAAGATGTCCCGATTCTCAAGGAGGAAGTCGACGAGCTCGCCTTCCTATTTGTCACCGAGGCGAGTGCCCACGACGACGTACTTGCTGCAGCTGGGATCCTCTGGGTTCAGCTTCACCTTTTTGGTCTCCTTGGAGTGTTTGAACAAGGCTTCGTTGGCCGGCTCCTCGGCTGGGACTGGCGCAGCCGTTGCCTCGCTGGCCAAAGCGACGATCCGGTCGAGCTGGCGCCACTCCTTGACAATGACCAACGACTCGGCCAGCTTGGAGCCGTCTCGGGCGCACTCTAGGGACTTGCGGTAGTCGTCGGTGATGGTGATGAGGCCCTTCGGACCCGGCAACTTCATCTTCACGTAGGCGTAGTGGGGGACTGCCATGAACTTGGCGAGCGCGGGCCGGCCGAGCAACGCGTGGTGCGCGCTGGATAGGTCCACCACCTCGAACCAGATTGGCTCGTGTCGAAAGTGGCTATTGTCGCCGAACAGGACGTCGAGCCGGATCCAGCCGATCGGAGAGTAGGAATGGCCGGGTACGATGCCATGGAAGACGGTCCTGGTCGGCTCCAGGTCCTTGACCTCGAGGCCGAGCTTGGTAATGGTGTCCTGGTAGAAGATGTTGATGTTGTTGCCGCCGTCGATGAGGACTCGGGAGAACTTACATGTGCACCGAGGCGCGACGATGGTGGGGTTGAGGATGAGGGCGTAGCCACCCAGGTTTGGCATGACGGCCGGGTGATCCTCCCGTGTCCAGGTGATCGGTCGCTCCGACCAGTGCATGTATTCCGGCTTGGCCGGGACGACATTGTTTACCTCCTGCCGAATGAGGCGCTCACTGCGCTTGTCGTCGCTGAGGCTCGTGAAGACGACGTAAGCCGCGTTCGGGTCTAGGTAGGCGTCATTGCGCATAGCGCCGCCAGCCGAAGGCGACGGGTGTGACACCCCGAGACCGATGCGCCAGGTGTCAGCCAGTTATTCGTCGTCGTTGCCATGTCATCTTCTTGCGTGTTGCATCTTTGCCTTGTCATCATGTGTGCTGCATCATCATGTTTTCAAAACTTGCACCCGTCTGAGTTCACCCGTCCTTTCCGTTGTCCGTTCTGAGCCCAGCCACACTTGCACGCGCCCGCGACATCTCCGAATATTTATTTTTATGAGTGGCCGGAAAACGTTCTCGGAATGGGGTGAAAGATGGCATGTGGTCTTATTATAGTATAGACAGGCCGCCTGCCAAATTTCATCGCATTCGGAGTTCGTTTGATAGCCCAACGGATATATATAGCGGCACTAGTCTCCGGTTAAAATCGTTGGACGTTTTCGGTCTCCGAAAACCCCCGCGGGCCACTCTCCTTTCCTCTCATCTCAGCCCACCTCCTCTAACACAGCCCACTAGACCCAGCCTACTTCCCCCTCCACTCTGTTCCCGTTGGATCGTGATCCGATGGCTCCGAAACGGCCTAAAACTACCTCAAAACCCTCACCCCTAGCCTTCCCTGCTATATATGGACACCCTCCCCTCCAAATTTGGAAACCTAGCCCTAGCCTCCTCAATTTCCATGCCCCTCCAACCTCCAGCCGCCACCTAGCCTCCCTATCCCAAGATCCACTCCTCCCTCTCAATTTTCAGCCCTCGGATCTGAGATTAGGGGCCCAGATTTCATCCCCAAGCCCCTCCGGACATTGTCCGCCGCCACTCGGACAATGTCCGCCTGGCCCGTGCGCCGCCGCCGCAGGCGTTCGCCCGCTCGCTCACTGCGCGCTCGAGCGTCGCTGCCCCTGCAGTTTCCTCGCGCGTCGACCCCGCGCCCCCTCCGTCTCCGGTCGCCGCCGGCGTGCAGCGCCCTGCCGCCGCGACTAGGCGCCGCCCCCGCGCGTGTCCAGAGCCCCGCCGCCGAGCCCCTCTGATCCCCTCCGGCCTCCTCGGCTCGCTCCGCCGCCTCGCCCTCGCCTCCTCCGCCGCCAGGGTCGCCGGACCCCCGACCTTCGCGTCGGATGCCGCCGGCCGAACCTCCTCCTCCTTGCAGTCCCTCCTCACCGGCCCGTGCCTCGTCGGCCTCGGGGTCCGACGGATCCGACGCCCCGTGCCCGAATCTGGCCGACCGGACCTCCCTTCCGCCGCTCGCCAGAGTTCCCTGCACCCGCGCCGCCGGCGTTGACTTCCACTGCCTCCTCTGCGCGCCGCACCGGACATGTCCGGTGGCACCCAGACATGTCCACCTCTCCCCTCGCCGTGCCACCGACAGGTGGGCCCGCATCCAGCCACAGTCGGACATGTCCGACCTGACACCAGACAATGTCCGCCCCGAGGTTGCCTCTTTTTCCACTAAGTCCCAGAAAACTTGTTGTCTGATGCATACTTTGAGATGTTGTAACTTTTTATGTGCTGATCCAAATTGAGTGAATAATATATCAAAATGATTGTTGTGACATGCTCTTCATATTGTTACATTGTGGCATGCTTGTTTGAGTTCATCTTGATGCTCTAATCCCTTTCGCAAGAGTGCTACTTGTTTAAAACTACTGATAACTGTAATTTAGTTAGCATGTTTGAGATGTGATAACTTTGTGCATGTTTATCCAAATGGAGCATATGATATGTCAAAATGTTCATTGTGAAGTGTTCTACATGATGGTTGTTGTAGCATTCATGTTAGGTGTCATATTGCCATGTTAATCTCTGTTGCAAAAGTTCATGTGGCTGTTAAGTGCTGAAACTTGTTGTTAGATGCTGATTTGACTTGCTCATTGCTATTGATGTGTTTGTCTTCATGCCACATCTTTATATGTTTTAGAAGCACAATCATATGGTCTTTGCTGTGGTGCAATCCACTTTTCATGTTATGCCTTGAGGTGACTTAAACAAGCTTGTAAACATGCCATGCCAATGTTGCTATTTTATACTTAGTGAAAAAATTGCTAAGTCTGGAATCTGTTAAACCTGATGCCATGTTTGCTTGATGCCCCACTCAAATCCATGCTTGTTTTGGAGTGGCCAATGATCATGTCTTGTTGCCCATGTTATGATCTATCCATCCATGCCTTAGTTTGCCTATATGACTTGTTGTAGCTTATTTATTTCTTGCTCTCTAGTTGCTATAAATTTACTTGTCCGCCTGTTTATCAGCATGATCAATTTGGGGAAGCTTGTTGTTATTGATCCATGCCTCCTATGGAGTTGTTCCAATGGAGTTGTTTGATGTATGCTATGTCTATTACATGTCCATGCTCTTTATAGACTTAGTAGAGTTGATATGCTTGTTGTTTTGTGCCTCCGAAGGCAGCATCGTGATGATGTTTTTGCCTTCCCAGATTTTGACTAAGTCTGGATAAATTTATTGCAACTTGCCATGCTTGGTTAATTGTGTTCCAGCAAGCTTTTGGTGTGTTCTAATTTCATGCTTGTTAAGTATCATGTCTATTTCACATCCATGCCTCTTGTTATCATGTTTGGGTGCTGTAGCATATATATATATACCTTGCTTCAAAGTTGCTATGTGGTTGTTAACTTCAGCTTTGTATTGTTACTTGTTGTGCTCATAATTTCTAGTCCGTTGCTCCGTTTTGAGCGTGCTCTATATGAAACTTGTGTTATTTTGCATGTAGAAGCATAATATCATGTTGTTTTCATGTTTGGAGTGTGTTTGCTTGATGTTTGGGTGCATCTTGCACCGTTGACATGCTTGTCTTGTTTTGCTCATATCTTTTAGGCCGTAGCTCCGAATTAAACAAACTTTATATGAAATTTGACTAGAATTTCGCGTAGATCATCATGGTGCATGTTAACTTGTGGTTTAACAACTTTAACTTAAGGTTTGTTCAGATCTGGACTAATTTCAAAATGTGCATATGAGGACTTACCGGAATTATTATATGTTATTTCCGGCCTCATTTAAACTTGTTGTTTTGTGTTGTTCTTGTGTGCTTCATCCCTTGCCATGTTTTGCATCATATAGACTTGTCTTGCATCATAATTGGTTGAGAGTCGTGTTATGTTCTTGGGTGGCGTTTTTACCATGTTGTGGGCTTTCTTCTCGCTAGTTCTTTCCGTTGCGATCATGAGGATTCGTTCGTCTACACATGGTTCGTCTTCGAGGCTTCTTCTTCGTCTACTTCACAGATTCGTTCTTCTTCCTTGCGGGATCTCAGGCAAGATGATCATCACCTTGGATACCTTTACTATCATTGCCATGCTTAGTTGTCTCGATGCTATCGTTACATGTCGCGCCACCCATCATTTATTGTCAACCCCTCTCCTTGTTGCCATGAAACCTCTAACCTTTGACACCTTCCCAGCAAACCATTGTTTGGCTATGTTACCCGCTTGCTTAGCCCCTCTTATAGCGTTGCTAGTTGCAGGTGAAGATGAAGATCATTCCATGTTGGAACTTGTTGTTGGAATATCACAATATCTATTATTATTATTAACACATCTATATACTTGGCAATGGGTGGAAGGCTTGGCCTTTTGCTCAGTGTTTTGTTCCACTCATGCCACCTTAGGAGCCGATAAACCGGCGTTATGTTCCTTGATTTTGCGTTCCTTACACGGTTGGGTATATGGGGACCCCTTGACAGTTCGTCTTTGAATAAAACTCCTCCAGCAAGGCCCAACATTGGTTTTAATTTGCTCATAATAAAAACTTAATTAATTAATTAATTGCATAGGGAGTTAGCGCTACCCGAGGATTCTTTCTACATACAGGGGGGCAGTGTTGATGGTGTTGGTCCCAAACGGGGGTCCTGCAGGGCCGCCACGGGGAAATTCGAGGTCTCTGGCTCCTGTAGCATCGCCCATCCAGTCGTTGCCTGAGACGAGATACGCGCGGCTACTATCAGGGTGTCGACACACCCGGAGGTCTTGCTAGGCTTGTTTTACCTTTGGCGAAATGTCTTGTGCACCGGGAATTCCGAGTCTGATCGGGCCTTCCCTAAGATAAGGGGTAATATTATTATTATCTCTGCTGATCGTGAGAGCTTGTGATGGGCTATGTTGGGACACCCCTGCAGGGTTATGATCTTTCGAAAGCCATGCCCACAGTTATGTGGCAGATTGGAATTTGTTAATGTCCGATTGTAGAAAACTTGACAGAGGATCCGAAGTAAAACACACAACTGCGTGAGTAACCGTGACTGTCTCTTTTCACTTTGAGAAGAGAACGTGGTGGGGTTATGTTTGACTCGTAGGTAGCTCAGGATCTTTAGCGATCATTACTAGTTTGCGACCGTTTGCATAGATGCTCATCTTATTCTTGTACTCGTAAGTTAGCCACCATATTATGCTTAGTCGCTGCTACAACCTCACCACTTAACCTCTTCCTACCCTTTAAGCTTTGCTAGTCTTGATACCCATGGTTATGGGATTGCTGAGTCCTCATGGCTCACGATTACTACAAAAACAGTTGCAGGTGCAGGTTTCCGATGACTTGACGTGAGAGAGATGTTCTTGTGTTGGAGTTCTTTCTTCTTCTTCTTCTTCTTCTTCAGTCTTGGGTTAGGTTCCTGGTCGGCAGCCTGGGATAGCAGATGGATGTCGTTGTGCTTTCCATGTTTACATTCGTAGTCTGATGTCTTGTATTGATGATGTTGTATTCATGTGACTTGTATGTATTGTTGTATCCCCCATGTATGTATGTAATGGTACGATGTAATGATATCCATCTAGCTAAGCGCCTGAGATGCGGTTGTGCCCCAATCACGTATGAGTCACGAGATCGGGATAGAATCGCATCTTGGGCTTGACAAGTTGGTATCAGAGCCTCGACCGACCATAGGAGCACCCTTGATTGATCGTAGTTTGGCCGTTGTCGAGTCTAGCAGAAGACTTTTTCGGAGTCTAGTTATATCGGAGAGTAGGAATTCTTTTTACTCCTCAGTCCCTTCGTCGCTCTGGTGAGGAATCTTGACGTAGGTGTTTTGAATTACTCCTATTCCCCTTCAAACTTTTTTTTAGGATAACGTGGTTAGTTTTCGTTCGTTGCGTTGTGTGCTCTTTCATCCGGTGCATATCTCGTGAAGTGGATTCGACCCTCTTCTTCTTTGCAAGTTCAACCCTCGGTTCTTTTCAATCGACGGTGTTTTTCCCCGTCCGAAGTGGTCTTTCTTTTTCCCACCCGCCCACCCTTTTTCTTCTTAGAGCCGGAGTCCTTTATCGAGTATCCATCCTACTCGAGTGGAGTTTTGAATTCTTTCCTCAATTATTTCAACTGGTGAATTCTCCTCTTGTTCGTCATTCTTCATCTCTTTTCTTTTTTGGTGGATTCAATTTCAATATCTCGGTGTTGTTCTTATTCTTTCATCGGCTCAAATGTTTTTCCCTGGCTCGTTCGCCTCTCGCCATTTAATTGTTCCGGAGTTCCGAAGAAATCTCAGGATATTCGTCTGTCTTCCAATTAACTCGAGGTCGTCACCTCATTTGAGTTTCAAACGTTCCGGTGCATTATCTCCTTTCAATCTTTTCCAAGGGTGTTTTCTCTGTTGGAAATATGCCCTAGAGGCAATAATAAAAGAGTTATTATTATATTTCCTTGTTCATGATGATCGTTTATTATCCATGCTATAACTGTATTGATTGGAAACTCAGATACACGTGTGGATGAATAGACAGACTTTGTGTCCCTAGTGAGCCTCTACAGGACTAGCTCGTTGATCAAAGATGACCGCGGTTTCCAGGTCATAGACATGAGTTGTCATTTGATAACGGGATCACGTCATTAGGAGAATGATGTGATGGACGAGACCCAAACGTTAACATAGCTTTTGATCGTGTCAGTTATCGCTATAGTTTTTCTGCATGTCAAGTATAAGTTCCTATGACCATGAGATCATGTAACTCACTGAGACCGTAGGAGTGCTTTGTGTGTACCAAACGTCACAACGTAACTGGGTGACTATAAAGGTGCTCTACAGGTATCTCCGAGGGTGTCTGTTGAGTTGACATGGATCAAGACTGGGATTTGTCACTCCGTGTGACGGAGAGGTATCTCCGGGCCCACTCGGTAATACGTCATCTCAATGAGCTCAAAAGTGACTAAGTAGTTGGTCACGGGATTATGTATTACGGTAACGAGTAAAGAGACTTGCCGGTAACGAGATTGAACTAGGTATAGAGATACCGACGATCGAATCTCGGGCAAGTAACATACCGACGAGACAAAGGGAACTGTATACGGGATTGCCTGAATCCTTGACATCGTGGTTCATCCGATGAGATCATCGAGAAACATGTAGGAACCAATATGGGTATCCAGATCCCGCTATTGGTTATTGACCTGGGAGTGTCTCGGTCATGTCTACATGGTTTCCGAACCCGCAGGGTCTACACACTTAACGTTCGGTGACGCTAGGGTTGTTAGTGAGAAATGTGTATGGTTACCGAAGGTTGTTCGGAGTCCCGGATGAGATCCCGGACATGACGAGGGTCTCCGGAATGGTCCGGAGACGAAGATTGATATATAGGATGAAAGGTTTCGGAGTACCGGAAGTGTTCCGGGGAGCATCGGGAAATCGGCGGAATACCGGAAGGGGTTTCGGGGGGTCCGGAAGTGGTTCTGGGCCTAGTGGGCCACAAGGGGGAACACCACAGCCCTCAGGGGGCTGTGCGCCCCCCCTGGGCCCTCTCCTCATGCGGCTAAGGGGGTGGGACCCCCTAGGGCTGGCCGCACCCTTTGGCCTTGGGGGGCAAGGCACCTAGGGGGGGAAACCCTAGGGCCTGGCCGCCCCCCCTGCCCTGGCCGCCGCCCCCTCCCCTTGCCCTGGCCGCCGGCCCCTAGGGGGAAACCCTAGGGCGCCCTCACCTCTCCACCCCCCCTATATATAGTGGGGCAAAGGGAGGGCAGCTAACACAGTTTGTGCCTCGGTGCTGCCCTCCCTCTCCCGTTACATCTTCTTCTCCCGCGGTGCTTAGGCGAAGCCCTGCTGGAGTTCTTCTCCACCATCATTACCACGCCGTCGTGCTGCCGGTTCTCCATCAACCTCTCCTCCACCCCTTGCTGGATCAAGAAGGAGGAGACGTCCCCGAGCCGTACGTGTGAAGAACGCGGAGGCACCGTTGCTTCGGTGCTAGGTCTTCGGCGATCTGAATCGCGACGAGTACGACTCCATCATCCGCGTTCATAACGCTTCCGCTTAGCGATCTACAAGGGTACGTAGATCACACTCTCCCCTCGTAGTTGCATCTACTAGATTGATCTTGGTGAACGGTAGGAAAAATTTTTGTTTCCCATGCAACGTTCCCCAACAGTGGTATCAGAGCTAGGATCTTGCGTAGATGCTTTCTCGAGTAGAACACAAAAGGGTTTGTGGCGTTGATGTTTAAATTGCTGCCCTCCTTAGTCTTTCTTGATTCAGCGGTATTATAGGATGAAGCGGCCCGGACCAACTTTACATGTCCACGTACATGAGACCGGTTCCATCGACAGACATGTGACTTTTGTTGCATAAGATGGCTGGCGGGTGTCTGTCTCTCCTATCTTAGTTGAATCGGAATAGAACAAGGTGGTCCTTGTAGAAGGTTAAATAGCAACTTGAATATCACCGTTGTGGTTTTGCGTAGGTAAGAAGCGTTCTTGCTAGATACCCATAGCAGCCACGTAAAACATGCAACAACAAATTAGAGGACGTCTAACTTGTTTTTGCAGGGTATGTATGTGATATGATATGGCCAATGACATGATGAGTTATATTTGATGTATGAGATGATCATGTTGTAATAGTTAATATCGACTTGCATGTCGATGCATACGGCAACCGGCAGGAGCCATAGGGTTGTCTTTAATTTTTGTATGACCTGCGTGTCAATCATTAAGCGCTTTGTAATGCTTTACTTTATCGCTAAGCGGTAGCAATAGTAGTAAGAGCATGGTGGGCGCCGACAACCCCGATGGCGACACGATGATGGAGATCATGATGATGGAGATCATGGTGTGGCGCCGGTGACGATGGAGATCATGCCGGTGCTTTGGAGATGGAGATCAAAAGCACGAGTTGATGGCCATATCATGTCACTTATGATTTGCATGTGATGTTAATCCTTTTATGCATCTTATTTTGCTTAGGACGACGGTAGCATTATAAGATGATCCTTCACTAAAATTTCAAGATAAAATTGTGTTCCCCCCGAATGTGCGCCGTTGCGAAGGTTCGTCGTTTCGAAGCACCACGTGATGATCGGGTGTGATAGACTCTACGTTCGCATACAACGGGTGCAAGCCAGTTTTGCACATGCAGAACACTCGGGTTAGACTTGACGAGCCTAGCATGTACAGACATGGCCTCGGAACACGGAGGACCGAAAGGTCGAGCATGAGTCATATAGTAGATATGATCAACATGTTGATGTTCACCATTGACACCACCTCATCTCACGTGATGATCGGACTTGGGTTGGTGAATTTGGATCATGTCACGCTCGAATGACCAGAGGGATGTCAATTTGAGTGGGAGTTATAATTAATTTGATTAGGTAATAACTCACTTATCATGAACAATAGTCTAAAAATTGTCTTTGCAAATTTTGGTTGTAGATGGCTCGCGCAGTAGCTCCCCTGAATTTTAATGCGTTCCTAGAGAAAGCTAAACTGAAAGATGACGGGAGCAACTTTGTGGACTGGCTCCGCAATCTGAGGATCATCCTCACAGCTGCCCAAAAGGTTTATGTCCTAAATGCACCACTAGGTGACCCCCCCGCTCCTGGAGCCTCTGCGGACGTTATGAACGTTTGGCAGACGCGTTCGGATGACTATTCGATAGTGCAATGTGCCATGTTGTACGGCTTGGAAGGAGGACTTCAAAGGCGTTTTGAACGTCATGGTGCATATGAGATGTACACGGAGTTGAAGTTCATCTTTGAGAAGAATGCTAAGATCGAGAGGTATGAGACCACCGATAAATTCTTCGCTTGCAAGATGGAGGAGAATTCGTCTGTCAGTGAGCACTTACTGAAGATGTCTGGGTACTATACCCGCATAGCTGATCTGGGACTTGTGTTCCCGGATGAGGCTATCATTGACAGAATTCTCCAGTCACTCCCTCCAAGCTACAAGAGCTTCGTCCAGCAGTACAACATGCAAGGGATGAATAAAACCATCGCCGAGCTGTTCTCGATGCTGAAAGTCGCTGAGGCAGACATCCAGAAGGAGTATCAAGTGTTGATGGTCAATAAGACCACCAGTTTCAAGAAGAATGGCAAGGGCAAGAAGGGTAATTCTAAGAAGGGTGGCAAAGCAGTTGCTAATCCAGTGAAGAAACCCAAGGCTGGGCCCAAGCCAGAGACTGAGTGTTTCTATTGCAAGGGGAATGGCCACTGGAAGCGGAACTGCCCCAAGTATCTGGCGGACAAGAAGGGGGCCAACAACAACAAAGGTATATATGATATACATGTTATTGATGTGTACCTTACCAACTCTCGTTGTAGTGCCTGGGTATTTGATACCGGTTCGGTTGCTCACATTTGCAACTCTAAACAGGAACTGCGGAATAAACGGAGGCTGGCGAAGGACGAAGTGACGATGCGCGTGGGAAATGGTTCCAAGGTTGATGTGATCGCCGTCGGCACGCTCGCTCTTCGATTACCATCGGGATTAGTTATGAACCTGAATAATTGTTATTCAGTGCCTGCGTTAAGCATGAACATTATATCTGGATCTTGTTTATTGCGAGACGGTTACTCATTTAAGTCAGAGAATAATGGTTGTTCTATTTATATGAGTAATATCTTTTATGGTCATGCACCCGAAGTTAGGGGTTTATTCTTATTGAATCTCGATAGTGATGATACACATGTTCATAACATTGATGCCAAAAGATGTAGAGTAGATAATGATAATACCACTTTCTTGTGGCACTGCCGTCTAGGTCATATCGGCGTAAAACGCATGAGGAAGCTCCATGCTGATGGGCTTTTGGAGTCTCTTGATTTTGAATCACTTGACACGTGCGAGCCGTGCCTCATGGGCAAGATGACAAGGACCCCGTTTTCAGGGACAATGGAACGGGCAAGTGACTTATTGGAAATCATACATACTGATGTGTGCGGTCCGATGAGTGTAACGGCGCGCGGTGGATATCGTTATTTTCTCACCTTCACTGACGACTTAAGTAGATATGGGTATATTTACTTGATGAAGCATAAGTCTGAAACTTTTGAAAAGTTCAAGCAATTTCAGAGTGAAGTTGAAAATCATCGTAACAAGAAGATCAAATTCCTACGATCTGATCGAGGGGGAGAATATCTGAGTTATGAGTTTGGTGATCACTTAAGAAAATGTGGAATTGTTTCACAGTTGACACCACCTGGAACACCACAGCGTAATGGTGTGTCCGAACGTCGTAATCGAACCCTATTAGATATGGTGCGTTCTATGATGTCTCTTGCCGACTTGCCACTATCGTTTTGGGGATATGCGTTAGAGACAGCTGCATTCACTTTAAATAGGGCTCCATCTAAGTCCGTTGAGACAACACCGTATGAACTGTGGTTTGGTAAGAAACCTAAGTTGTCTTTTCTCAAGGTTTGGGGTTGCGATGCTTATGTCAAAAGGCTTCAGCCAGAAAAGCTCGAACCCAAAGCGGACAAATGTGTCTTCATAGGATACCCAAAAGAAACAGTTGGGTACACCTTCTATCTCAGATCCGAGGGCAAAGTGTTTGTCGCTAAGAACGGGTCCTTCCTCGAGAAAGAGTTTCTCTCGAAAGAATTGAGGGGGAGGAAGGTAGAACTTGATGAGGTTATTGAACCTCTGCTTCAACCAGAAAGTAGCGCAGCACAGAAAGATGTTTTTGTGGAGCCTACAGAGGTTGAAGAGGAAGCCAATGATGATGATCAAGAAGCTTCCGATCAAGTTACTACCGAACCTCGTAGGTCGACAAGGGTACGCACTGCACCTGAGTGGTATGGTAACCCTGTCTTGGAGGTCATGTTGTTAGACAACGGTGAACCTACGAGCTATGGAGAAGCGATGGTGGGCCCAGATTCCGAAAAATGGTTAGAGGCCATGAAATCCGAGATGGGATCCATGTATGAAAACAAAGTATGGACTTTGGAAGTATTACCTGAAGGGCGGAAGGCCATTCAGAATAAATGGATTTTTAAGAGGAAGACGGACGCTGACGGTAATGTCACCGTGTATAAAGCTCGACTTGTGGCAAAGGGTTTTTCACAAGTTCAAGGGATTGACTACGATGAGACTTTCTCACCCGTAGCGATGCTTAAATCCGTCCGAATCATGTTAGCAATAGCTGCATTTTTTGATTATGAAATTTGGCAGATGGATGTCAAAACAGCGTTCCTTAACGGTTTTCTTAAGGAAGAGTTGTATATGATGCAACCAGAAGGTTTTGTCGATCCAGAGAATGCTGACAAAGTATGCAAGCTCCAGCGTTCCATTTATGGGCTGGTGCAAGCGTCTCGGAGTTGGAATCTTCGCTTTGATGAGGTGATCAAAGCGTTTGGGTTTATACAAGTTTACAATGAAGCTTGTATTTACAAGAAAGTGAGTGGGAGCTCTATAGCGTTTCTAATATTATATGTGGATGACATATTGCTGATTGGAAACAATATAGAATTTTTGGATAGCGTGAAGGGGTATTTGAACAAGAGTTTTTCAATGAAGGATCTCGGTGAAGCTGCTTTCATATTGGGCATCAAGATCTATAGAGATAGATCGAGACGCTTGATAGGACTTTCACAAAGTACATACCTTGATAAAGTTTTGAAGAAGTTCAAAATGGATCAATCCAAGAAGGGGTTCTTGCCGGTATTGCAAGGTACAAAGTTGAGTAAGACTCAATGCCCAGTGACTGCGGAAGATAGAGAAAAGATGAGTGTCGTCCCCTATGCTTCAGCCATAGGCTCTATCATGTATGCAATGCTGTGCACAAGACCAGATGTCAGCCTTGCCATAAGTATGGCCGGAAGGTTTCAAAGTAATCCTGGGATGGATCACTGGACAGCGGTCAAGAATATCCTAAAGTACCTGAAAAGGACTAAGGAGATGTTTCTCGTTTATGGAGGTGATCAAGAGCTCGTCGTAAAGGGTTACGTCGATGCAAGCTTTGACACTGATCCGGATGACTCTAAGTCTCAAACCGGATACGTATATATTCTCAACGGGGGAGCGGTAAGCTGGTGCAGTTCCAAGCAGAGCGTGGTAGCTGATTCTACATGTGAAGCGGAGTATATAGCTGCCTCGGAGGCGGCAAAGGAAGGTGTCTGGATGAAGGAGTTCATGACATATCTTGGAGTTGTGCCTAGTGCACTGAACCCAATGACTCTGTTCTGTGACAACACTGGTGCCATTGCTCTAGCCAAGGAACCAAGGTTTCACAAGAGGACCAGACACATAAAGCGACGCTTCAATTCCATCCGCGATTCGGTCAAGGAGGAGGACATAAACATTTGCAAAGTACACACGGATTTGAATGTTGCAGATCCGTTGACTAAGCCTCTTCCACGGGCTAAGCACGATCAACACCAAGACTCTATGGGTGTTAGATTCATTACCTTGTAATGCTAGATTATTGACTCTAGTGCAAGCGGGAGACTGTTGGAAATATGCCCTAGAGGCAATAATAAAAGAGTTATTATTATATTTCCTTGTTCATGATAATCGTTTATTATCCATGCTATAATTGTATTGATTGGAAACTCAAATACATGTGTGGATGAATAGACAGACTTTGTGTCCCTAGTGAGCCTCTACAGGACTAGCTCGTTGATCAAAGATGACCGCGGTTTCCAGGTCATAGACATGAGTTGTCATTTGATAACGGGATCACATCATTGGGAGAATGATGTGATGGACGAGACCCAAACGTTAAACATAGCTTTTGATCGTGTCAGTTATCGCTATAGTTTTCTGCATGTCAAGTATAAGTTCCTATGACCATGAGATCATGTAACTCACTGACACCGTAGGAGTGCTTTGTGTGTGCCAAACGTCACAACGTAACTGGGTGACTATAAAGGTACTCTACAGGTATCTCCGAGGGTGTCTGTTGAGTTGACATGGATCGAGACTGGGATTTGTCACTCCGTGTGACGGAGAGGTATCTCCGGGCCCACTCGGTAATACGTCATCTCAATGAGCTCAAAGTGACTAAGTGGTTAGTCACGGGATTATGTATTACGGTAACGAGTAAAGAGACTTGCCGGTAACGAGATTGAACTAGGTATAGAGATACCGACGATCGAATCTCGGGCAAGTAACATACCGACGAGACAAAGGGAACTGTATACGGGATTGCCTGAATCCTTGACATCGTGGTTCATCCGATGAGATCATCGAGAAACATGTAGGAACCAATATGGGTATCCAGATCCCGCTATTGGTTATTGACCTGGGAGTGTCTCGGTCATGTCTACATGGTTTCCGAACCCGCAGGGTCTACACACTTAACGTTCGGTGACGCTAGGGTTGTTAGTGAGAAATGTGTATGGTTACCGAAGGTTGTTCGGAGTCCCGGATGAGATCCCGGACATGACGAGGGTCTCCGGAATGGTCCGGAGACGAAGATTGATATATAGGATGAAAGGTTTCGGAGTACCGGAAGTGTTCCGGGGAGCATCGGGAAATCGGCGGAATACCGGAAGGGGTTTCGGGGGGTCCGGAAGTGGTTCTGGGCCTAGTGGGCCACAAGGGGGAACACCACAGCCCTCAGGGGGCTGTGCGCCCCCCCTGGGCCCTCTCCTCATGCGGCTAAGGGGGTGGGACCCCCTAGGGCTGGCCGCACCCTTTGGCCTTGGGGGGCAAGGCACCTAGGGGGGGGAAACCCTAGGGCCTGGCCGCCCCCCCTGCCCTGGCCGCCGCCCCCTCCCCTTGCCCTGGCCGCCGGCCCCTAGGGGGAAACCCTAGGGCGCCCTCACCTCTCCACCCCCCCTATATATAGTGGGGCAAAGGGAGGGCAGCTAACACAGTTTGTGCCTCGGTGCTGCCCTCCCTCTCCCGTTACATCTTCTTCCCCCGCGGTGCTTAGGCGAAGCCCTGCTGGAGTTCTTCTCCACCATCATTACCACGCCGTCGTGCTGCCGGTTCTCCATCAACCTCTCCTCCACCCCTTGCTGGATCAAGAAGGAGGAGACGTCCCCGAGCCGTACGTGTGAAGAACGCGGAGGCACCGTTGCTTCGGTGCTAGGTCTTCGGCGATCTGAATCGCGACGAGTACGACTCCATCATCCGCGTTCATAACGCTTCCGCTTAGCGATCTACAAGGGTACGTAGATCACACTCTCCCCTCGTAGTTGCATCTACTAGATTGATCTTGGTGAACGGTAGGAAAATTTTTTGTTTCCCATGCAACGTTCCCCAACATTCTCTTCGGTGGGCTCATAACCCACAGGTCTTTTTCCAGGATCTTACCTGACTCTTCTAATTTCCCAGAGTTTTTCAAAATTCTTTTCAAGTATGACGTAAGTATGGATTCCATCAGTCATATGCCTTCTCCAAGATCGCTTTCAATTCTTTCCATCGTTGGTTCAACCTTTTCTCTCTTTTCATACTTCCGGAGTATCTCAATAATTTTGGTGGTATCTCTCGTCGTCACTTCAAGACCGACGAAGAGTTCCTCTAAATCTTGTACGTTCTCTTGACTGTTCGTCATTCTAGCTTCATGTTATCCTCTCGAATTATTCTAATTGTCATAAATCTTTTCCTTACCCATCCGGAGCATTTCATGAATTATATCTATTGTGTTCCTCCGAAGGCCATCATTTCAGAAGATTTCTTCGTTCTCAGTTTTCAACTTCGTCCTCCAAATATTCTTCATTGATGCCTCTTCGTTCGTCTCACATTCGTCCGGTGCTTCGTCCAAGTATTCTTCAATCAGTTCACAATCTCTTCGTTCTCATCATTCAAATTTTCCTCAAGTGCTTTATTCTCCTCGTGATTCATCGTATTCACTCATTTTCAATTCTTTACGGTGGTTTGTTCTCGGCTTCAATTCTTACGGTGGTTCGCTCAAAAGTTCTTTTCCGGTGTTATCATATCAATCCATTCTTTTTAATTCCAATCATACCGGTGTTTCATGACGATTTTCGCAAGTTCGCGACATATCCCTCTTTATTCAAGTTCAACGCGAATAAGTGGTATGCGTATCCATTGCTTCTCATAAATTTTATTGGTGGAGGATAAGCATATCATAATTCTTATTCGTCTTGTGGATTGATTTATCCCTTCCTTCGAAGTTTATTCTTGATGAATAAATTCTAGTTCCAAGTGCTTTAATATTTTTCTTTCCGGAGTTCAAATTTCTCGGCTATCTCGTCTGTACCCCCGTCTAAATCATCGCAAGACTTTAATCTTATTCTTTTCGTCCTTCATTTCTATATCATAATCCTTTTGTTACCGGAGTTCCTCTTGGTGTCTCTTCATGATTTAATTCTTTCTTCAAATATATTGAGCAATCCTTGTGGAGCAGCGCAAGCATTCTTATTCTTGCCTCTCGGGTGCAATTAATTCTCCGTATTCTTTTGAAGTGGAGTTTTGCATTTCTTCCTTCATCTCATCTATTCAATCTTTTGGTTACGACATAATTCACCTCAACTTTTGAGATGATTAAATAAGTCCAAATCAAGCTTATTCTTTTGTGGTTGTTTTTCTCAACAACTCCATTCAAGTCTTTCTCTTATAAATTCTCGTTCATGTCTCCCGTGCTCAAAGTTGTCATCTTCTTCTCCGTCTTTTAATTGCTTTCTTTCCATTCTTCCGGAGGCATGTATTGTTCTTCTTGTCATGTATCGTTCCATTGTCTCATGGTCTATTCATTCCACTTCTAGCCGGAGTGCTGCCCGAATTCCTTCGTGGAAATCCATTTCTTTCTCTTATTAATCGGAGTGGTTTCAGAGTCATTCTTGTTCCTTCAGCTCTTGTGTCGTGCCTTCAACCTTTTGGTTCTCGTCGTATCCCTTGTTCTTCTTGTCTAACGAAGTGTTTGCAACTTCGTTCTCCTCCGTCATGTTCGTTATTTTAAATTGTTAAACCTCTCAAGGTTCTTTGGCTTCACTCTTTTGTTCGAGAAGAACTTTGTTCTTCCTTTTCTCTTCCGTCTTGTTCCTAAGATCTCGGGACGAGATCTCTTGTTAGTAGGGGAGTGTTGTGACACCCCGAGACCGATGCGCCAGGTGTCAGCCAGTTATTCGTCGTTGTTGCCATGTCATCTGCTTGCGCGTTGCATCTTTGCCTTGTCATCAAATGTGCTGCATCATCATGTTTTCAAAACATGCACCCGTCTGAGTTTGCCCGTCCTTTTCGTTGTCCGTTCTGAGCCCAGACACACTTGCACGCGCCCGCGACATCTTCGATTATTTATTTTTATGAGTGGCTGGAAAACGTTCTCGGAATGGGGTGAAACTTAGCATGTGGTCTTATTATAGTATAGACAGGCCGCCTGCCAAATTTCATCGCATTCAGAGTTCGTTTGATAGCTAACGGATATATATAGCGGCACTAGTCGCCGGTTAAAATCGTCGGACGTTTTCGGTCTCCGAAAACCCCCGCGGGCCTCTCTCCTCTCCTCTCATCTCAGCCCACCTCCTCTAACACAACCCACTAGGCCCAGCCTACTTCCCCCTCCGCTCCGTTGCCGTTGGATCGTGATCTGATGGCTCCGAAACGGCCTAAAACTACCCCAAAACCGTCACCCCTAGCCTTCCCTGCTATATATGGACACCCTCCCCTCCAAATTTGGAAACCTAGCCCTAGCCTCCTCAATTTCCATGCCCCTCCAACCTCCACCCACCACCTAGCCTCCCTGTCCCGAGATCCACTCCTCCCTCTCAATTTTCAGCCCTCAAATCTGAGATTAGGGGCCCAGATTTCGTCCCCAAGCCCCTCCAGACATTGTCCGCCGCCACCCGGACAATGTCCGCCTGGCCCGTGCGCCACCGCCGCAGGCGTCCGCCCGCTCGCTCCCCGTGCGCCCGAGCGTTGCTGCCCCTGCAGTTTCCTCGCGCGTCGACCCCGCGCCCCCTCCGTCTCCGGTCGCCGTCGGCGTGCAGCGCCCTGCCGCCGCGACCAGGCGCCGCACCCGCGCGTGTCCAGAGCCCCGCCGCCGAGCCCCTATGCTCCCCTCCGGCCTCCTCGGCTCGCTCCGCCGCCTCGCCCTCGCCTCCTCCGCCGCCAGGGTCGCCGGACCCCCGACCTTCGCGTCGGACGCCACCGGTCGAACCTCCTCCTCCTTGCAGTCCCTCGTCGCTGGCCCGTGCCTCGTCGGCCTCGGGGTCCGACGGATCCGGCGCCCCGTGCCCGGATCTGGCTGGCCGGACCTCCCTTCCGTCGCTCGCCGGAGTTCCCTGCACCCGCGCCGCCGGCGTTGACTTCCACTGCCTCCTCTACGCGCCGCGCCGGACATGTCCGGTGGCACCCGGACATGTCCACCTCTCCCCTCGCCATGCCACCGACAGGCGGGCCCGCGTCCAGCCACCGTCGGACATGTCCGACCTGACACCGAACAATGTCCGCCCCGAGGTTGCCTGTCACACCCTGATTTTCATGTCACATTGCTTAAGCTAATTTTCATGTTAAAAATGTGGATTTGCAAAAACTTTTGAGTGTTTTTGACTTTGCTTGATTTGACTTTTGTCTGCTGTTTGCTAGTGCTCTAAAAATCAAATAAAATCCTCCAACTCATATACTTCATCTCCTTGACCCAAAACCTTTTCCCAATGATCATGCCATGTGTATAGACCAGTATAGAGTTTTCTTATACAAATATTTTGGCCAAATGGCATTTTCTAAAATTAGTTTTCCAAAAAACCCCTGAATTGAGGTTTGCACTGCAAGTACCTTATTTAGGGTGTGAAAAATCTTTCAAAAAGTTTATTTGGATCCTATTAGGTATAGGACTCCCAGAAACCACAAAAGTATAATTTTGAAAGTTATTTTTATATTTTATTTAAAAGCTTTTTCTTAAGGCCAGAAATGGTCTTTAATAGGGAAAAATTATTTAATTATTTCAAAAATATTTGCCAAAATTCAGGGAGACTCATAGGACATATATTGTCCATATATAAGAGTTTCAACACATGGTCATGTTCAAAATATTGGACAAATCCTTCCAAAACCCTTTCTGGATATTTCAAGCTTTTGAAATATTTACAAAGGAAATATTCTCCAAAAATTCCAGGGAAATTCTATCATGTCATATATGACATATTTGATGATCTTGCAAAGCCTCATGCCTTGAAGATAAAGGAAACATCCTCTAATCCCCTCAAAACCATTCTGTCCATATTTGAAGTTTGAGCAACTCTACATTGCCAAACTTGTCCAAATGCTCTCAAATTTGGTGCACATGCTAGCATGGCCTAATAAGGCATCTAGACCAAATGGCACAAGATTTGGAATAGAGCAACTTGATCAGATCACCCCAAAACCACTTCTGTTCAAATTCAAATTTGAACAACTTTACATTGTCAACTTTTTATCTGGAGCCTCAAACCTTGTGGGCATGTTCATAACCCCAAATGATGATGCTACACCAAGTGGTGCATCAAGGGGAGATGAATTGCTTGACTCAAACATGGTGAAACCATTTCTGTTGATTTCTAGGGTTCACCAAAGTTACATTGGCCACTTTGCCCAAATGAGCTCAAATTTGGTGTAGGGGCCTAATTATATGTGAAATTTGATCTTGTTAAGTCCCATGTCAAGTGGAGGTCATTTGCCTCCCCAAAACCTGATCAAACACCTTCTGGTCATTTACCAAAACCAGTGTTTGAACCTCTTTCACTATTTCCCTTTACCCCAAATTTCTACCACACCTTCCCCTGATCATCCTCTACCCCCAGTAACTTCTCTATGGCCTCAGCTCAATCAATGGAGGGGGTAAAACCCCAATTCCTACTGCTAGACAGCAGTTTTCACCCTCTCTTTCACCTCCCTCCTCATTTCAGTGGCTCACCAGAGCATCCAAGACCTCCACGCCTTTGTTTACTATCCCCTAGCACTACTGGACACCGGGGCACACGGCCAGGAAGCAAAGACATAAGCATGCCGGCCAAAGGCACGCTCTGGAGCACGCTACAGTGCGTCGAGGCACTGTAGCTCGGCCCTCCCGAGGCTTCCAGGCGGCCTTGGGCAGAGAGACCGTGTCTCCCGAGGTGTCCTCGACGTCCACGACCTGCAGGACGGTCGGCCTTATCCTCCCCGGTCCTCCTCCTCTCTCCACGAGCACGCCCGAGCGCGTCCATGGACGTCGCTCACGGTGCACCGTGGCTACGCCTATTTAAAGCCTTTCCTCGAGCGCCCTTCGCCTCTTCTGGACCCTCCTCTCTCCCGTGCATCTCCTAGACATGCCCCCTCTTCCCCTAGTGCTCTCTTTCCCTCGCCATGGCCACCATGGTCGCCGTCGGCCTGTGCCCGGCACTGATGAACCAGAGCCTCTCCCCCTCTTCCTTGGCCACCAGGAGAACCGCAGCAGACCGGCGGAGCTCCCCCACTCTCTATCTCCTGCTCTGGTGCCCCGTGGTGCCCGCTCCACCATCAACCGACGAGGCCGCCGCCATGGTCAGGTGCAGGAGGTGCTCCGGCTCCTTCCCTGCCGCCCCAAGGGACCTCCTGGATGCGCCGCTCCCCGGGGACCCCTCCGGTGGCCGCGCCCTGGCCAGAGGTGGCCTGTGCCGCCGGGGACGGGCGCCGGCGTTGCGCGGTCCGAGCCTCCCCTCCCCTCTGTTGCGGGAGCGGGAGGAGGAAGAAGACCCTGCGGGGAGGGGCCTACCTGGCAGCGACCCGGCCAGCAGGGCCCGCGCTTTAAGTGGAGACGGGCCGGACGGGAACCGTGTTTCCCAGGCGAAAACGCCATCCGGAGATGACGCCTTCGGTGCCACCGCCTCCGCCCGCACGACCGTGCAGCTGGGCCGGCCCGCGAGCTATCCCTCGCCCTGCGCACTGTATAAGGTTGAACCCTTATTCCTTTTCTTTTTCTTTATTCTGTCAACTTCAAAAATGCCTAGATAATTCAAATGAACTCCAAATTGCATGATTCAAATTTTCTATGGCTCCATAAATCCTGCTCTATCACATGGTGCAACATGCACATTATTCCAGAAACATTTCTTTCACAAATATTTATCAAATGCCTTTATTTCATTTCTGTGATGAACTTTAGAAAATCACAGAGAGCTCAATCTTGATCCAAATGCAGTGATTCAAGTTCCTAGATGCTTGTCATGTCCAAACTTAGTTTTGGAACATTTTTAATAATAGTTTCTGTACCCCACCAAATATTGAGCCATTTCTTCATATTTATCGGCTTTGCAAAATCCTAGGAAATTCATTTGAATTCCAAATCCAGTGAAACCAACTCCTAAATGCTTCTAAAATGATGACTTGATGATGGGTACCTTTGCTCATCATTCAAGGAAATATTTTTGTATACTTCTTCCAAATCCATAAAACCCTTGATTCCATCATAATGAAATGTTCCAAACTACCTATTGATCCAACACCTATCAAACCACCTTGGTTATTTTTCATATGACCAGAGGTATCCTAGAAAATTCCAACTCCTATTTTTAGAGCACTTTTATTTTTGCTTTGATTGTGTTGCTTATTATGATTGTTTCCATCGTTAGTTGACGAAATAAACGGATTACTCGGAGATGGACCAGAAGGTTTGAAGACTCAGAAGAATAAGGCAAGCAGCCCTTTGACCATGATCAAGAAACCTTTTTATGCATGTCTCATAGCACCTTATTATTCAATGCATCGGAATCATGTTGAGGTGGAAACCACTTTGGTGGCTACCCCTGTTGCTTTACTGTTGAAACTTGCATCAAACATGACCCTACCTTCCTATGAGGGTTATGTGGGTGGGAGTAGATAGATGTATGCTATAGTAGTTGGCTACGCAAAATGGGTCGGGGTTATGCATTGTGTGAAACAAGTGTGGTCTGACATACTTGCAAAAGACCCAGTGGGTGCCACTAATGCCCCTGGGAGTTGATGAGGAGCTAGGGCACTACTTGGTGAAGAAGTAGTGTGCCGAGGCTTGACGGAAGTGTTGTTTACAGAGATGGATTAGATTTATGTGTGACTACCGTCCCAACCAAACATGCGCAACCACTCTACCCTTATATGGGAAAGGGCATTATTGAGTACCTAGGTCGATACTAGCATGGTGCCCGCATTACTAGTGATGGGGGTGACATGAGGTCACTCTCGGGACGGGGTCGTGCTTGGATAGGCGGCCATGACTGTCTTTACAGGGCACCGGACACACCGTTGGTACCCCGTGCTTGTGTTATGTGATGAATATGGAGCGAGTCTCCGCAATTTTAAGATGTGAAATGTGGGGCACGGGGCTGTTACCAATCGAGTGGACTCCATATTAGTGTCGCCTAGGGAAAGATAGTGATCGGGTGCTTACCCCGGGTACTTGAGGTACCGCGGGTCGTGGATGACACGGAAGTTCCCCGGATCTTGTGGGTAAAGTGTGCAACCTCTGCAGAGTGTCAAACTATTCGAATAGCCGTGTCCGCGGTCAAGGACAGTTGGGTGGTGCTACTTAGACTATGTCCATAAGTTTCTGGGAAACAACACGATTCAGAGATATTGATGATGTGATTGTGAGGAAGTCACAATGAGCTTGTGCATGTGTTGATTACAACTCTTTCTCGATATTGATGTCTGTGACCTCCTGATACTTGTTACAGACACATGCATGCCCTTGTTATATGTTGATCATAATTGCATATGAAAAACTAGCTTTCCGCAAAACTGCCAACCTAGCAGTAGAGCCTTGCATAATTATTCTGTTATCACACTTGGGTTGCTTGCGAGTACATTCAATGTACTCATTGGCTTGCCACTGGTTATTTTATTGGCTAGGCAGGAGAGAACGGGTTATGATGAAGATTTCTTGGTGACGAGCATGCGAGCTAGGACGCTTCCCAGTCAGAATGCCTGTAGGGTTAAGGCAGATGGCATGGGTCCCAGTTGTCTTTGAAGATTTCCGCTGTGATGATATACTCAAGACTTGACCATTATGGTCCTACTTGTGTAACACGGTATGTAAGGATGTAAGACTCTTGTTATTCAGCTTCTGTGTGTTCAGTGAGCATTGATCTCTGGGATCACTGTACACGTGCATTCGGTGATCACGACTTATGAGTCGGGGTCCCCACAGAGCTGGTATCAGAGCCATCCTGACTGTAGGAAGCCTTAGTTAGCATGGTCGTTAGTTAGGGCAACACTATTTTCAAAACAATTACTAGTTTTCAAAACTATCTATACTTCTCTTCCCTTCTCAGTTTTTCGAAAACTAGGCTATACTTGATCTCTTCCCCTTCAAAACTTTTGGTCGCCAGAACCCTTATGCCCCAGACCACTGGATTTTTCTGTAATCCTCGTGGAGTGCACCTTGCCAAACACTCACCCACCTCTTCTGAACGCAAGATTGACGACACCACGACAAGACGGTACCAACAGAAATTACATCCTCGGTGGATGAGGACGTGAAGACCCAGAAGATGGGGGACACCCTTGACAAGAACCCCCAAGATGGTGCAACTTTGGCCTATAAATGACCAGGGTAAAGGTTATGCAAAATCATGATATGCATCGCTAATAGAGTAATCCTGTCACTACCGCTGTTGTATCGACAACCACCGGTGGATGAGAACCTTGCCATTTGGTCCGCCTCACTATAGTGAGCAGGAAAACGGTTCTCTTCGTCCCCCGCTCTTGGTGTCGATGTTTTCATCAACGAAACCGACATGTTGGACCTCTATTATGCCTTGTTATTGTCATTACATATGGATTGCCTACCTGGTACCCTCGACGCCCCAGAAGGCGCAAGGGATCGTCATGATTAAAGAGACAAGAGAAGACCAAGTCAACGCCAGCTACAAGGAGGCACCTTCACCCCATCACCTCATCAGGCGAGAAGATGTTGAAGATTCTTCAGGCTCAACCCGGATCGCTCGTCAAGCAACTGCAAGGGACGTAGCAACACCTAAGGAAGTTCAGAAGACTGCACGAGGCACGAGTCACGACACAGAGTCCGAGAACCCCTAGGGTAGGATGAGTCGTGTACCCCCTATGCGCAGTCGAGTCCGTATGATGGTTCGAATAGAACCATGATTGTGTGTTGTTTGCTTTTATTTGCTTGTGTTTTGATATAAGTCGCACTTTTGCCCCAGGAAACAAGTGCATGGCTATATCACCTTCCTTGCCTTGTTTATTTTGTTTCGGCCTTTTTGCACCTGTTTGTTGCACCTGCACTATAGAACCCCCTTTAGGCATTTCCCTCCTCTACGCTGCTCCTTCCCTCTATTCTCTCTCTCCCCAATTGAAGACGGCAAGACAAGATGCACCAAGGGTTCTACCTCGGCAACCAACTGGCACTGGAGACTTCTGCTACAACCTCCACGATCAATTGCAACCCCGTAGTGTTATGTTTAACCCTCCAGACCAGTAACCCCATTCCTAGACCCTTTGAGACTTCCCGAGACACTCCAGCACGAATCCTCAACCATGTGCCTAACCCATGGTAAAGCGAGAGGACCAGTTAAGCCTTTGCAATCTTGCACAACACTGGGTTCGTAAAGGAGCTAGTAGACACGATGAGTGAGCATATTTTCATCCTAATATAGCACGAGGTCTGACGATGCCATAGATAGACCAGTTCGAGGATATTGGACAGATGACTTGGTGGCTTTATATCAGTGACTTCAAGGAATTATCTGAGACCTTGATGGATTGTGAGATTTCATATTGGTGGGATCATGACTTTGGGGAAGTATGAAGAAGTGCCCGTTGGGCATGAGATTTGGATTTATGTAGGTGATTCTGGTTGGTATAATGCTGGAGATGTTTGCATGATTCAGAGTAAATTGGATTTAGACCTATGATCTTGATCATGATACCATGCTTCTCGATGAACAATAACCTAGGAGATTGGATTATTTGTCGGAGATGATTTAGGAATTTATATAATCATGACCTTGGAGTTTATTTGACCCGGATGATGAGAATTTGGTGGACTTACTATCATAATGCGTAGTCCTTCCGAGTATTTGGGGATTATAGGGACTTGAGATCTTGTGGAACACCGTAGATATCGGATTTGTAGAATTATTGGATTATATGGTGATTGATGGGAATGACCGGGCTATTGGAGTTGATCTATAGGAAGGAAACAAATCTTGGAGTGGCATATGACGTGTTTTCTTAGAATAGAGATGCATTATCGTGAGCCTTGCAAGATTTGGTTGAGTGCTTGGATTGTGGAGTTTAATTTAAGCTCAGCAGCATGTATGATCTACCTTTGGATTTTAGAGGTAGACATACATATAGATTTGGGGATCATAGACAGTACAATTTTGTTAGACCGTCTCTTGAGAGTCATGAGGATAGGTATGGCATGAGTAGTGATTGAAGTTGGTCTCTCCGAGAAGACGCTTTTCCGTTCTGAGTACTAGATAGAGCTATTGGCATCTCAGAAACTGTGCTTAAGGATAAGATGATAAAAGTTCACTCATTCACTAGAATCCTTGAAACCCTTAAGCCCCACCGAGCCACAACCTGATCAGATTCTGACCACGGGCCTTCGCTCTAAGTCAGGAAGGCCTCTGCAAATACTCAACCGAGACCACCACCAATACCCAGCCTACCTTGCGTACCCCCATAGACCTCATGGAGTAAGTGGACAAGATGCGTAACATCATTATTTGATGGCCTACTTGTCTGTCCGAAGACCAAGAAGAGACGGACAGCTGGATAGAAGACGTTTGAAGACCACCCTGTCTAGACGGAAGATCTACACCGACCACCGTCATCAAGAAGTAAACTTCCGCGTCGAAGACCGGGCGTATCTGCAAACCACTCCTCCCGGAGGAACCGAGCAATTCCGTGCAGAAGGAACGCTCACACCAAGTTGTATCAAGACTTGAAGGCACGATTCTGGTGGCACGAGATGAAAAGAGAGGTTGCAACCTATGTTGCAAAGTGTGATGTGTGCCAAAGTGTCAAGGCTGAACATCAGCGACCCGCTGGATTGCTTCAACCACTCAAGGTTCCTGAGTGGAAGTAGGATAAAGTCGGAATGGACTTCATCACTGGATTACCAAGGTCGAATAGACGACATGACTCTATCTGGATCATAGTCGATCATTTGACCAAGGTGGTCCATTTCATTCCTGTCAAGACCCCTTATGATGGCAACCGGCTGGCAGCTCTCTACATCGACCGAATCGTAAGTCTTCACGGCGTTCCCAAGGAGATTGTGTCAGATCAAGGAACCCAATTCACCTCAAGGTTCTGGAAGAAGATCCGAGAAGCCTTGGGAACCAAGTATCTTTCAGCACGGCTTTCCACCCACAGACCGGAGGTCAGACTGAGCGAGTCAATCAGATTCTCAAAGTCATGACTCCGAGCCTGTGTCTTGGCATATGGAGCCAAGTGGGAGGATTGTCTCCCTTTTTGCCGAGTTCTCCTATAACAACAGTTACCAGTCGAGCCTTCAGATGGCACCATTTGAGGTGTTGTACGGACACAGATGTCGCACACCCCTCAACTGGTCAGAGACTGGAGAAGGGCTAGTCTTTGGACCGGATATTCTCCGCGCAGCGGAAGAGCAAGTCCAACTAGTTAGAGAACGTTTGAAGGCAGCCAAGTCAAGGCAAAAGAGCTATGCTGACACTCACCGTCGGGACATGAGTTTCCATGTCGGGGACCACATGTACCTGCGGGTAACTCCTCTGAAGGGAACCAAGCGTTTCCACGTCAAGGGGAAGCCCGCACCAAGGTTCATTGGACCCTTTGAGATCACTGCAAGTCATGTAGTAGACGGCTCCCCAGCTAGATCTACCACCTGAGATACCCTCCGTGCACCAAATCTTCCACGAGCCCCCACTCTGGAAGTACTTCTTACCTCCTAGCTAGCCCGATGCCCGCAAGGACATCGATCACCGAGCCTTTGGCAGCTAACCCAACCTAACCTATGCAAGAGACCCCTCAGCAACCTCCATCAAGGAAGGCATCAAGCAAGAAGCCATACCATCAAGCACTTCAAGATTCCAAGGAGCACCGCTCGGAAGCAGAACCAACAAGGAGAAGTGAAGACTACCCCGTATCCAAGACTCCGCCTTTCTTTCCACGCCTAGTCTAGGAATCTCGGGGACGAGATTCTTGTAAGGGGGGTAGGTCTGTCACACCCTGATTTTCATATCACATTGCTTAAGCTAATTTTCATGTTAAAAATGTGGATTTGCAAAAACTTTTGAGTGTTTTTGACTTTGCTTGTTTTGACTTTTGTCTGTTGTTTGCTAGTGCTCTAAAAATCAAATAAAATCCTCCAACTCTTATACTTCATCTCCTTGACCCAAAACCTTTTCCCAATGATCATGCCATGTGTATAGACCAGTATAGAGTTTTCTTATAAAAATATTTTGGCCAAATGGTATTTTCTAAAATTAGTTTTCCAAAAACCCCTGAATTGAGGTTTGCACTGCAAGTACCTTATTTAGGGTGTGAAAAATCTTTTAAAAAGTTTATTTGGATCCTATTAGGTATAGGACTCCCGGAAACCACAAAAGTATAATTTTGAAAGTTATTTTTATATTTTATTTAAAAGCTTTTTCTTAAGGCCAGAAATGGTCTTTAATAGGGAAAAATTATTTAATTATTTCAAAAATATTTGCCAAAATTCAGGGAGACTCATAGGACATATATTGTCCATATATAAGAGTTTCAACACATGTTCATGTTCAAAATATTGGACAAATCCTTCCAAAACCCTTTCTGGATATTTCAAGCTTTTGAAATATTTACAAAGGAAATATTCTCCAAAAATTCCAGGGAAATTCTATCATGTCATATATGACATATTTGATGATCTTGCAAAGCCTCATGCCTTGAAGATCAAGGAAACATCCTCTAATCCCCTCAAAACCATTCTGTCCATATTTGAAGTTTGAGCAACTCTACATTGCCAAACTTGTCCAAATGCTCTCAAATTTGGTGCACATGCTAGAATGACCTAATAAGGCATCTAGACCAAATGGCACAAGATTTGGAATAGAGCAACTTGATCAGATCACCCCAAAACCACTTCTATTCAAATTCAAATTTGAACAACTTTACATTGTCAACTTTTTATCTGGAGCCTCAAACCTTGTGGGCATGTTCATAACCCCAAATGATGATGCTACACCAAGTGGTGCATCAAGGGGAGATGAATTGCTTGACTCAAACATGGTGAAACCATTTCTGTTGATTTCTAGGGTTCACCAAAGTTACATTGGCCACTTTGCCCAAATGAGCTCAAATTTGGTGTAGGGGCCTAATTATATGTGACATTTGATCCTGTTAAGTCCCATGTCAAGTGGAGTTCATTTGCCTCCCCAAAACCTGATCAAACACCTTCTGGTCATTTACCAAAACCAGTGTTTGAACCTCTTTCACTATTTCCCTTTACCCCAAATTTCTACCACACCTTCCCCTGATCATCCTCTACCCCCAGTAACTTCTCTATGGCCTCAGCTCAATCATTGGAGGGGGTAAAACTCCAATTCCTACTGCTGGACAGCAGTTTTCACCCTCTCTTTCAGCTCCCTCCTCATTTCAGTGGCTCACCAGAGCATCCAAGACCTCCACGCCTTTGTTTACTATCCCCTAGCACTACTGGACACCGGGGGACATGGCCAGGAAGCAAAGACATAAGCATGCCGGCCAAAGGCACGCTCTGGAGCACGCTACAGTGCGCCGAGGCACTGTAGCTCGGCCCTCCCGAGGCTTCCAGGCGGCCTTGGGCAGAGAGACCGTGTCTCCCGAGGTGCCCTCGACGTCCACGACCTGCAGGACGGTCGGCCTTATCCTCCCCGGTCCTCCTCCTCTCTCCACGAGCACGCCCGAGCGCGTCCATGGACGTCGCTCACGGTGCACCGTGGCTACGCCTATTTAAAGCCTTTCCTCGAGCGCCCTTCGCCTCTTCTGGACCCTCCTCTCTCCCGTGCATCTCCTAGACATGCCCCCTCTTCCCCTAGTGCTCTCTTTCCCTCGCCATGGCCACCATGGTCGCCGTCGGCCTCTGCCCGGCACTGATGAACCAGAGCCTTTCCCCCTCTTCCTTGGCCACCAGGAGAACCGCAGCAGACCGGCGGAGCTCCCCCACTCTCTATCTCCTGCTCTGGTGCCCCGTGGTGCCCGCTCCACCATCAACCGACGAGGCCGCCGCCATGGTCAGGTGCAGGAGGTGCTCCGGCTCCTTCCCTGCCGCCCCAAGGGACCTCCTGGATGCGCCGCTCCCCGGGGACCCCTCCGGTGGCCGCGCCCTGGCCAGAGGTGGCCTGTGCCGCCGGGGACGGGCGCCGGCGTCACGCGGTCCGAGCCTCCCCTCTCCTCTGTTGCGGGAGCGGGAGGAGGAAGAAGACCCTGCGGGGAGGGGCCTACCTCGTAGCGACCCGGCCAGCAGGGCCCGCGCTTTAAGTGGAGACGGGCCGGACGGGAACCGTGTTTCCCAGGCGAAAACGCCATCCGGAGATGACACCTTCGGTGCCACCGCCTCCGCCCGCACGACCGTGCAGCTGGGCCGACCCGCGAGCTATCCCTCGCCCTGCGCACTGTATAAGGTTGAATCCTTATTCCTTTTCTTTTTCTTTATTCTGTCAACTTCAAAAATGCCTAGATAATTCAAATGAACTCCAAATTGCATGATTCAAATTTTCTATGGCTCCATAAATCCTGCTCTATCACATGGTGCAACATGCGCATTATTCCAGAAACATTTCTTTCACAAATATTTATCAAATGCCTTTATTTCATTTTTGTGATGAACTTTAGAAAATCACAGAGAGCTCAATCTTGATCCAAATGCAGTGATTCAAGTTCCTAGATGCTTGTCATGTCCAAACTTAGTTTTGGAACATTTTTAATAATAGTTTCTGTACCCCACCAAATATTGAGCCATTTCTTCATATTTATCAGCTTTGCAAAATCCCAGGAAATTCATTTGAATTCCAAATCCAGTGAAACCAACTCCTAAATGCTTCTAAAATCATGACTTGATGATGGGTACCTTTGCTCATCATTCAAGGAAATATTTTTGTATACTTCTTCCAAATCCATAAAACCCTTGATTCCATCATAATGAAATGTTCCAAACTACCTATTGATCCAACACCTATGAAACCACCTTGGTTATTTTTCATATGACCAGAGGTATCCTAGAAAAGTCCAACTCCTATTTTTAGAGCACTTTTATTTTTGCTTTGATTGTGTTGCTTATTATGATTGTTTCCATCGTTAGTTGACGAAATAAACGGATTACTCGGAGATGGACCAGAAGGTTTGAAGACTCAGAAGAATAAGGCAAGCAGCCCTTTGACCATGATCAAGAAACCTTTTTATGCATGTCTCATAGCACCTTATTATTCAATGCATCGGAATCATGTTGAGGTGGAAACCACTTTGGTGGCTACCCCTGTTGCTTTACTGTTGAAACTTGCATCAAACATGACCCTACCTTCCTATGAGGGTTATGTGGGTGGGAGTAGATAGATGTATGCTATAGTAGTTGGCTACGCAAAATGGGTCGGGGTTATGCATTGTGTGAAACAAGTGTGGTCTGACATACTTGCAAAAGACCCAGTGGGTGCCACTAATGCCCCTGGGAGTTGATGAGGAGCTAGGGCACTACTTGGTGAAGAAGTAGTGTGCCGAGGCTTGACGGAAGTGTTGTTTACAGAGATGGATTAGATTTATGTGTGACTACCGTCCCAACCAAACATGCGCAACCACTCTACCCTTATATGGGAAAGGGCATTATTGAGTACCTAGGTCGATACTAGCATGGTGCCCGCATTACTAGTGATGGGGGTGACATGAGGTCACTCTCGGGACGGGGTCGTGCTTGGATAGGCGGCCATGACTGTCTTTACAGGGCACCGGACACACCGTTGGTACCCCGTGCTTGTGTTATGTGATGAATATGGAGCGAGTCTCCGCAATTTTAAGATGTGAAATGTGGGGCACGGGGCTGTTACCAATCGAGTGGACTCCATATTAGTGTCGCCTAGGGAAAGATAGTGATCGGGTGCTTACCCCGGGTACTTGAGGTACCGCGGGTCGTGGATGACACGGAAGTTCCCCGGATCTTGTGGGTAAAGTGTGCAACCTCTGCAGAGTGTCAAACTATTCGAATAGCCGTGTCCGCGGTCAAGGACAGTTGGGTGGTGCTACTTAGACTATGTCCATAAGTTTCTGGGAAACAACACGATTCAGAGATATTGATGATGTGATTGTGAGGAAGTCACAATGAGCTTGTGCATGTGTTGATTACAACTCTTTCTCGATATTGATGTCTGTGACCTCCTGATACTTGTTACAGACACATGCATGCCCTTGTTATATGTTGATCATAATTGCATATGAAAAACTAGCTTTCCGCAAAACTGCCAACCTAGCAGTAGAGCCTTGCATAATTATTCTGTTATCACACTTGGGTTGCTTGCGAGTACATTCAATGTACTCATTGGCTTGCCACTGGTTATTTTATTGGCCAGGCAGGAGAGAACAGGTTATGATGAAGATTTCTTGGTGACGAGCATGCGAGCTAGGACGCTTCCCAGTCAGAATGCCTGTAGGGTTAAGGCAGATGGCATGGGTCCCAGTTGTCTTTAAAGATTTCCGCTGCGATGATATACTCAAGACTTGACCATTATGGTCCTACTTGTGTAACACGGTATGTAAGGATGTAAGACTCTTGTTATTCAGCTTCTGTGTGTTCAGTGAGCATTGATCTCTGGGATCACTGTACACGTGCATTCGGTGATCACGACTTATGAGTCGGGTTCCCCACATTGCCTCTTTTTCCTCTAAGTCCCATAAAACTTGTTGTCTGATGCATACTTTGAGATATTGTAACTTTTTGTGTGGTGATCCAAATTGAGTGAATAATATATCAAAATGGTCGTTGTGACATGCTCTTCATATTGTTCCATTGTGGCATGCTTGTTTGAGTTCATCTTGATGCTCCAATCCCTGTCGCAAGAGTGCTACTTGTTTAAAACTGTTGATAACTGTAATTTTGTTAGCATGTTTGAGATGTGATAACTTTGTGCATGTTTATCCAAATGGAGCATATGATATGTCAAAATGTTCATTGTGAAGTGTTCTATATGATGGTTGCTGTAGCATTCATGTTAGGTGTCATATTGCCATGTCAATCTCTGTTGCAAAAGTGCATGTGGCTGTTAAGTGCTGAAACTTGTTGTTAGATGCTGATTTGACTTGCTCATTGCTATTGATGTGTTTGTCTTCATGCCACATGTCTATATGTTTTAGAAGCACAATCATATGGTCTTTGCTGTGGTGCAATCCAATTTTCGTGTTATGCCTTGAGGTGACTTAAAAAAGCTTGTAAACATGCCATGCTAATGTTGTTGTTTTATACTTAGTGAAAAAACTGCTAAGTCTGGAATCTGTTAAACCTGATGCCATGTTTGCTTGATGCCCCACTCAAATTCATGCTTGTTTTGGAGTGGCCAATGATCATGTCTTGTTGCCCATGTTATGATCTATCCATCCATGCCTTAGTTTGCCTATATGACCTGTTGTACCTTATTTATTTCTTGCTCTCTAGTTGCTATAAATTTAGCTGTCCGCCTGTTTATCAGCATGATCAATTTGGGGAAACTTGTTGTTATTGATCCATGCCTCCTATGGAGTTGTTCCAATGGAGTTGTTTGATGTATGCTATGTCTATTACATGTCCATGATCTTTATATACATAGTAGAGTTGATATGCTTGTTGTTTTGTGCCTCCGAAGGCAGCATCGTGATGATGTTTTTGCCTTCCCAGATTTTGACTAAGTCTGGATAAATTTATTGCAACTTGCCATGCTTGGTTATTGTGTTCCAGCAAGCTTTTCGGTGTGTTCTAATTTCATGCTTGTTAAGTATCATGTCTATTTCACATCCATGCCTCTTGTTATCATGTTTGGGTGCTGTAGCATATATATACCTTGCTCCAAAGTTGTTATGTGGTTGTTAACTTCAGCTTTGTATTGTTACTTGTTGTGCTCATAATTTCTAATCCGTTGCTCCGTTTTGAGCGTGCTCTATATGAAACTTGTGTGATTTTGCATGTAGAAGCATAATATCATATTGTTTTCATGTTTGGAGTGTGTTTGCTTGATGTTTGGGTGCATCTTGCACTGTTGACATGCTTGTCTTGTTTTGCTCATATCTTTTAGGCCGTAGCTTCGAATTAAACAAACTTTATATGAAATTTGACTAGAATTTCGCGTAGATCATCATGGTGCATGTTAACTTGCGGTTTAACAACTTCAACTTAAGGTTTGTTCAGATCTGGACTAATTTCAAAATGTGCATATGAGGACTTACCGGAATTATTATATCTTGTTTCCGGCCTCATTTAAACTTGTTGTTTTGTGTTGTTCTTGTGTGCTTCATCCCTTGCCATGTTTTGCATCATATAGACTTGTCTTGCATCATACTTGGTTGAGAATTGTGTTATGTTCTTGGGTGGCGTGTTTACCATGTTGTGGGCTTTCTTCTCGCTAGTTCTTTCCGTTGCGATCGTGAGGATTCGTTCGTCTACACGTGGTTCGTCTTCGAGGCTTCTTCTTCGTCTACTTCACGGATTCGTTCTTCTTCCTTGCGGGATCTCAGGCAAGATGACCATCACCTTGGATACCTTTACTATCATTGCCATGCTTAGTTGTCTCGATGCTATCGTTACATGTCGCGCCACCCATCATTTATTGTCAACCCCTCTCCTTGTTGCCATGAAACCTCTAACCTTTGACACCTTCCCAGCAAACCGTTGTTTGGCTATGTTACCCGCTTGCTCAGTCCCTCTTATAGCGTTGCTAATTGCAGGTGAGGATGAATATCGTTCCATGTTGGAACTTGTTGTTGGAATATCACGATATCTATTATTATTATTAACACACCTATATACTTGGCAATGGGTGGAAGGCTTGGCCTTTTGCTCGGTGTTTTGTTCCACTCATGCCACCATAGGAGCCGATAAACCGGCGTTATGTTCCTTGATTTTGCGTTCCTTACACAGTTGGGTATATGGGGACCCCTTGGCAGTTCTTCTTTGAATAAAACTCCTCCAGCAAGGCCCAACATTGGTTTTAATTTGCTCATAATAAAAACTTAATTAATTAATTAATTGCATAGGGAGTTAGCGCTACCCAAGGATTCTTTCTACATACAGGGGGCCAGTGTTGATGGTGTTGGTCCCAAACGGGGGTCCTGCAGGGCTGCCACGGGGAAACTTGAGGTATCTGGCTCCTGTAGCATCGCCCATCCGGTCGTGGCCTGAGACGAGATTCGCGCGGCTACTATCAGGGTGTCGACACACCGGGAGGTTTTGCTGGACTTGTTTTACCATTGTCGAAATGTCTTGTGCACCGGGAATTCCGAGTCTGATCGGGCCTTCCCTAAGATAAGGGGTAATATTATTATTATCTCTGCTGATCGTGAGAGCTTGTGATGGGCTAAGTTGGGACACCCCTGCAGGGTTATGATCTTTCGAAAGCCGTGCCCGCGGTTATGTGGCGGATTGGAATATGTTAATGTCCGGTTGTAGAAAACTTGACAGAGGATCTGAAGTAAAACACACAACTGTGTGAGTAACCGTGACTGTCTCTTTTCACTTTGAGAAGAGAACATGGTGGGGTTATGTTTGACTCGTAGGTAGCTCAGGATCTTTAGCGATCATTACTAGTTTGCAACCGTTTGTGTAGATGCTCTTTATATTCTTGTACTCGTAAGTTAGCCACCATATTATGCTTAGTCGCTGCTACAACCTCACCACTTAACCTCTTCCTACCCTTTAAGCTTTGCTAGTCTTGATACCCATGGTTATGGGATTGCTGAGTCCTCGTGGCTCACAGTTACTACAACAACAGTTGCAGGTGCAGGTTTCCGATGACTTGACGTGAGAGCGATGTTCTTGTGTTGGAGTTCTTTCTTCTTCTTCTTCTTCTTCTTCAGTCTTGGGTTAGGTTCTTGGTCGGTAGCCTGGGATAGCAGATGGATGTCGTTGTGCTTTTGATGTTTGCATCCGTAGTCGGATGTCTTGTATTGATGATGTTGTATTCATGTGATTTGTATGTATTGTTGTATCCCCCATGTATGTATGTAATGGTACGATGTAATGATATCCATCTTGCTAAGCGCCTGAGATGCGGTTGTGCCCCAATCACGTATGAGTCAAGTGATTGGGATAGAATCGCATCTTGGGCTTGACAACGGGGGAGGTGGAGGCGGCCGCCCCGCTCCTGGAGCCTGGGCGGGAGGAGGCGGGACGTCGCCCCTCATGATGCGTTTGGTGATAGCGCACTACCGGAGCGTGTGCGTGGACGGCCTCGCGCCGCTGTGATGCTTGCAGGGAGCGTCGAGCATCTCCTCGAAGCTCATGGCGGATTGCCATGTTGTCTTGCCGGTCTGCCGGCGTTTGGCGGCCAGCTCGGTTGTAGGCGGCCGCTACGAGCCGGTTGTCGTGACGCTGGGCCCGCTGTTCTGCCTTGCGCTTGTGCTGCTGCTGGTTGTGCTGATGCTGCCGGCTTCCTTCGCCAGCCGGCTTTGGAGGGGGAACCGGCTTCACCTTGCCGGCTTCATCCAGTGCCACGTGGATCTTCATGGAGGAGTCGGCATTCACGTATTTGTCTGTCGTCCCTATGAGCACGGACATGGTGGTCGGCTCGGAGCACAGCAGCTTGTGCTTGAGGAGGGTGCCGTCCCGGCACCCGTTGACGAAGTACTGGATTGCCTGGACCTCGTGGACACCCTCGCAGCTATTCCGGAGCTCGGTCCAGCGTGCTAGGTATTCCCGGATGGTTTCCGTCGCCCCCTGCACGCACATGGCGAGTTGGCTGGGACGGCCAGGTCGCCGGTAGGTTCCGGTGAAGTTGCGCATGAAGGCCTCCTTGAAATCAACCCACGTGTTGATGCTGCCCACCGACAGACTGTTCAGCCATGTGCGGGTTGACCCCTGGAGCATGAGTGGTGCATAGCGGACGGCGAGACGGTGGTTCCCGCCGGCGATGCCGATGGCAGTTGTGTAATCGGTGAGCCAGTCCTCCGGCTTCACAGTGCCATTGTACTTAGGCGTGTCGCGGGGAAGCATGAACCCTTTAGCAAAGGGCTCGCTCCGGATGCGCGGACCAAAGCACGCCGGTCCAACCGCGCTGGTCTCCTCCAGCTCCTGAGAGAGGGCGAGCCGGTCAAGGCGGTGGTGAGCGTCGGCGGTGTCGATGGCGCGCGGACCCAGCCGGCTTGTGACGCCCGGAGACCGACGCTCCAGAAGATTCCAGATGTTCCGGGCTTTCCCGCGTGTTTCAGTTGTGCTTGCTTTATTTATTTTTGCATTGCATCATGTCATCATGCCATCAAGTCTTTTAATTTTAGAAACTCAACTAAATAAATCGTATGGATCTTTGGTCCATTTAAATCGAGGGAAGGATGACTTCTCTTTATAACATATCCTCCTAATATTTATGGAGCTATTATATAAATATTCCATTGTTGTGGAATCACCATAAACACACTTGCATCTTTCTCTTGCCACCAAGTCCCTCTTCAAGTGCACCTTCCCCACTAGCTTCTTCTTTTCAAGTCTCACTCATTTTTTTGCAAGTGACATTTTCCTGTTCCAGAAAATGTTCAATATCTTCCTATGAATACTAGATCATGCCAAGACCACCTCCTCCAATTTTCATGTCTTTCGGAAGTGCTTTGGTTGGCCTAAAGAATTATGCAAGTTTGAGTTATTTCTGAACTTGCATAAATTTGTAGTCTCTAAAAATTGCCAAAGTATTTTATTAAAATATCCCACAATTCCAGGAGCTCAGGTTTGTTTTCACTTCCTTCTTATTCTTCATATAACCCCCTGTCCATATTCCTTTTCATCATCGGGTTTTTGAGACTGCATTTTTTTAAGGGGAAAGGGCCCCTTGCGCTGCTTTGGGCCTCCCAGTCGTAGGCCGGCCCAACTCCTTCCCGTGGCCCACGGCCCAGCCACCCCTAACCCTAGCCCACTCTGCCTCACCCCTCGACCTCTCCCTCTCGTCCCTTTCCCCGCGCCGTCATCTCCTTTTTTTCTCCCGATCCCTCGTCCCCATCTCTCCCCTCTCTGGCTCGATCCCCATCGCGCAGCCCGAGCCCCGTCGCCGCCTCTCTTCCCTGCCCTGCGCCTCGTCCCGTTCCTGTGCACCAAGCCACCTCGCCGGCCTCAATCCAGTCGCCGCCACGCCATGGCGCCAGCCTGCTCCGCCACCTCGCCTCGCAAGTTACCCCACCGGCGCGCGCCCGCCACGCACGGCGTCCCCCAGCGCATCAGCCTCCCCTGCCTCCTTGCGGCCCGCGACGGCCAAGTACCTTGACGCCTCGCGCCTCTCCATCATCTTCCACCTCGCCAGCCTTCCTACCTCGCCTCCTCCAGGGTCGGCCTGCACCTCGCCTCCATGGCACCGCGGCCACCTCTGCTCCTCGTCGACGAGCCCCTCAGCCAGGCGCCCGCGCCCGATCCCCACCGTCGGATCCGGCCTCTTCCCCATCGTCCTGGCCTTCTCCAGCATCGCCCGGCTGCCGCCGTCCTGCTTCTACCCAGCGAGTGCCAAGCCTCTGCCTCGTCCGGTTCGGTCGAACAAGACGACCAGCGCTGCAGCTCCGTGTTGACTTCCCCTGCATCACCCCTTGCTGCCACCCGTCGTATGCCTTTTGTTGCTGCGTTTGGACCTTCAAGACCGGCAAGAACGACTACATGATGAGACCGCCAAGTACCCACAGACGCCAAGTACCACGACGTCGATGCCCCTCAAGTGCCTCTACGACTCGACAAGTACCACGACGACCGTGTACAACTACCATCGCAGGAAACGAGACTGGCAAGTCCGAAGACCCCAAGTACCCCGACACGATGACCCCAAACATCTACGAAACGAGAACGTCTACCTCCACTACCACCGTGAGAACGACTACTTCCCTCTCCAAAACGAAACGTGTACGACTACTTCCACTACGTCCCTCGACGACTCGAACCCCTCTGAAAAAAGCACGCTCCGAAGGTATACCCCGAGTCGAATGCCGATGTGGTGAAGGAATGCTTGTGTTGTATGAGATGTTCACTTGTGTGCACCGTGCCCGATTCGTCGCTTGTCATGCCCCTCGTTTGCCTCGTCGCCAACCCGTGGGAACCCGGTGACGGGATCACCCCACCTTTCTTCTTGCATGACACGCTCTCCGTCATCTTTTGCACCGGACTCTCGACAAGTTACCGGAACCGATATGATGCCGTGGCTTCATTTTGGTTATCGTCGCCGTGGCACCCCTTTCCAGCACGGTGACAAGTGCTTCATATCTCTCATGTCAACCTTTAACTAAAATTTGCATAAAACTTGCATATGTCATCCGCATCATGATAACAACATTAATATGATTAAAATGTTGTTTGCTTTAATAATTGCTAAATATGCACATGGGGAGTTTCCGGAATTGTTGTTGTTATTTCTGGCCTCTTTTAAAATGTCTGGATAGTGTAGTTTGTTTAAGCTTCACCTCTTGCCATGTTTTATAAAAACATTTAACCTTGTCTTGTAAATAAATGGGAGTCAACTAAATAAATATAATGTGGTGTTTCGTCAATATGCAACTCGTTGCATATTGAGCTCCACTTAACTTGTAGTATTTGTTTGTGCACTTTGCCATGCCATGCATATTTAAACCGGACATGCATCATATTTGTTTGCACTTTATGCCATGTTTGTGCTTGTGTGTTTACCGTGTTGTTTGCTTCTTTCCGGTATGCTTCTCTCGTTAGCTTCGGGTTCGTTCCGGAGTTGTGAGGTTTTGTTCGACTACTTCTTGGACTTGTTCTTCTTCATTGCGGAATCCCAGGCAAGATGACCATTCCCCGATATCACCTCTATCTTTGCCTATTGCTAGAAGTCTCGCTCTTTATCTTATTGCCTCGATGCCCATGTCTGTTTGTCAGCCCCCTATTGTTGCCATGAAACCTCTAACCTTTGACACCTTCCCAGCAAACCGTTGTTTGGCTATGTTACCCGCTTGCTCAGCCCCTCTTATAGCGTTGTTAGTTGTAGGTGAAGATGAAGATTGCTCCATGTTGGAACTTGTTGTTGGAATATCACAATATCTCTTAAATATATTAACACACCTATATACTTGTCAATGGGTGGAAGGCTTGGCCTTTTGCTCGGTGTTTTGTTCCACTCATGCCACCTTAGGACCCGATAAACCGGTGTTATGTTCCCGGATTTTGCGTTCCTAACACGGTTGGGGTTTGTGGGCCCCCCTCGATAACCCGCTTAGTGCTAAAGCTTTTCCAGCAAGGCCCAACTTTGGTTCTACTTTTGCCTAACAACTAAAACTTGCATAGGGAGTAATTAACCCTCTTCTTAATCAACAACCCGGGTCAGTGCTCCACATGAGTGTTGGTCCAGACTGGGGGTTCTGCAGGGCCACCTCGGGGAAACTCAAGGGCTGGTAAAAATCTGTAGAATCGCCCATCCGTTCGTGGCCTGAGATGAGATACGCGCGGCTACTATCAGGGTGTCGGCACGCCGGGAGGTCTTGCTGGATTAGTTTTACCTTTGTCGAAATATCTTGAGCACGGGATTCCGAGAATACTCGGGTCTTCCCACTTTGGAGTTGCGACTCCGCAGATCGTGAGCTTGTGATGGGCTAAGTTGGGACACCCTGCAGGGTTTTGATCTTTCGAAAGCCGTGCCCGCGGTTATGTGGCAGATGGGAATTTGTTAATATCTGGTTGTAGAAAACTTGACACTCTATCCTTAAGAATACACTACCTGTGTGAGTTCCGTGATTGTCTCTTCTCGAAGGGGTTTTCGAGAAAAAGAACACGGTGGGGTTATGTCTGACGTGAGTAGTTAGGATCACTTCGTGATCACCCGGTGATCGTTGGCTCTTACTCTCTTCTCGCTCTGAACTCATAGGTTAGTTGCTTAGTGCTTGCTGCAAACACTTTGAAAGCCTTCCATCACCTATAAGGCTTTGTTAGTTTTGATACCCGGGAACGGGATTGCTGAGTCCTCTGTGGCTCACAGATTCAACACACACCAGATGCAGGTACATCCGAGAATAGTGCAGGAGGTGGATCAGAACTTCAGTGGGAGTTCGATGAAGAGCTTGGCCGTATGTATGTGACGTTTTCGACGATCAATAGTGGTTCCTACTAGGGGCGATCGGGACCTTGTGTTATTTATTTATGGTATCTTTCTTTTGGATCTTCGTCCGTAGTCGGACTCTGATGTTATTTGGATGATGAATGTTTATGTAATGTATTGTGTGACGTGGCGAGTGTAAGCCAACTACTCTTTTGCAATTTCATCCCTATTTTACATGAGTCGCGCAAAGATACCATACTTGAGATCATTCTAGTATGAGCTTATACCTTTAAGTCGTGCCTCGACACGTGGGAGGTATAATCTCATACTGGGCATTACACGGCTGGTGACTGCGCCGCGGGGACCCGGGTCGACCGCGATTTGCTGCTGGGTGATACGTCCAAAACGTATCTATAATTTCTGCTTGCTCCATGCCTCTTTTGTGTGATATTGCTATGATATTTATGCACTTCCATACACTTTTGGTCATATTTGGACTAACCTATTAACTCAGTGCACCCCAGTGCCAGTTTCTGTTTTCTGCTGTTTTTGTATTTCAGGTTTTCCCATTACGTAAACTGCCAGAAAAATTCCAGGAAAAATATATAAAAAATCAGCGTTCCGAAAGCTTCCATGCGGCCAAAGTAGGGCTGGAGGTGGGCCACCAGGCCTCCAGGCGGCCAGGGGGCGCGCCCCCCCTAGGCCGCGCCGCCAGGGCGCCTGGGCCCCCCAGGCCCCCTCTGAACCCCCCTTTGGCATATATTTACACCGCGTCCCAAAACCCTCGAGGACAGAACCCTTTTTCGCGATCTCATCTCTGTTCCGCCGCCGCCGCGCTTCCAAGATCGGGAGCACCAGGAGAACTCTTCCCGGCACCCTGCCGGAGGGGAGGATCACCACCGGGAGCTTCTCCACCACCATGGACGCCTCCCGGATGAGTTGTGAGTAGTCTCCCTTGGACCATGGGTCCATGACCAGTAGCTATGTGATGTTCTCCTCCCCTTCTTGTGCTTCACTAATTAGACCTCGTGAGCTGCCCTACATGATCGAGGCACATATGTAATCCTTATGTTGTTGCTATGATGAGTTTGCTGGGATCCGATGGATTGTGAGATTATGTTCAGATTGTGTTTGAGTAATATATTTGATTTACCTCTTTTATATTTATGTTCTTGAGTAATTCTTGCATGTTCTCCGTTGCTATTTATTGCTTTGGCCGAGTAGTAGGTAGTAACTCCAAGAGGGAACGTTATGCTTGATTGTGGGTTCATGCCCCTCGATGACTAGCTTGAGTGACAGAAACATGAGTCTAGGGGATGTGCTATTGCCACAAGGGGGAAAACAACGGCGCTTGTACTCGCGGGTGCAAGGATTGTTTACTTTACGCAAAGTTCTTTTAATGCAGTTGTCTGTTGCTTTGAGTTTACACTATGGGTGGGACTCGCAACTTAATACCAGGGAGATGTTCTGGATAGATATCTCAAGGTGGATGATTAGTAGTAGATGCAGATGGATTTCGGTCTACTTGCCTTGGCGTACCGCCCATGCTTTGAACCTCTACCTTTCTTGCAACATAGTTAGCATTGGTTTGCGCACATAATCCTGTCAATTGCCCAGCTGTAATTCGTTTACCTCACATAGCTGTTTTATCGTCTTTTGGGAGAGAGACATCACTAGTGAACATCATGGGACCCCGGTCCATATTACCATCACTGATCACATCCGCTATTTACTTTCTGTTTTTACTTACTAGTTGCAGTTATACCTATCACTACTATCTCTTGCGTTTGATCCTTTGTAAACGACAAGGCCGGAGGGATTGACAACCTCTCTGTACTCGTTGGGAGAAAAGTTATTTGTATCTGTGTGCAGGTCCAGTTGATTGCTAAATATCTGGCGCCGTTAGCAGTTGACACCTTCTTGTTGAACCTTGGAGTCTCAGGGGAATTCGATCCTTGGTATCTTTGCCAAGGGAAAACTACCGCTACACTGCATCTCAAACCTTCCACTTGGGGTAACCAACGAGGGGCGAGAAGCCATCACTGGGTCGGCTGATGAGCAGCGTTGAGCCGACGCTGGGCTTGTGAGGGCGACTCGTCACCTAAGCCGCCAGCGGTCGTCGGAGCGGGGTTGCACCGGGTCTGGATGCGGCCAGAGTGCGCCTCGCCGGGTGGTGAAATCGCCGTGTGCTGGTTGTCGCCGGCTCCAGCAACGCGGGCGGAGCCGGATCCAGCTGGCTTGGCGAGCTGGTTGAGGCGGTCCTACTGCGCGTTGGCCGCTGTGAGGAGGTCGTTCACCCTCTTGAGGTGCTCCCGCAGCTCTTCACCTGCGAGCTGCTCCAGGCCGAGAGCGGCCGCCTGAGCAACACACATGTTCTTCACGGGAGTTTCATAGATGGTAGGGAGGGCGCCGAGGGCGTGTCCGATCGCGCCGCCCCGGGCCTGCACGTCTACGACCCGGCTTGGCTTGGCTACACCAGGCGTAAAGCCGTAGGCTGCGTTGCGCTCCATCTGAGTGGATTCGAGGCAGCGCTGCGTGGCGGTGAGTGTCTGGGTGAGGTCCAGCAGGCGCTAGCGGTCCCCGTCAAGGCGGGTCCGGGCCTCGGCGATGTTGGAGGCTTTGATGTCCATGCCGATGGGAACACGGAGGCTCTGTATCGTGGCGCTCAGCGGGTTGGGCGAGCCGGCCCGTTCCGCCGCGGCCTCACCTTCAGTGGCCTTTCTTGCCGCGCTCGTCGAGGAGGTGGCGCCGGTGTCGGTGACGAAAACCTCCACGCAGAGGTCCATCGCTCTGTCGAGAACGCTGCCGCCGGGAGAGATGGGGGGTCAATAAAGTCAAGTACCTCGCTGGGGTACTCGTCGGCCGTAGGCGCATCGGAGATGCATAGTGCGGTGAAGGAAACGGCGAGGGCATCGATGACGTCATCCGCCAGTGCATCGAGCTCGTCGGAGTCGGAGGGGGGCCCCATCTGAAGCATGCTCCCGGCCAGGACCTCGAGCCTCCCCACGGTGGGCGCCAACTGTCGTGGTGGGTGCACGGCAGATGCCAAGGGATGGCTAAAGATAGGAGGCGGCTCGAGGGCACTGGTGGGCTTCAGAGGCGAGGTTGGCATGAGCGAGCGCGGGACGCAAGACATACCCAGGTTCGAGGCTCTCTGGAGAGATAACACCCCTAATCCTGCCGAGCGTGGTTGATGTTTTATCAGTACAGAGTTGCTCCTTGAGCTGTATGGAGGAAGGAGGAAGATGGGCCAGGGCTCAGGCTACTTCTCCTTGTGATGCGTGTCTATCTTGTTCTCTCTAGTGTGCACGCACGTATGCATGAGGGCTCTGGGGGATTTAATAGGCCAACCCCCGGGGATACAATGGTAATGTTGCATGGCCGTGGGGCCGGGTTGTCATTGTTCGGGAAGCCGGTGCTGGGACCCGCCGAGTACAGGGATCGCCGGGTTCTTCGGGTGCGGGGCCCGCCGGGTACGGGGGCACTATGTGCCGTCTTGTTGTTCGTCAGGGAGTGGCCGGGTTGAGTCGGGTACAGTGTGTTCCGTCATGTCACCGTCTACCGACGTCTTGGGTGGTGATGATTGCACTGTTGCCACGACTCAGCTGACTAGGGGCATGGATGAGGTACTGTTGCCTTGGTCATCAGTAGGTGGCGTCTCATCCCATCGTACGACCAGGATGGGACGGGAGATAACCCGTGGCCGAATTTGGGAACACACCACGAGCCGGACTGGTTTGTTGGAGAAGTCTTGGCGCGCCGGGTCTGAATCCCTTAAGCAGGCCGTTCAGGCCAGATTATGGGAGCCGGCCGGTTTGGAGAGTTTGGCCAGGTCGTGGGTCCTGGCTGGGTCGAGCGACCTGGCCAAGCGAGAACCGGATTGCGGGGCGATGCTGGCCCCGTTGTTTTTGAAAAGGATCCGGCTTCCGTTGCCTGCCTGGGGTTCATCCCCCGACAGTATATGTACATGTATGTAGATATTTGTCTTGTAGTTTGTTTGAAAAGTAATAAAGTACTATTTAACCAACTCCAACGCACAACCCCAAGTGGTCGTTCGTTTTGTCCAAATTCTAACTGTTTGGGTCAGGCAAAGGGCTATAGCTCGGCCACGACAGAGCAAATCTAGTCGCAATGCCCAACCGTCGTCCACATTTCATCGAGACGCCACGCCATACTCCTTGCGCAAGAAAATAAATAAAAACTAAAATAACCCGTGGTTGTAGCCATGCCAGTGGCCATAGTTCATGCCCGGCATAGCACCAATGTCCGACACACATGTCAGCCTACAAATGATCACCCCATGGTTCATGCTGGCACACTTGACATCGCACAAAAAGGCCATAATTCATGTCCCGCGGCCCCTAGTTCATACCGGCACACAAGCCGACATACAAAATGATGTCGCTCTTGGTCGTAGCTCAATCATAGCTCGAACATCACCTTTTTCTTTCTTCTCGAACCAACTTCTTCTCTTCGGGGACATCTTGCTTAAGTCCACCGTCATGATCTCCAGTTCCTTCTCAATGAAATCCATCACCACCTCTTTTGCTTTGGTGTTCGCATTGGTCGCCTCAATCTCGAGCTTCTACATTTGGACGGCCTCTTCAATCTCGAGCTTCTTCATTTGGACGGCCTCCTCAATCTTGAGCTCCCTCCTTTTGACACCCTCCTCCATCTTGAGCTTCGTCGTTTGGAGCTTGATGTAGACCTTCATTTGCTCCTCTTTTCTTGGCGCTTTCTCTCGCCCCTTGCTTCCGTCTGGGTCATCATGCTTTGCAAAGTTTCTTGCAAGGCAAATGATGCCGCATCACGCTTCTCGTCCACCTTCGAGTTGGTCTTGCCCCTTGGACGCTTCACTCCTTCATGCTCAACGACGGTCGCCGGCCCTCCATTCTTCTTTTGAGCGACATATTGATCTTTAAACTTGGGGCAATCTCTGAAGGCTTGTTCCCATGTTGGGCTTTGAAGGCTCCCAAAGTTTGGAGTGCCTACACAATGAAAGCGAAGGCCACAATGCAATAATGCGGGACACAAAATGCAACAAAAATGAAAAACGTGTCATAGGAACAAAAAGAAAAGTTGTATACCAAGTTGCATGTCGGCGGCGTCGAAGGAAGCCTAGACAACGACTTTCCTCTCCGCATCACTGGTCATATGGCCAGCCCTTTTTGTCGTTTCTCGGGCGAGCTGCTCCGGTGTGAGCACCTTCTTGGGTTTCTTCTTCTTTGGGGTCGCGGGACATGCGGCGGTGGCGGCGTCTTTTGGGGCGGTGCCATGGAGGTAGCAGAAGGGGGAAATGAGAACGTTGTGCCCCCGATGGGCGTGCGTCCCACGTGTTCGAGTCCTGTCCGTTTTAACCCAAAAATGATCCAAATTTGGGACGAAAATGGGCCGGGGACCGATAGAAAACAGACGTTGGTCCGTTTACGTCGGCCCGTTGGGCCGCATTTTCTGTTCGTTTGGTCCAAACATACATAGACGAACCAAATGTGATAGTTAGACTAAATGATAATAACGAGGGAGAATTCATCATCAACTATTTATCCTCACAGCTTATCGTCCAGGCAGAAATCCTAACCTCGGACCTTTATGTTTGGTAGGATGCATGGAGGGTGCATGAGGACAAAAGTTTCCCAATCCGACCGACTTTTGCTTGTTTAGTATGGTGCATGGGCTCACCTGGGCTATGCTCATCAGATGCATAAAAGGGCCCTCAGCCATGCTCATCTCATGCACCCTAGACAAGGTCCAGGGAGGCAGCCATGCTGGCCCTGACCATCGCCCCCACCCACTAGATCAAGTCCAGATATGTTTATATTTCCAAAATTGTTCAAAATTACAAAATTTGTTTAAGTTTTCAAAAAAGTTCAGAATCTCGAAATTTCTTTAAAATTTTCAAAAAGTTTACAATTTCAAAATTGTTTAAATCTTCAAAAAATGTTCAAGATTTCAATGTTTTTTTAAAATAAAAAATGTTTGGAATTTCAAAAGAAAATCAAAATTGGTTTGAATTTTGAAACAATGTTCGAAATGTTCATTTTTTTTATTTTTTATTAAACATTCAAAATTTCGAATTTTGTTAAATTTTTTAAAAAATCTCAAAATTTCAAATATGTTTAAATTTCCAAAAATATCATAATTTATTTTAATGAGAGGAGAACAACTCAGCATGTCTACACTCATCGTGTATGAGAGGAGAACAACTTGGCTAGGTCCAAGTATGCTACCAAATACACCCTAAATGGTGCCTAGGCAGCTTTCTGTGCCTGTGGCCTTCTAAAAAAAGACAGCTTTTGGTGGGGCCTAACCAAATAGCCCCAACCCATCAAAAATAAATAAATAAACCAAACAACCCCAACTTTCCGCAGTCCGACTCCGACCGAGCCAACAACGCAGCCCGCCTCCCCCTCTCCCCTCTCGTCTCGTCCTCCGCCCCGCCGCCTCTACGTCATCTCTTCCCCTGCGACGCAGATTCCTACTCCATTGCCTCCGCCTTAACAGCCGTGCCCGAGACCCACCCACCCACCACCCACGCCCTGACGCCGCTCGGGTTCGCCGCCGACCGCAGCAAGGAAGATGCCCAAGCGGACGACCCACACGTACTCGAGCGAGGACGCGCTGCCGGAGGGCCCCGAGTCCGACCTCTTCGTCTACTACTGCAAGCACTGTGCCTCCCACATCCTCATCACTGGTCAGTCGGCTCCTTCCCCCTCACGAGACCATTCCAGAATGCGGTTATGACTCTAAGTCGTGCCTCGACACGTATGAGCTATAGCCGCATCTTGGGCGTGACATTATTGGCGCGCCATCTTTTGGATGAGACTGATGGTGCCAGCCACCTCCAACACAAGCACTTTCGACTCCACAATGGCTCTAAAGGAACCGCTGATGCGACGTAGATAGAGATGAAGAAACAAGACCCCCAATAAAGACCTCCATTGACGTCTTTGTAATGCCCAGGATGGGACTATATCTCCTACGTGTCGAAGCATGACTTAAAGATATAAGCCCATTCTGGAATGATCGCAAGTTTAGTACCTTTGCACATCTCATGTAAAAATAGGGATGGAAAACTGAAAAGATAGATGGCTTACACCCGCCACGTCACACAAATTCATTACATGTTCAAACATCATTCAGATAAACATCACATCCCATCTAAGGGTAAAGATCCAAATGACAAGATACCAAACATAACATTAAACCACAGGTCTAGATCGAATCCTAGTAGAAGCTCTACTGATCAACAGGATAGTTCACGTAGTAACGGCTACGCTCCTCGTCGTACTCCCAGTCTAGCTCAGTGCCATCGCCTGTGTAGCTCACCATCGTACCTGCATCTGGTGTGTTGAAGCAACAATGAGCCACAGAGGACTCAGCAATCCCGTTCCCGGGTAACACGACTATTCAAGCTTTGGGTGTGGAACAAGGCTGAAGAAAGAACAAGAGTTGCAGCAGCACTAGCCTAGCATACGTAAAGAGAGCGAGAAGAGAAGTGCCTCGGTCGAGAGATGATCACGAAGTGATCCTAAACTAGCAAGTCAAACATAACCCCACCGTGTTCACTTCCCGAATCCCTTTCGGAAAATGACCGTCACGGTACTCACGCTGGTAGTGCATTGGAACATGGTGTCAAGTTTTCTACAACCGGATATTAACAAAATCCCATCTGCCACATAGCCGCGGGCACGGCTTTAGAAAGTTCATAACCCTGCAGGGGTGTTCCAACTTGTCCCATGACAAGCCCACGATCCGCGGAGTCGCAACTCCAAGGTGGGAAGGCCTGAGTATTCTCAGAATCCCGTGCTCAAGATACTCCGACTAAGGTAAGGCTAATCCAGCAAATCCTCCCGGCGTGCCGACACCCTGATAGTAGCCGCGCGTATCTAGTCTCAGGCCACGACCGGATGAGCACAGCGTACAGTGACCAAAAACCCAAGTTGCTAAGGGGGGTACCGCATACGACTCAAGTTTGGACCAACACTCAAATCGAGCACTGGCCCGGGGGGGTTGAATTAATTAATCCTCGGGTTAATTACTCCCTCGGTAAGTTTTTTAGTTGTTTAGGCAAATAGAACCAATGTTGGGACTTGTTGGAAAAGACTTAGCACTTAGCGGTTTATCGAGGGGGTCCCATAACCCCAACCGTGTGAGGAACGCATAATCAAGGAACATAACACCGGTTTATACGGTTCCTAAGGCGGCATGAGTGGAACAAATCACCAAGCAAAAGGCTTAGCCTTCCACCCATTACCAATATATAGATGATTTCATTTAATAATTAATATAGTGTGATATCCCAACAAGCTTCAACAAGAAGCAAGAATCTTCAATCTTCACCTACAACTAACAATGCTATAAGAGGGGCTGAGCGAAGCCTACGTATAGGCAATCAATGGTTTGCATAGGTAGGGTGGTTAAACAGGTTCATGGTTACAATAGGAGGCTGACAGGAAAAACATGGGCATCGAGGCAAAACTATAGATCGAGACTTCTAGCAATAGGCAAAGATAGTAATGTTATCGGGGTTCGGTCATCTTGCCTGAAGAGTTGTCGATGGGATCATAAGAGGGTCCTCGTTCTCAACCTCGGTAGTAACCTCGTGCTCGTACTCGTACTCGGTCTCAGCTTCCAGCTCTACTCAAACACAAGAACACAAGGCAACGAATCAAACAAGATGCAATGCGCAGAAAAATTACTGGATGCATGACTGATGCACTATGGAAGCAAAACAGATGCACTATGGAAGCACAGAAAGTCTACTTAGGAAGCACAGTGTTACAGCACAACAATATGCATCAAGCAAAATGCTTCAAAACATGATAACAATAGGATATTATGAATCTACATGCAAAAACACACAAGTTACATATAGGACTTGCTCAAAACGGAGCAACGGGCTAAAAGTTACACCTGAAACAATAAACATGCACAAGCTGAAAATATCAGCCACATAGCAACTTCGGAGCAAGAGATAAATGGCCTACAGCACTCAAACATCATGGCAATGAACATGGACATAAACTAGACATATCCTACAGCAAACAAATCCATTGGAGCATCCCCAAAGGAGCCATGGATCAGTAGCAACAAGCTATGACATTTTGAACTTGACAACAAAAACCTGACAGCAGTAATTTGTTGCAACTTGGGAGCAAGAGTTAAATATGCTACAGCCACTCAAATAAGCATGTGAGAGCATGAATGGATAGCCAACAATATATACAACAAGGAATCATCAAGAGTCACCCCAAAACTATCATGGATTGGCCTAAAACAACAAGCAAACATGGCATCTGGAAATTACAGATTCCAGACTTAGTGAAATTTCACCAAGTGTTAAAACAGTAGAAACATCATGGCATCTTTAAGAGCAAGTCTAAGTCACCTCAAAGCTAAACATGGCAAGTGGTAAGCACCACAGCAAAGTACTCATGATGGTGAGTCCGAAACATCTAAGCATGCATCAAGGGGACAGACACAACGATAGCAACGAGTTCCTCTACGAGGCATCTCGTAACAAGTTTAACGACATAACATCCACATAGCACTTTGCAAAGGAGATAAACATGGCAAGATGAAATCTATCATGCAAGCTAAAGCACCCAACATGTAGAGCATTTCATGACGAACACGTGGACATATCATTTGCATCATTCGGATAAACATGCACCAAGTTATCACATTGCAAAGATGGCATGAAAACAACTACTAACAGCAGTTTATAACAAGTAGCACTCTTCTCATGAAGATTAAGACATCTAGATGACCTCAAACATGCATGGCACAATGGAACAAAACGTAGTACAAGTCTCCACGATCATTTTGACATATCATTTGCTCAAATCAGACCAACACACAAAAAGTAATCACCATTGCAAAACTGCTCCAGAAACTGAAAATAACAGGGACTTAGCAGATTTGACTAGGGGAAAGAAAAAAAACACATGCGGGCGCAACTTATTAAACGGCGCATTGGGCGGGACTTAAGGGGGCTCACGACGGGCCTGGCCCAGGTCGGAGAGGAGAGGAGGCGGCTGGGAGGTGGGCCGCGCGGAGAGGCGGGCTGGCTGGGCCTCGGCTTGGGCCCCACGGATCCTGGACCACTAGGGCTGACGAGGGGATCGAGGAGCCAGGACGGGCTCCCGATTGAGGGGTGGCGGCGATGGAGTCCCGAGCTCCCTCGGGAGCTCGCGGCGGGGAGAGGCAGGGGGCCTCGGCGGCGCGGTGGCGCCCGGCGGGAGGAGGGCCCGGCCCCGAGCGGAGGCGGCGAGGGGGATGCCGGGGCGGCGGCGGTGCCCCGTCGGCGGGAGGCGGCGGCGCCGGCGTGGAGGCGGGGTGCGGCGTGGAGGAGGGCGGCGGAGCTCCGGCGGGAAGGCGGCATGGCGAGGATGACCGGAGCGCGGCGGCGGGGAAGATCCGGCGGCGGTGGCGAAGGCCGGCGGCGGAGAAGACCACCTCGGGCCCGCGGGGCCCGCGCGTCGGGTGGAAGCGCGGCGACGGGACTACGGAAGCATGGTGGAGACTTCGGAAGCACGGTTTCTAGGACGTCGGAAGCACGAATTTTCAACGGTGGAAGCACCGCGGATCAACGGTGGAAGCACCGGCGGTGAACTGTGGAAGCATTAGGGGTTCAGACGCGAAAATTGTGGGAGATGGACGTTTATATAGGCACAAGGAGCTAGGGTTGTCCAAATGAGGTGAGGTTTTCGGCCACACGATCACAATTGGATGGCCTAGATGAAGGGAGGGGTTTGGGTTGGTTTGGTGGGCTGTTGGAGGGGTGTCTTGGGCCTCAAAGAGGGGGTACTTTCAGCCCACGAGAATAACTGTTGGGGTAGCAAACGAACTCCAAACGCGACGAGATTCGACAGGCGGGTTACACACACCAAAACAACAACACACGACAAGTCTCACGCCAAACCGGAAACGTTACACGTCCAAACACCAAAGTAGGCCTAGGGGATGCCACGGACACGTGAGAGAGCTCCGGAACTCGAAACGGACAACGGAAAGAAACGAGTGGGACCGGATGCAAACAACAACACAAATGCAATGTGATGCACATGACTAATGATATGAATGAATGCCACACACACACACAACAAAACGACGAAAACCCGAAAGACGAAGAACCTGGAATGGAATTGATGGAGCCAAAGATATATTATATTGCCCAAAAGGGAAAGTATTACATCCGGGGCATTACAACTCTCCCCTACTACAAAAAGATCTCGTCCCGAGATCTAGGACTGGAAAAAGGAAGGGTACTCGGAACGAAGATGATCTTCTCGTTCCCACGTAGCTTCTCGGTCGATATGGTGTGACCACTTGACTTTCAAGAATTTGATGGACTTGTTGCGGGTCTTGCGCTCGGTTTCTTCGAGAATAGCAACTGGGTGCTCTCGGAAAGACAAATCTTGTTGAAGATCAATCTCCTCAAACGGAATCGTGCGTTCAGGAGTCTTGAAACACTTGCGGAGTTGAGACACATGAAACACATCATGAACATTGGCGAAGTTGGAAGGGAGCTCATGTTGATAGGCTAGATCGCCTCTTTGCCAAGAATCTTGAAAGGCCCGACGTATCTAGGAGCAAGCTTTCCTTTGATACCGAATCTTTGGGTGCCTTTCATCGGAGAAACACGGAGATAAACATGATCACCAATGTTGAAGGCCGAATCACGATGCTTGCCGTCATAGTAGCTCTTCTGACGCGACTGAGCGGCCTTGAGATTCTCACGTATGACTTTGCACATTTCTTCGGCTTCTGAGATCAAGTCATTGCCAAGAAGTTGACGTTCACCAGTCTCGGACCAGTTGAGAGGGGTACAACATTTTCTGCCATAGAGGATTTCAAACGGAGCTTTGCCGGCACTTGCTTGGAAGCTGTTGTTGTAAGAGAACTCGGCAAATGGAAGGCAATCTTCCCATTTCATGCCAAAAGATATGACACAGGCTCTGAGCATGTCTTCTAGAATCTGATTCACTCGCTCGACTTGACCACTAGTCTGAGGGTGAAATGCAGTGTTGAACCTGATCTTAGTGCCCATGGCAGACTGAAAGGAGTCCCAGAACTTAGAAGTGAACAAACTTCCACGGTCTGAGGAGATAACTTGAGGGATGCCATGTAAGGACACAATTCTGGAAGTGTACAACTCTGCCAATTGAGCTGCATTGATGGATTTTTTGACTGGAAGGAAGTGAGTGACTTTGGTAAGCTTGTCAATCACCACAAAGATAGAATCATTCCCTTTCTTGGACTTAGGAAAGCCAGTGACGAAATCCATTTCAATGTGGTCGAATTTCCACTCGGGAATAGGAAGAGTTTGGAGAAGACCGGCTGGACGTTGATGCTCTGCCTTCACTCTTCTACAGACATCACATTCATTCACGAATTGGGCAATCTCCCTTTTCATGCGTGTCCACCAGTAAGATTGCTTGAGGTCTTGGTACATCTTGGAACTACCAGAATGAATAGAAAGGAGGGAATCATGTGCTTCTTCCATTATGAGCTTCCTGAGATCACCTTTGGGAACCACGAGTCTGTCCTCGAAGAGCAAGGTATCTCTCTCATCAACGTGATAGCACTTGTATTTAGGAGTACCCTTTGCAATACCATGTTTCACTTTCTGCACCATAGCATCACTGAGTTGGGCCTCACGGATCTGATCTTCCAAGGTAGGAGCAACTTGAAGATTTGCAAGAAAACCTTGCGGAACAACTTGGAGGTTGAGCTTCATGAATGCTTCACAAAGCTCAGGCTGGAACGGCTTGATAAGAAGGCTGTTGCAATATGCCTTTCTGCTCAAAGCATCTGCAATCACATTCGCCTTGCCAGGTGTGTATTCGATGCTGGGATCATACTCTTGGATCATCTCGACCCAACGAGTCTGACGGAGGTTCAGATTCGGCTGTGTGAAGATGTACTTCAAGCTCTTGTGATCGGTGAAGATGTCGACTTTTCTGCCCAACAGGAGGTGTCTCCACATAATCAAAGCATGTACCACAGCTGCTAGTTCAAGATCATGTGTGGGGTAGTTCTTCTCACTTGGCTTCAGTTGACGAGAAGTGTATGCCACAATTCTCTTGTCCTGCATAAGCACACAACCAAGTCCTTAAAGAGAAGCATCACAGAAAACTTCGTAGGGCTTGGACTCATCTGGAGGAGTAAGAACTGGAGCAGAGACGAGTTTTTCTTTGAGAGTTTTGAATGCCACTTCACAATCTGGAGACCAGTAGTACTTGACATTCTTCTGCAGCAAGTTGGAAAGAGGCTTGGCAATCTTGGAGAAGTTCTCAACGAACCTTCTGCAATAGCTGGCAAGACCAAGAAAGCTTCGGAGTTGCTTGACGTTCTGAGGAGGTTCCCAGTTGACAATTGCTTCAACTTTCTCGGGGTTTACCGCAATACCGTCAGCGGAGATGATATGGCCCAGATACAAGACCTTATCGAGCCAGAATTTGCACTTGGAGAACTTGGCGTAGAACTTATGTTCACGGAGTCTATCGAGAACCAGACGGAGGTGCTTTTCGTGATCTTCTTCATTCTTGGAGAAAACCAAAATGTCATCCAGATACACAAGCACAAACTCGCCGGTGTAGGGGTTGAAAATGTAGTGCATCATTCTCGAGAAGGTAGGTGGAGCATTGGCGAGACCAAAGGACATGACTGTATACTCATATGAGCCGTAGCTCGTTCTGAAGGCAGTCTTGGGGATATCTTCTTCTCGAATGCGAATCTGGTGATAGCCCATTCGGAGATCGAGCTTTGAGAAAACTTTAGCTCCTTTGAGCTGCTCGAACAGTTCGTTGATGTTGGGGAGCGGATACTTGTTCTTTATTGTCTTCTTGTTCAGTGGCCGGTAATCAACGCAGAGACGCTCCGTGCCATCCTTCTTCTTGACAAATAAGACACCACAGCCCCAAGGAGACGTACTAGGCCTGATCAGACCCATACGCTCCTGTTCATCAAGCTGCTTCTTCAACTCCTGCAACTCTTTAGGAGAGAGCTTGTACGGACGCCGGCATGCTTGCTCAGTACCAGGCTCGAGTTCAATGACGAATTCCACTTGACGGTGTGGAGGCATGCCTGGAAGTTCTTCAGGAAAGACGTCTTCGTATTCGTTAACCACTGGAATTTGAGATATGGCATTCATCTCGCCATTGCCATTGTGAGAGAAAAGCCTGATTGTGTTATCCCTGGAGGCGAAGATAATCACATCATCATCGGAATGAGTAATCTTGACTTCCTTCTATGCACAGTCAATTTGAGCATCATGCTGAGAAAGCCAATCCATTCCGAGGATAAGGTCGATGTCGGAATTGCCAAGAATAACCGGATTAGCCAGAAAGCGATAATCACCCATGCGAATAGACACATTCGGAGCAAAGTTGTTGGAGTTCATAAGCAAACCCGGAGAAAGCACAGACATCGGTCTAGGCAAAGCTTGCAATGGCATATCATGTGACAATGCAAAAGGTCTTGACATGAAAGAATGTGAAGCTCCTGAATCAAACAAGACTTTTGCAGGAAAAGAGTTAACTGAGAGGTTACCCAAAATCACATCAGAAGAATTCTCCGCTTGCGATGCATTCATCAGATTCACCCTTGCAGACTTTGGATTATGCTTGACAATAGCTGTGCTGACAGGTGGAGGAGGCGGAAGGCGCCTTGGGTTCGGACATCTGTTAGCATAATGACCCTTCTGGCCACACTTGTTGCAGACCACTTCTGAGAGAGGACGGAAATGAGAACCACTTGACTTGGAACCTTGAGACTGAAACTGATTCTTCGACTGGTTGCTTGGGTTGGGTGGGTGGGAGAAACCACGTCCACCAGAGTTCTTGTTGCTGTTGTTGTTGTAGGGAGCTCGGATCACTGGAGGAGGAGGAAGCCAAATTTTTTGTTGCTTCGCGACGACTTGAGAAGATGAGGAGGAGTGAACGGCATCTCGAATCCTCTTTTTGGAAGCCTCCATCTTGAGCTGGGCTGCCTCTTGCTTAAGTGCCATGTTATAAAATTTGTCAAACTCATCGGGCTCGAACAAGGTGAGAGCAAGTTGAAGTTCATCCTTGAGACCTCCACGGAACTGATAGATCTTGCTCTTGGCATCTGGTATGTCTTGCTTGGCATAGCGAGCGAGGTTTTGGAACTTGACATTATACTGGTATACAGTCATTGAGCCTTGCTTCAGGTTGCGGAATTGCTCACGCATACCCTCGATGACACTTGTTGGAATGTGGTGAGAGCGAAAGTCCTTGCAGAAATCATCCTAAGAGATCACACGCCCTTCTCTGGAGTCTTTGTACTGCTGCCACCAGTCAGCTGCTTGATCCTTGAGTTGGAAGGCTGCAAATTTCACATAGTCCTCAGGCCTTACGTTGTTGCACTCAAAATGCTTCTTGATATCAGTGATCCAATCTTCAGCATCGAGAGGGTCGACGCAGTAACTGAAAGCCTTTGGTTGATTGGCCAAGAACTGGTTGAGCGAAGCATGGTGCTGTTGGTTGAAGAAATTGCCTTGGTTCCCTGGAGCACCCTGATTTGCTTGATTTGCTTGCATTTGCTGCATCATCTGCATCAACATCTGGGTGTTCTGGTTTGTAGTCTGCATAATCGCTCTCCAGGCCTCAGACGGAGGAGGAGGGGAAGGAGGACGATCTGGAACCTCTTCACCCTCTGGGTTAGCGTTGGGAACCCGTTTCGGAGCCATCCTGAAAGAGATGACCACCAATCAGCAATTTGATTGAAAGAAGGTATAAGCTGAAACAACGGATAGAAATGCAACGTAGTCTTCACAAGAATCATTCGAACAAGAGGAACGAATGAAATTCTCAGTTTAATGATAACAACAATCTTCACGAGAAGCCACATAGGGGACAAAAGGTAAATAAGAAAAACAACAAGGTACGGATGGAACAAACACAAGATAGGAGCTTCGCTCGACATCTTTGTGCTGAAAGCTTATGAACGCGTTACGAAAGGGTTTTGCAATCCCCGGATCAGCATAGCCAAGGACCCTTTAAGATGCAACTCCCGATCGGAACATCGGCCATAAAACCACTTCACTCAATGTAGAACCCCAAACTCCGTAACCTGCATTCGTTGGAAGAATGCCTATGATCTACTGGATAAACCCACCTATTAATTTCCAAAAATTCCCAGTTATGCAATCAGGTGTTGGGGATACAGGGGAAGCACCGCGCACACAACTCTAATCCTACATCCAGCTGTATCCATCCTTCAACACATAACCAGTTGTTCTCGTAAACCGTCTACCTCGGACCTTCGAAAAGCATCCACTATACAAAGCTATGGCAATACTCCCGAACTACCTCCCCAGTACTGGGTGATGTCGGGGTTATCTTGCCACTAACCGTATAGGAGAATTTTCTATGTCGGCCGTCTTAAGTATTCTAGTACTGTCGCGATATGCTTGTGACGACAATACCCCGAAGCTCAACTCCCCGGGACACTGCCACAACCCCTAATGTCAGGAGGCATCGAGAACAATATTGTCGTCACAAGGACATCGAAACAATCCAACAATACTCGCGAGATTCCTAAAAAAAATTGGTGCAATTTTTGAAAGTAGAAGAGGCAAGAGTAGTCGTCAGGAGTCTTCACCAGAGTGAAAGGGGATGAGAAGCAAAGAAATCCTACTCTCCGATATAAATATAGGACTCAGAACATTTTAAGTGTGTGCCTAGACTCGACCGTCAACGATTCGATCAATCAGTGGGGGCTTCTAGGTCGGAGAAGGCTCTGAATACCAACTTGTAATGCCCAGGATGGGACTATACCTCCTACGTGTCGAGGCACGACTTAAAGATATAAGCCCATTCTGGAATGATCACAAGTTTGGTACCTTTGCACATCTCATGTAAAAATAGGGATGGAAAACTAAAAAGATAGATGGCTTACACTCGCCACGTCACACAAATTCATTACATGTTCAAACATCATTCAGATAAACATCACAGCCCATCTAAGGGTAAAGATCCAAATGACAAGATACCAAACATAACATTAAACCACAGGCCTAGATCGAATCCTAGTAGAAGCTCTACTGATCAACCGGATAGTTCATGTAGTAACGGCTACGCTCCTCGTCGTACTCCCAGTCTAGCTCAGTGCCATCGCCTGTGTAGCTCACCATCGTACCTGCATCTGGTGTGTTGAAGCAACTGTGAGCCACAGAGGACTCAGCAATCCCGTTCCCGGGTAACACGACTATTCAAGCCTTGGGTGTGGAACAAGGCTGAAGAAAGAACAAGAGTTGCAGCAGCACTAGCCTAGCTTATGTAAAGAGAGCGAGAAGAGAAGTGCCTCGGTCGAGAGATGATCACGAAGTGATCCTAAACTAGCAAGTCAAACATAACCCCACCGTGTTCACTTCCCGAATCCCTTTCGGAAAATGACTGTCACGGTACTCACGCTGGTAGTGTATTGGAACATGGTGTCAAGTTTTCTACAACCGGATATTAACAAAATCCCATCTGCCACATAACCTCGGGCACGGCTTTCGAAAGTTCATGACCCTGCAGGGGTGTTCCAACTTGGCCCATGACAAGCCCACGATCCGCGGAGTCGCAACTCCAAGGTGGGAAGGCCTGAGTATTCTCGGAATCCCGTGCTCAAGATACTCCGACTAAGGTAAGGCTAATCCAGCAAATCCTCCCGGCGTGCCGACACCCTGATAGTAGCCGCGCGTATCTAGTCTCAGGCCACGACCGGATGAGCACAGCGTACAGTGACCAAAAACCCAAGTTGCCAAGGGGGGTACCGCACACGACTCAAGTTTGGACCAACACTCAAATCGAGCACTGGCCCAGGGGGGTTGAATTAATTAATCCTCGGGTTAATTACTCCCTCGGTAAGTTTTTTAGTTGTTTAGGCAAATAGTACCAATGTTGGGACATGCTGGAAAAGACTTAGCACTTAGCGGTTTATCGAGGGGGTCCCATAACCCCAACCGTGTGAGGAACGCATAATCACGGAACATAACACCGGTTTATACGGTTCCTAAGGCGGCATGAGTGGAACAAATCACCAAGCAAAAGGCTTAGCCTTCCACCCATTACCAATATATAGATGATTTCATTTAATAATTAATATAGTGTGATATCCCAACAAGCTTCAACAAGAAGCAAGAATCTTCAATCTTCACCTGCAACTAACAATGCTATAAGAGGGGCTGAGCGAAGCCTACGTATAGCCAATCAATGGTTTGCATAGGTAGGGTGGTTAAACAGGTTCATGGTTACAATAGGAGGCTGACAGGAAAAACATGGGCATCGAGGCAAAACTATAGATCGAGACTTCTAGCAATAGGCAAAGATAGTAATGTTATCGGGGTTCGGTCATCTTGCCTGAAGAGTTGTCGATGGGATCGTAAGAGGGTCCTCGTTCTCAACCTCGGTAGTAACCTCGTGCTCGTACTCGTACTCGGTCTCAGCTTCCGGCTCTACTCAAACACAAGAACACAAGGCAACGAATCAAACAAGATGCAATGCGCAGAAAAATTACTGGATGCATGAGTGATGCACTATGGAAGCAAAACAGATGCACTATGGAAGCACAGAAAGTCTACTTAGGAAGCACAGTGTTACATCACAACAATATGCATCAAGCAAAATGCTTCAAAACATGATAACAATAGGCTATTATGAATCTACATGCAAAAACACACAAGTTACATATAGGACTTGCTCAAAACGGAGCAACGGGCTAAAAGTTACACCCGAAACAATAAACATGCACAAGCTGAAAATATCAGCCACATAGCAACTTCGGAGCAAGAGATAAATGGCCTACAGCACTCAAACATCATGGCAATGAGCATGGACATAAACTAGACATATCCTACAGCAAACAAATCCATTGGAGCATCCCCAAAGGAGCCATGGATCAATAGCAACAAGCTATGACATTTTGAACTTGACAACAAAAACCTGACAGCAGTAATTTGTTGCAACTTGGGAGCAAGAGTTAAATATGCTACAGCCACTCAAATAAGCATGTGAGAGCATGAATGGATATCCAACAATATATACAACAAGGAATCATCAAGAGTCACCCCAAAACTATCATGGATTGGCCTAGAAAAACAAGCAAACATGGCATCTGGAAATTACAGATTTCAGACTTAGTGAAATTTCACTAAGTGTTAAAACAGTAGAAACATCATGGCATCTTTAAGAGCAAGTCTAAGTCACCTCAAAGCTAAACATGGCAAGTGGTAAGCACCACAGCAAAGTACTCATGATGGTGAATCCGAAACATCTAAGCATGCATCAAGGGGACAAACACAACGATAGCAACGAGTCCCTCTACGAGGCATCTCGTAACAAGTTTAACGACATAACAGCCACATAGCACTTTGCAAAGGAGATAAACATGGCAAGATGAAACCTATCATGCAAGCTAAAGCACCCAACATGTAGAGCATTTCATGACGAACACGTGGACATATCATTTGCATCATTTGGATAAACATGCACCAAGTTATCACATTGCAAAGATGGCATGAAAACAACTACTAACAGCAGTTTATAACAAGTAGCACTCTTCTCATGAAGATTAAGACATCTAGATGACCTCAAACATGCATGGCACAATGGAACAAAACGTAGTACAAGTCTCCACGATCATTTTGACATATCATTTGCTCAAATCGGACCAACACACAAAAAGTTATCACCATTGCAAAACTGCTCCAGAAACTGAAAATAACAGGGACTTAGCAGATTTGACTAGGGGAAAGAAAAAAACACATGCGGGCGCAACTTATTAAACGGCGCACTGGGCGGGACTTAAGGGGGCTCACCACGGGCCTGGCCCAGGTCGGAGAGGAGAGGAGGCGGCTGGGAGGTGGGCCGCGCGGAGAGGCGGGCCGGCTGGACCTCGGCTTGGGCCCCGCGGATCCTGGCCCACTAGGGCTGACGAGGGGATCGGGGAGCCAGGACGGGCTCCCGATCGAGGGGCGGCGGCGATGGAGTCCCGAGCTCCCTCGGGAGCTCGCGGCGGGGAGAGGCAGGGGGCCTCGGCGGCGCGGTGGCGCCCGGCGGGAGGAGGGCCCGGCCCCGAGCGGCGGCGGCGAGTGGGATGCCGGGGCGGCGGCGGTGCCCGGCCGGCGGGAGGCGGCGGCGCCGGCGTGGAGGCGGGGCGCGGCGTGGAGGAGGGCGGCGGAGCTCCGGCGGGAAGGCGGCGCGGCGAGGATGACCGGAGCGCGGCGGCGGGGAAGATCCGGCGGCGGCGGCGAAGGCCGGCGGCGGAGAAGACGACCTCGGGCCCGCGGGGCCCGCGCGTCGGGTGGAAGCGCGGCGACGGGACTACGGAAGCACGGTGGAGACTTCGGAAGCACGGTTTCTGGGACGTCGGAAGCACGAATTTTCAACGGTGGAAGCACCGCGGATCAACGGTGGAAGCACCGGCGGTGAACTGTGGAAGCATTATGGTTTCAGACGCGAAAATTGGGGGAGATGGACGTTTATATAGGCACAAGGAGCTAGGTTTGTCCAAATAAGGTGAGGTTTTCGGTCACACGATCACAATTGGATGGCCTAGATGAAGGGAGGGGTTTGGGTTGGTTTGGTGGGCTGTTGGAGGGGTGTCTTGGGCCTCAAAGAGGGGGTACTTTCAGCCCACGAGAATAACTGTTGGGGTAGCAAACGAACTCCAAACGCGACGAGATTCGACAGACGGGTTACACACACCAAAACAACAACACACGACAAGTCTCACGCTAAACCGGAAACGTTACACGGCCAAACACCAAAGTAGGCCTAGGGGATGCCACGGACACGTGAGAGAGCTCCGGAACTCGAAACGGACAACGGAAAGAAACGAGTGGGACCGGATGCAAACAACAACACAAATGCAATGCGATGCACATGACTAATGATATCAATGAATGCCACACACGCACACAACAAAACGACGAAAACCCGAAAGACGAAGAACCCGGAATGGAATTGATGGAGCCAAAGATATATTATATTGCCCAAAAGGGAAAGTATTACATCCGGGGCATTATAGTCTTAAATGCTTTGTTTGGACACAAATCCGCGGCTCCTCAATGATGTCATAGAACCACATCAAGACAGTGGCCTGAAAACTTGACAGTGGCCCGAAAACTTTTATTCACAATGACTACATGGACACCATCAAGCAACGTCACCCGACGAAGTAATTCTATACATACAATCCATTGCCAGACTATTTTATATACCAACTGAAAAACAACTAACTATTTTTAACTAAAAAAACTAATTGTTAATAAGGCACTATCATAGGGGTAAGATGTCACAAAGATAAGTATATGTACATGTATGTAGATATTTGTGTTGTATTGTGTTAAAAAAGTAACAAAGTACTATTAGGCCAACTCCAATGCACAACCCCAAATGCACGTCTGTTTTGTTCGAATTCTAACCGTTTAGGTCGGGCAAAGGGCCATAGCCCGGCCACGACAGAGAAAATGTAGCCGCAATGCCCAACCGTTGGACACATTTCGTCCGGACGCCATACTACTTTTGCAAGAATAGAAATAAAAACTATAATATCCCGCGGTTGTAGCCATGCCAACGGCCATAGTTCATGCCCGACAGAGCACCAACGGCCGGCACACATGCGAGCCTACAAAATGATCACCCCATGGTTTACGTCGGCACACTTGCCAGTGCACAAAATGCCCATAATTCATGTCTCGCGGCCCATAGTTCATACCGGCACACAAGCCGGCATACAAAATGATACCGCTTTTGGTCGTAGCTCGAGCATCACCTTTTTCTTTCTTCTCGAACCAACTTCTTCTATTCGGGGACATCTTGCTTAAGTCCACCGTCATGATCTCTAGTTCCTTCGCAATGAAATCTAGCACCAACTATTTTGCTTTGGTGTTCGCGTTGGTCGCCTCAATCTCGAGCTTCTTCATTTGGACGACCTCCTCAATCTCGAGCTTCCTCCTTTTGACACCTTGCTCCATCTCGAGCTTCTTCGTTTGTAGCTCGATGTAGGCCTTCATTTGCTCCTCTTTTTCTTGGCGCTTTTCTCTCGTCCCTTGCTTTCGTCTAGGTCATCATGCCTTGCAAAGTTTCTTGCAAGGAAAACGATGCCGCATCACGCTTTTCGTCCACCTTCGAGTTGTTCTTGCCCCTCGGACGCTTCACTCTTTCATGCTCAACGACGGTCGTCGGCCCTCCATTCTTCTTTTGATCGACACATTGATCTTTAAACTTGGGGCAATCTCTGAAGGATTGTTCCCATGTTGGGCTTTGAAGGCTCCAAAGTTTGGAATGCCCACACAATGAAAGTGAAGGCCACAATGCAATAATGTGGGCCACAAAATGCAACAAACATGAAAATGTGTCATAGGAACAAAGAGAAAAGTTGTATACCATGTTGCGTGGCGGCGGCATCGAAGGTCGCATGTGCGGCAAATTTCCTCTTCGTAGCACTGGCCCTACAACCGACCCTCTTCGTCGTTTCTCGGGCGAGTTGCTCAGGTGTGAGCACCTTCTTGTGTTTCTTCTTCTTTGGGGCTACGGGACATGCGGCGGTGGGGGTGTCCTTTCTAGCGGTGGCCAAGGCGGGAGCGGAAGGGGGGGGGTTTGGGACAAAGGGGGGAAATGAGAACGTTGTGCCCCTGATGGGCGTGCGTCCCGCGCGTCCGAGTCCTGTGTGTTTCGACCCAAAAATGATCCAAATTTGAGGCAAGAATGAGCCGCAGACTGATAGAAAACAGACGCCCATCCGTTTACGTCGACCCGTTGGGACATATTTTCTGTCGGTTTCGGTCCAAACAGACATAGAGGAACCAAATGTGATAGTTAGCCTAAATGGTAATAACGAGGGAGAATTCATTGTCAACTATTTATCCTGGCAGCTTATCGGCCAGGCAGAAATCCTAACCTCACGCCTTTAAATGGTGCCTAGGTAGCTTTCTGTGGCTGGGAGAATATCATACGGAAACCAATATTCAATGAAAATTTCGTGCAAACCATATCTTAAAGTTTAGAAAAATTCTTAAAAAATACGGGATGTTAGGGAAGTGATGTTTTATTGCCACGCAAATTTCAAGTTGAAACACATTGCGAGATGTGAGCTACGAAAAAGACAAAATCAGCCCTGAATAGTGATATTACCGTTCGACACTATTCAACGATGATTATTTTTTCATAGCTCACATCTCACAATGTGTTTCAACTTGAAAAATTGTCTGGCGATAAAACACCATCCTCTTAAGAGCAACTCCAACGGGGCGACCCATTTCGTCCATCGCCGTCCGTTTGGGTCGGCGCGGACACAAAAGGCGGTCCAACGCGCCGACCCAAACGGACGCGCGTCCGCATGGCGTCTGCATGCCGACCCATTCCCGGCCCAATTTTGAGCCGGATTTGCGTCGGCGCGGACACGAGACAGACGCGCGCGC
>LR738710.1:70077167-70091967 GCA_902687465.1 Secale cereale
ACTGAACTTACAGTACATAACTGCTAATACCTAGTGGTAGTATGGGGGGGGGGGGGCACGGCCCTCTCAGACATGTACTAACTTGAGTTAGTCTTCATGTACAAATGCATCTCTTTCCTGATTTCATCGGTTGCTTTCAGACACATTAACATCGCTCTGTAACCCCCACCAGGGTGCTTCTTCATCCTTAGCACTCTAGAAGAGACGTTTTTGCCGCACAAAACACAATGGATTGTCAATTTGTCCTACAGATCAGGCCAAAAGGCATACTTCCTGCTGGGTCCTTGGTCCTAGCTGGCTTCCTCACAGGATCCTTTGATGGATCATAATCCTCAGCGACTGCTGAGCACGCTGTCTGAGATATCTCTGGTGTTGTAGACATTGTAACTCTAGCTCTACTCAAACCTAAGGTTGTTGAATTGAAACAAGCAGACCTAAACTAGGAACCAACAGTAGAGGAACAACCCAAGGAACAAGCAATAGAGGAACTACATGAGGATAAGAGAAGGGAGAAATTACTTGCAAAGGGAGGATCCAGGAGCAGATGAACCAACCCAGGAACTGATACGTCCAAAACGTATCTATAATTTCTGCTTGCTCCATGCCACTCTAGGGTGATATTGCTATGATATTCATACACTTCCATACACTTTTGATCATATTTGGACTAACCTACTAATCCAGTGCACCCCGGTGCCAGTTTCTGCTTTCGGCTGTTTTTGTATTCCAGGTTTTCACATTACGAGAACTGCCAGGAAAAATCCAGAAAAAATATATAAAAAATCAGCGTTCCAGGAGCTACCGTGCGGCCAAAGTACAGCCGGGGGGACCCATAGGGGCTCCAGGCGGCCTGTGGGCGCCCCCCCCCCCCCGGGCCGCGCCGGGGGGGCGCCTGGGCACCCCTGACCCCCTCTGGTGACCCCCTTTGGCATATATTTAAGGTCCGTCGAGGAAACCCTGATTCCGGACCCCTTTTCTCCAAACGCGATTCCGATCTCCGCCGCCATCTCCATCAAGCTTCCGGGGACTAGAATTCCTGCGCCGGCACCCTGCCGGGACGGGGAAGTGCCCCCGGATCCATCTCCATCGACGTTGCTTCCTCCCTCCATGATGCGGGAGTAGTTCCTCCTCGGGGCTGAGGTTCTTACCAGTAGCTATGTGGTCAATTCTCTCTCCCATGATGTGATCTTCGTTGTGATCATAGGCTATGTTAATCTAAGATATTTCCCCTTCCTCTATGTATTGGATTGATGTACTCACTTGTCTTTATCTAGTATAATCCCCGAGACCAAGGTGACTGCGGTCTATTGGACATGGATTAGAACAATATTTTCATGAGTGATTTCCTCTCTTGTGTGTTGATTGAAGATTGAGAGTCTCTTGGTGCTTGTCTTTGACTATCCTTTAGATATGTTATGGTGATTGTGGGACTCTCTTTGGATGGCCGCGGTGACATTGGGAAATCCTTAGATTGAGAACTACGAACTTTGAGGTGTGCTTTTGTAGCCCTACATAATTCTCGTCCTCTCTTGACCATGAATGAATGATCTCCGAGTGTGTCCCCTTTGCATGTTTTATGGGAAATATCACGTGGTTCGATTATTTTAATGTTGTTGGGAGTTGCCACTAGTGAAAGTATGAACCTTAGGCCTTGTTTCCACCATTGCAATACCGTTTGTGCTCACGTTTACTACTTGTTTGCTTGCTGCACTTTTTATTACATATTTATATTACCTTGTTTTGCCATCCATATCACTTGCCATTTAACATCTCTTCGTCGAACTAGTGCACCTATACATCTGACAAGTGTATTAGGTGTGTTGGGGACACAAGAGACTTCTTGTATCTTAGTTGCAGGGTTGCTTGAGAGAGACCATCTTCAACCTCTACTTCCCTGAGTTCGATAAACCTTAGGTCATCCACTTGAGGGAAATTGCTACTGTCCTACAAACCTCTGCGCTTGGAGGCCCAACATAGTCTACAAGAGTAGAAGCGTGTGTATACATCAAGCTATTTCTGGCGCCGTTGCCGGGGAGGTGAGCGCTTGAAGGTATATCTTTAGATCTTGCAATTAAATCTTTTTGTTTCTTGTTTTTTATTATTTCACTAGTTATGCTTATGGAAAACCTTGTTATTGGATCGTTGCTTGCGGGAGGACACCCCACACCTGTGGTGGTTGCTCCTCCTCCTACTGAAATTGTGCCCTATAAAATACCGGCTGGTATTATCAATTATGTTTTGGCTAATCGTTATGCAGGAGACAGACATCCCAGTGAACACTTGCTATATCTGTCACAACTATGTTCATTATTTAAGCTTGCAGGTGTATCGAGGGAGTTTGTCATGAGGAAATTATTTGCCTTGTCACTGAAAGGAAAAGCATTGGAATGGTATAGGCTACTAAATGACTCTCACCTGCTGGAGTGGGAAGAGATCCAGTCTCTCTTTTACTCCAAGTTTTATCCTCTTCATGAAGTCCATAAGAATAGGAATTATGTTTATAATTTTTATCCTCATGACGGAGAGAGCATAGCTCAAGCTTGGGGGAGACTGAAAACATTAATGCTAAAATGTCCTAACCATGGGCTCCCCAAAGATATTATTATTACTAACTTCTATGCGAGGCTCTCTCGATAGGATAAAGATTTGCTCGATGCTTCCTCTATGGGTTCTTTCACAAACAAAAAGATTGATGCTAAATGGGAACTCCTTGAAAGAATTCAACGCAACACTGAAGATTGGGAGATCGACAAAGGTAAAGAGTCAGGTATAATTTATGAGTATGATTGCATTAAGTCCTTTGTTGAAACTACAAGTTTTAATAAGTTTAGTGCTAAGTTTGGGCTTGATTCTCAACTCCTTGTTGATTTCCTCAAATCTTTTGCTTCACATCTTAATATGCCTAAGGAGGATTGGATCGAGTATCATAAACCTTTTAAAGAGACTTGCAAAGAAAATGAAATTGTTCATGATGATTTCAACATGCATGATCCAATTCCTAAAAATGAAGTTTTATATAAGCATGTTAATTTTTGTGGAGTGGATAGACCTTGTGAAAGGCCTATGATTGAAGAAGCGAAGTATTGTAAGCAACATAAGCATGAAAGAACAATCACTTGGGTCAGAGATTTAAATGAGATTGCTAGAGAATTGTGTGACATTTATCCTTTTACTTGTGAACTTCGCCGTATAGAGGGTCACTTTAATTTTCAATGCATGAACGTTCAAAACATAACTGTTAACCGGTTGTGTGATAACATGATCACCTCTGATCTTTATGATGAGCTTATGTTATTTTTGATGTGTGAAGAGTTATCAGAAAAGACTTCATGGCTAGATGTTAATGCCATAGGAATAAAAAACACTTTGCAAAATTGCCATCTCTATTGTGTTGTTAATTGCCATGAAAATGATTATATAGGTAAGATTATAAAGGAGGGAACTCTACCAAAGTATAAAAACGTCTCTTATATTTCTGCTAATAAAAAGGAGAGTTTCTCCCAAGTTTCCCCTATTGTTTCTAATGATAAACCAGGATATGTGGAGAAGCTTCATCTCCAACCACTCCCTCCTAAGGTTAAGAAGAAGAAAAAGAAAAGGAGGAGGAAGAGGAGCAAGAAAGAAGAAGAAGGGGTATCAACCTGGCCTGAGCATATTCCTCCCATCAACTTTTATCCTAACGGTTGTAAGTTTAAAGAAGAAGGTGAAGTTTATTGCCTTAATTATCATCTTGATGATACGTCCGTAGGTACTATTGAAGATGATTTTGATTATGATATGCATGTTACTTATTGTGATTGGGAAAATGATGATAATGCTACTTATGATCTTGAAAATCTTTTTGTTACCAACTCTGAAAGTGAAGATATGGGAATCTCTAAGCTTGGGGATGATAGGATTGCAAATCCTATCCCCACTAGTGATGTTATAATTGATTCTCTTGCTAGTAAGAATAAAGACAACATGTTTACAAATATAGTTGCTAGCAATGATAATGCTCTTCTCTACCATGATGATGTTATAACTCCAATCTATAGTGATTATAAAGGTACCTATGACATAAGGAGAAATTATCCTTATGAAACTTGTCATAATCATGAAGGGAATTACTCCCTTGTTGAACACCACCCTCCTGATATACAACTCATCTATAGTGTTCAAGTTGTTTATGATAGTCCTACTCCCACTATTACCAATGAGAAAAATTATGCTTATGTGGGGAATGAGAGTACCTTTTTGCATGTGGATCATGGTAACAATGCTTTATGTGATGCTTATATTGTTGAGTTCATCCATGATGCCACTGAAATTTATAATGAGAGAGGGAGGCTTGGTTCTAAATATCTTAATAATAAGAAGTTCCCTCTCTTTATGTTGAAGGTTTTGAAGCTGCACTTGTTTTGTCTTCCTATGCTTATTGCTTTGTGCTTCAATGAATTATTCTATTGAAATATCCCTATGCATAGGAAGCATGTTAGGCTTAAATGTGTTTAGTATTTGCTTCTTGATGCTCTCTTTTGTTCTTCAATTCTTATTCCTACAAGAGAATCATTAAAGTCTTATGCCTAGCTTAAAGGCATAAAAGAAAGCGCTTTTGGGAGGCAGCCCACATGAATAAATTTTTATATTTTGCTTTTGTTGTGTCTTGATGTTGTTTACTGCTGTAACATCATCATTGTATCTTTGCTTTTCATATTGGTGCCAAGTATAGCCTCCGATTGCTAGAAAGTTCAAAAGTTGTGAGGTGCTGTCCAGGAAACAGATTCTGTCCTTGGATAGAAAAATTCATATAAAATCACCAGATCATCTTTTTGGTCTGAATTTTTTCGACAGCGTTCTCTATATAATTGTATTTTGTGCGTCAGTTCTGAGTTTTTTGATTTGAGTTGCAGAAGTATCCCGAACAGATCAATTACTGCCTGATGTTCTGTTTTTCACAGATTCTGTCCTGTTTTGCCTTTCCTTCACTTTGCAAATTAAGAACTTGCTTTTTCTTTGCAAAAACCTTTTGGCAATCTTGAGAAACAGTAGAACTTCAAGAATATCCTTATTTCCAGCAAGGTATAATTATTTTATTAAGGGTACTAACCTCGCTAATCAGATTATGATGAGTTGTGTATGAAGGGAGTTTTCAAGTGTGCGAGGGAAGATGATAAAAAGATTCAGGAGTGTCAAGCGCTCAAGCTTGGGGATGCCCCCGTGCACCCCCAAGAAATATTCAAGGATACTCAAGCGTCTAAGCTTGGGGATGCCCCCGTGCATCCCCTTCTCCATCAACATTATCAGTTCGTCTTTCGTTTCGCTATATTTTTATCACTTCATGTGTTATGTGCTATGCTGGGAGCGTCTTGCTTTTAGTTTTCTTTTTAGTTTTTCATAACGAGTCGGAACCCAGCATTCCTTTATGTGGGAGAGAAACACGCTCCACCTCTACCTAGAACATTACATAGAATTTTCATGTCTATCTATGCTGTGTGTGTTCTTTGTCTTTTAATAGCTACTATCATACTCTGCTCTTAGTATTCATGCTTATCTTTTCAAGAGCTTTTATTTAGTTGGTTGCTTGAACTCTCTTTAATTACCATTCTCACCTTATTAAGAGAGTTTGCTTCCTTTGCATTGGTTAATGTGTCTATGATAAAGATGCTACTTTCATGATGGTGCTTAGTAGTTCAGGTTTTCTTATGGTTAATCTCAAATAGCTGGGGGGTTCCCAATGTGTTATTGGAGCACCAACTTGGTTTGTTTGCCTATGATGTGGTATGGTTTAGTAATGTCTTCCTTCGAGAATTTATTTTGATTGACTTGGCGTATGCTCACGCATATTCAAGACTGTAAAGAAAGTCTGTCAAGCCTTGATGATCTTTTATTTCTGAGTAGCGATATAACTACCATGCCTGATTCAATATTGCTTTGTCGCTCTGCATGATTATGACCGTCATTGCTCTCTTAGTTGGTCTCTCCCAGTCTTTTGCTAACCTCCACCTGTACTAAGCAAACTAACCATACAATACATAGCTCATGGGAAAGTAGCCTAAAAACTATTGTGGTAAAGAATATGTTGCTTATGTATCTTATTTCTTATAAGTTGCTTGCTGAGCGGTAACCATGTTTCTGGGGACGCCATCAACTGTCACACTTTTGTTGAATATCATGTGAGTTGCTATGCATGTTCGTCTTGTCTGAAGTAAGGGTGATTTACCATGGGTTGAATAACTATGCATATTGTTAGAGAAGAACATTGGGCCGCCAACCAAAGCCATGCATCATGGTGGAAGTTTTAGCTTGGACCTTAATCCTCAATCTCTCATGAGAATATGCCTATGCATTAAAGAGGAGTCCATCATCTATTTTCTATGTTGTCCCGGTATGGATGTCCTCAAGTTGAGATCTATCAAAACGAGAAATCAAATGCGATCTATCTCCTTGGACCTTTGTACAGGTGGCATAGAGGTACCCCTTTGTGACACTTGGTTGAAACATATGTAATGCAATGATAACCATGGGGATTCGAGCTAATTAGGACAAGGAGCAAGCACTATTGGTATTCGATGCATGAGGCTTGCAACTTATAGGATGTTTTATGCATAACACATATGAAGTACTACTACCGTTGACACAATTGCTTCCATGTTTTTAAAATAAAAAGCTCTAGCACTTAACCATTCTTTTACCTTTATGTTGAAGCACCAACTACTGAGAGCATGATTGTCATTCTGAGTGTAATGTGCATTGTCCCAAAGTAGCATTGTCTTTTGCATGATTGTGATATCGTTTATCCTGAAATGATTGTATCTAGTCATCACTTAAACCTTGAAGGTGCCCCTGCATTTATGTTTTGCATCACTAAAGGGGGCAAGCTAGATATCACTTTATCATATTTGCACATCATGTTCATTGCAAATCTTTTTGATGTTTCAGTTTCATGTTGTAAAACTTTCAGTCATTTGTGATTTTCTCTTGAGGCAACTTAATTACTATAGAATCATTGTCTCAGTAAGCTTTTGTCATATGACTATGAGAAAGTCCTATATGGTTAATAACATGTCACCACAGAAATTATTCTTGTTATCATTTACCTACTCGAGGACGAGCAGGAATTAAGCTTGGGGATGTTGATACGTCCAAAACGTATCTATAATTTCTGCTTGCTCCATGCCACTCTAGGGTGATATTGCTATGATATTCATACACTTCCATACACTTTTGATCATATTTGGACTAACCTACTAATCCAGTGCACCCCGGTGCCAGTTTCTGTTTTCGGCTGTTTTTGTATTCCAGGTTTTCACATTACGAGAACTGCCAGGAAAAATCCAGAAAAAATATATAAAAAATCAGCGTTCCAGGAGCTACCGTGCGGCCAAAGTACAGCCGGGGGACCCACAGGGGCTCCAGGCGGCCTGTGGGCGCGGCCCCCCCCTGGGCCGCGCCGGGGGGGCGCCTGGGCACCCCTGACCCCCTCTAGTGACCCCCTTTGGCATATATTTAAGGTCCGTCGAGGAAACCCTGATTCCGGACCCCTTTTCTCCAGACACGATTCCGATCTCCGCCGCCATCTCCATCAAGCTTCGGGGGACCAGAATTCCTACGCCGGCACCCTGCCGGGACGGGGAAGTGCCCCCGGATCCATCTCCATCGACGTTGCTTCCTCCCTCCATGATGCGGGAGTAGTTCCTCCTCGGGGCTGAGGTTCTTACCAGTAGCTATGTGGTCAATTCTCTCTCCCATGATGTGATCTTCATTGTGATCATAGGCTATGTTAATCTAAGATATTTCCCCTTCCTCTATGTATTGGATTGATGTACTCACTTGTCTTTATCTAGTATAATCCCCGAGACCAAGGTGACAGCGGTCTATTGGACATGGATTAGAACAATATTTTCATGAGTGATTTCCTCTCTTGTGTGTTGATTGAAGATTGAGAGTCTCTTGGTGCTTGTCTTTGACTATCCTTTGGATATGTTATGGTGATTGTGGGACTCTCTTTGGATGGCCGCGGTGACATTGGGAAATCCTTAGATTGAGAACTACGAACTTTGAGGTGTGCTTTTGTAGCCCTACATAATTCTCGTCCTCTCTTGACCACGAATGAATGATCTCCGAGTGTGTCCCCTTTGCATGTTTTATGGGAAATATCATGTGGTTCGATTATGTTAATGTTGTTGGGAGTTGCCACTAGTGAAAGTATGAACTTTAGGCCTTGTTTCCACCATTGCAATACCGTTTGTGCTCACGTTTACTACTTGTTTGCTTGCTGCACTTTTTATTACATATTTATATTACCTTGTTTTGCCATCCATATCACTTGCCATTTAACATCTCTTCGCCGAACTAGTGCACCTATACATCTGACAAGTGTATTAGGAACCAACAAAGATAGGGCTGGATCTGGACAACAGAGTGAAGAGGGAGAGCTCCAGAGGAGTGGGTAGCTCTCTCTAGAGAGAAACCGAAACCTAGCCACAAAATTTCCCTCCGGCGGGCTCGCGGGCCAAGCGCCTCTCTTATGCCCTCCAATTTAAGGCCACTTGCCTCTAAAAACAAGTTTGAGCTGTTCGACTTAATGTACACGACTAGTCTCTCGACCGCTCGACTCATCGAATTAGTCTATACGAGATTTGCAGTCGACACCATAGTAGCGACTCATAAGCTAGTCCATCGACTAGTTCCTTCGACTCATAATCAGTGCCCCCCTAGATTCCTGTCAAGCTCTACCACTGGTACATGTCCAACTCTAAGGCCCCGTTCGCTTCAAAGGATTCTAAAATATTGGAAAGTATGAAAGCGTAGGAACAGGGAAGCGTTGGCACACTATGGAGGAATTGAAAGTAGAGGAAAAGAACAGAGTCGGTCTTTCCGAATGTCAGATGGGTAACAAAGGACGGCTCAGTCTTTCGGAGGTGCTCATAGGGGTAGGGTGTGTGTGTGTGCATTCATAGGGGTAAGTGTATGCGCGTGTATATGAGCGCTTGTGTCTGTACTGATGTTCAAAAAACAAAGGGCCGGTGGTGGTCGTACTAGTCTAACGACGCATTAGCAGAGCTATGAGATTTGTTTATTCGCATGCCTGCTACTCTTCTGTCACGTCTGAGCTCACACAAGTAGTATATTTATATTTTATTTAGCCTATCAAGTGTGTTGCATCGGGCTTCCGTCAGAAAAGAGGTCGGCTTCCGCCAGAAAAGAGGTCAGGGTAGATGTGTTGATTCCTATGGAATTGGCACTGTTAGTAATCCTTTCCTCTATTATACTGTAGTAAATTCCTTCGTAACGAACGCGGCAAAGATAAAAAACATGGAATCATCAATTCCTCTAGAATGTCTTGAAATCCATGTCAAGCGAACAGGGCCTAAGCATAGATACTACTCTTTCTCCCCCTTTTGGCTTCTCTTCCTGTTGAGTATAATGTTTATTAGGAAAGAAGAGATAGACTAGGATTTGTTCTGTCTTGTCTTGTACTCCAAGTAGATCATTGTACTCCTATATATATATATATATATATATATATATATATATATATATATATGCCCATGAGGCTCAAGCAATACATCATTATTCCACCAATTCCCTCTCTCCCTTCTTACATGGTATCAGAGCCAAGAGGTCTCAAGTTCAAGACCCGGCTGGCGCAATTAAATTTGCAGCCCACTTTCGGTCCACGTTTAGGCCTGAGGGAGCCACACGTGAGGGGGAGTGTTGACGTATAATGTGCTGCCTAGTCTCTTCCATCAGATCGGTCTTTTGGTTGCATTGGCTAGAGCATGCACTTCTACACCACTGCGCCCATACTAACTCGGCGCCTCCTTGCGCCCGCGGCTCCTCGACGACTTCCTCGACACCGGCTACCCCGACTCGACATCGACCATGGCATTCTTCGCACGGAAACCTAGACAACGGCTACACCACCTACGCTCTCGGCTACATCGACAAACGGCACAAAGGGCTACCGCCTGCTTGAGCAACCTCGTTGGTTTCCACTCCAGCCACGACTCCGCGATGCGTCGACCGTTCCGACTGTGGGGGGGTGTCTGTCGGCTTGCCTTCGGATTCTTCTCCAGTCTCATCGTCTGCGTCGCTACCGTTGTGACTGCGGGGGGATGTTGAGTATAATGTTTATTAGGAAAGAAGAGATAGACTAGGATTTGTTCTGGATTGTCTTGTACTCCAAGTAGATCATTGTACTCCTATATATATATGCCCATGAGGCTCAAGCAATACATCATTATTCCACCAATTCCCTCTCTCCCTTCTTACATGATATCAGAGCCAAGAGGTCTCAAGTTCAAGACCCGGCTGGCGCAATTAAATTTGCAGCCCACTTTCGGTCCACGTTTAGGCCTGAGGGAGCCACACGTGAGGGGGAGTGTTGACGTATAATGTGCTGCCTAGTCTCTTCCATCAGATCAGTCTTTTGGTTGCATTGGCTAGAGCATGCACTTCTACACTTCCCATTCCCCTTTTGTTTCCACTTTCCCACGTGATTAACAACTGATACATCCACCTGAGAATCTACAACGAGGTCCCTTCACATCTTCGCCTTCAGTTTAACCTCCGTATCGTAGATATGTACATCGATGGTTTCCTTCTCTCCCATTAAACGAATGTACATGTCGGGAAACGGTGGCCGTCTTGCTCAACGCCCGCATGCAGCTTAGCCACTACCTAATGCTCCTTTATGTTCACATGTGCACAGGCCACATGGAACCGTCGTCATCGTTTATTGTGTTAGTGACCTACACTTTGGTGTTCAGCAGTGGCGGAGCTACGGCTAGGCAAAATCAGGCCATGGTCTGCCTAGCCAAATAATAATTCGGTGTAGATTGAAGTTGAATTTGGGCCATGAGAGCAAAATTACAGACGTGTTTCTTAAGCTAATTCGTTTTGGCCCGTCCAATGAAGCATGTTTAGCTCCGCCACTGGTGTTCAGGCCATGTCCATCATTTCTTCTCATGCGCGATCCAAATTGGTGTTCAAATTCAGCGTGGTAGCATGCTAGCTTTTATGCCTAAATAGTGTTTCAACAAATGGTTAGCCCCTAATTGCCTACTATTTTGTTCCCCTTCGAGTCACGACCCCCGCTTAAATTCCGCTCAAGCTCCGTCACTGCTCTTAGCACATGTGGAATTCTCCGCCACTGAAGTTTAAGCATCCCAAAGCTATGTTTTTGTGGGTCAGAGTCCTAGCACCAATAATGTTACAGCAAGTGACCGTGGCCACATAAACAAACAAAGATGTACTTAACGGTTGAGATGTTCGTTTCGGCGTGGAAATCAACCCGAAATTTGGAATTTCCGCCATCAAACTTGCACATAGTGTGCTCTCCAGAAATATTAACAAATACTCACTTTGTAGAGAACTGTAAGAGCATTTAGATCACTAAAAACGGAGGGGGTACTAGTGAAGAAAGGAGCCATGCCAGAGATAATTTCGTAGAATTGCCAAATTGGTTAATACAAACAACGGAAGTAATAATTATCCGTGAACCAAGCAATCCAAAATACCATGGCAAATGTTTAACACTTAAAAAACAGAGAAAATGATAGACTCATAACGAAATAAAAATGTACAGTTTTTTAATCCTTAAACAATATAATTTTTACAGCAGAAATGACAATAATAAATAAATAACATTTTGAGGGGTAAAATAATTAAATAAACAAAGGCTGAGCGATGTAGAGCGGCACGGGCCCAGGCCCTAGCCCGCGAACGGCCCCGTCCATGGCAGAAACCCTACCCACCGGTCTCGCTCCACTACACCCAAAGGCCGAAGCTCTGCCCAAACCCTCTGTTTTTCCTCTCCTGCCAGTCCCCACACCGCCTCCGCTCCCCGCAGCGCAACCCAGGCGATCCGCGCCGGCTCCTCCCCGGCGCTTCAGGTCGACCCCCCTCCCCCTCTCCCTCCCTCCCTTCTTCCACCGGCCCGTCTCGCCTCGCTTCTCCTCGCCGCCGCGGGCCCGACCGATCCGTGGGCGTGGGTGCTTATTCCCGGCCTCTGGGGGCTAGGGGGCTGCGACGCTTGTTGGTCTAGGATTCGGGGACGTTTTCTGTTTGTTTATTTGTTTGGAGAACGCGAGTTAGGATTCACTTGTATGGATTATCTGAGAAGCAACAATCGGTAGTAGGATGCTAGGGTTGCCGCCCGTGCTCTCTTTAGCAAGTGTATTGTTGCATAACTGAAGTTCAGGCTCTCCATCTTGGGCAGGAAAAATGGCCGAGCATCTCTTTGAGGACATCTTCCACGTGACCAGGATCGACCCTGATGGCAAGAAGTTCGACAGAGGTAACTCGCTCTGGCTGTTAATACATGGTGAATTTCAAGTTCTACTAGGCGGCGCTTTGCTCCGCCAAATCATGCCGTTCATTTATGCCTGTCCGTCTCCTGGAGTTGCTGCTAGCAGTGAGGTAGCAACGTGATTTGTCATAGTTTAAAAAAAGCGCTAGGCGGTAATTGTGTGTTTTGCCACTGCCTTGCGTTTTTCTGACCAAAGCACACACTTATGCGCAATTATGTGCAAGCAAGCGCTGGGCCTTTTGAGATTTTAACTTTGGAATTTATGCCTACCCAGTTCACAGTGCTCTACAATGTTTGGATCCTGGACTGTTAACACTTAACATCATAGCGACACCTGTGCAACCTCGTAGCTGCAGATGATTATACTGAACTGAAACGTTTACCTTTCCACATGGGTGTGCAGTTAATCGCATTGAGGCTAGAAGTGAGCAGTTGGAAATGTACATGCAATTGGATATCGCTACCGATGTCTACCCAATGCATATGGGTGACAAGTTCACCATGGTTTTAGCTCCGACACTGAATCTGGATGGGACTCCAGACACTGGCTACTATACACAGGTAACATTACCCGATTCTTCTTACACGTTGATCATAAAATAATTTGGCAGCTGAATGATGTGAATGCGGCTCATTATGTGTGACAGTTGCCAAAATGTTGTTATTGCCTCACATTGACTTGTCTTCATGGAGGACGCATGTGTTAGGGGCTGATACTCAGGAAGCTCATGTTATTTCTTTCCTTCTTTCAGGCTGGTAGGAAAACACTCGCTGACAAGTATGACTATGTCATGCATGGAAAGCTTTACAAGATTTCAGAGGACAATTCCAGTAAGGATAAAGGACCTACTAAAGTGTATGACTTCTCTGAACTCTATATTAGTGATTTTCTATGGGTTTTTAATCTTGCAGAATTTGATTTATGCGATATGTTTGAGTAATATATGATTTAATGTGAGACTGATTTCTTACCTTCATATAGCCGATGAAGAATTTGCCCTATAACCATGTTGCTGAAGCTCATGAGTTGGAGAGTACATAATGATTCTCTTATTTGCCCTTCAGCTCCTTAATCCTGGCTTCTTGATGCATGCCCATATAATCCTGTGTGGGTGGGGGAGGGGTGTTGAGATTGCTTGATGCGCGTATTACTGAGTAACTTGGTGAATATACTCCAATGTAAGGGGTGGTGTTTGAGATTGCTTCCTTTGAGTGTTACTGAGTAACCTGATGTAGACATGGTCAAAGATAATGGGTGGGTGGGGCGGGGCAGTTCAAATTGCTTGATGTGAGTGTTACCTAGTAACCTGGTGTATATACATGGTCCAAGATAAGGGGTTGGTTTTGGGATTGCTTAATTTGAGTGTTACTGAGTAGCCTGATGCTATATACACGGTCCAAGATGAAGCTCGGCTGCTTTCCCTCGAAATGAATGTTGGTACAAATGAAATAATGCCATGGGCTGTTCCCATGTGGAGATCTTTGGTGCAACTCAGTCTCATACAAAGAGCAAAGTTCCATCTGTTGAAGGGCTGATTGAAAGATTTGGTTTTACATATTTGATATTCCTCGTTTGTAGTTTGTACTTACTAGAAATGTTCTTAAATCTTTGCAAAAGGAGCTCATTTTTCTTATGAGACAGATGAAGCAAAATTTATTGATAGGTGTGTTGACGGTCTTTTCTCGTTTTTGAACCATAAAAGCATGCTTGGCTAGTTGTATTATGTGAATCACACATTCCTACCATGCAGTACAAGTGCAACTCAGAATGCCTGTTTTTATATCTCAAACCGACCTACACCTTTTACACCTAGTGCCTACTTCTCAACCAAGTGATTTGACCAATTCACTCATGCAACTATTCTAATGATTTTACCCACCTTTTCCTCTCTCCAGGGAGATCTATGCATCTTTTGGTGGCCTCCTGATGTTGCTCAAAGGCGATCCTTCAAGTGCTGCTAACCTTGAGCTGGATCAAAGGCTGTTCCTCCTCATCCGAAAGGTGTAAGCGTGTCATCTACCAGATAACCAGTGCTTGTAGTTCACTCAGGGCTATACCGAGCCTCTGATCGTTTGGATGCCAATCGTCCTCCCACTCGGATGTACTCTTTTGGGCGCTAATACGACTCTGGATTGGTACAATGGCTTCTCTGTAGCACCAGTCGCTTATCCTCGTCTTCCCTGGAGTGCATTATGTGTGTTTACCAACGTATGTTATCGATGTTCCATGCAAATTACGATGCTGCGTGAATGTTATCTTTGCTAATAATTTTTATCACGGTGCGAGTGAGTAAGCATATCATGGTTCTACCACATCTTTGCTTGCCTCAACTTTCCACACCCATATATCTTCAACCAAATCACCGGCATGGGACCAGTGAGTTGCACCGAATGTAGGGTAGGTGTTGCGTGCATTTACAGGTTTGCATTGGAGAGAGAGTTGTCATGCCATTTCTTCCCTGCCCTTCACGAGGACAGGAAATTCAGAAAAGTCTCAAGACAGAG
>LR738710.1:70092013-70109457 GCA_902687465.1 Secale cereale
CCAGTAAATCAGCCTAATTTGTGCCCTCCTTTGCACTAGTTCTCAAAATCAACATGGAAATTTTCCCACATGATGTAAAATTAGAAGAACGCAAACGAACGAATTTCGGGCACAGTAGTTGTTAAGATCACGGCTTGCTCTTAGCGCATCCATCTAGCTACTGCACCCATGGTATATGACGCTAAAAAACTACACAGTCGATATGATGGTGTATACTCCCGGTTTCATTCATTCAATTTCCGGTATCCCTGCTGTTACTGTCACATGTTTCTTCTTCCCCCTCAACAAATCCATCCTACATAACAAGACGATGAAACGGCACCGCCTTTCGGCGCGGCGGTGCATCGACGGACGGCGGGCGATCACTACTCGGAGCCGTCTGGTTGTTGCTGCTTCTTCTGGTCGCCGAAGATGCGGGTGCGGAAGTCCTGGACCATGAGCGGGAGGCCGTTCTTGAGCGCCACCTTGGGCTCCCACCCGAGCAGCTCCTTGGCCTTGGTGATGTCCGGCTTGCGCTTGTGCGGGTCGTCGGCGGTGTTTGCCCGGAACTCGATCCGCGCGTTGGGGTCGATGGTGTCCTGCACCACCTTGGCCAGCTCCAGCATGGTGAACTCCCCCGGGTTCCCCAGGTTGAAGGGCCCCACGTGGTCGCCCTCCATCAGCTTCATCAGACCCTCAACCTGCACCAACACAAGCAGCTCGGTTCATCAGAGATAGTATTAGACACCAAATGTTGGTTGGTGAAAACCACAGGATTCACACAGGTACCAATCTGGCAAGGTCGGCATGGACGTGACAGGACCCTTGTGGTTAATCATAGAGCGTTGGTTTTTGCATGTGCCACGCGATGGAACAGTTGTGACCCGTTGTTCAACGACAAAGTGGCTCGATCATGCTGTTCCCGGGGGCCAAAAAGGCTGATGGGGAGCTACTGACCTGACGCTGCCTGCCGTACGTGCCCAGCGGCAGCAACAGTGCACCAACCTGTTTGGAAGCTCGTTGGCAGCACCCACTTAACCTGTCAGCGTGGTCCAGATCGATGTGTACGGTGCACCATCTGCCTCCACCGTCCGTTAACGACCGTTGGTTCGTGCAGTTTCATCTACATTGCATTGCTTCCTGTCGAAGCAGCAACGTACGGTACGGGAGAGAGAGAGAGAGACCACACTAGCTAGCTAGGCAGCACGACGATGCAAATGCAAGAGGTCCACGGCCTCGGCCGGGACAATTACTGTCCAGGGTGGTCCAAAACCAAAGCCGAAAATGCTAGCAACTCGGCGACTCTGTACTTGAGTAGGCAGGGAGCACCAGCGCCAAATGGAAAATGGCTGGGACCTGGAGGACCACCCCGGCCTACTCAACCCGTGCCGTTGCGAGCACGGACGATGAACGGACGGGCATCGGACACGACTGCAACAGCACCCACGTACACGCATTCGCGTCCATCTCTGGACCGGAGACGCCAACACGTGTAGGTGTAGCGTTGGCATGGCATGGCAGCACCGACTCGGCATTTCAGCAAAAGGAGAGGACGAAGTTGCAATGCAAAGCAAACTATACTACTGCCATGATCGAGCACATGGAAATCAACTGCAACTAAATTAGCTTAGCTTCAGCTGTACGATCGATGAACCAACCGATTAATGAAAACTGCTGCAGCTTGTAATTAAGGAAAGGAAAATTCATGCGGAGCCACCAGCAAAGGGAACGTGCGTGTGTGCGTGTATGAGTCTTGACTTGTGGCGGTGTGTAGTGTTGGCGAGAGGGAGAGCTTACCAGATCGGAGACGTACTGGAAGCTCCTCGTCTGCTTGCCGTCGCCGTACACCGTCAGGGGCTCCTTCCTCAGTGCCTGCACGAACAAGCCCATCAATCATAAATCAATCGACACAATGTCACCATTAGGCAGCAGTTGTTAACATCAAAGACAAAATCATGCCATGCCCATGCGCTTTCGCTCGCTAAACATCACTAGTTTCTTCATCTAGCCGTGTGGGTGTGGGTGTGTGACCGATCTTCTTGCTAATGCTATCATTTCTTCCACCACACACACATGCACGTACCTTTCGCGTGTAAAGAATCATGTCAACTTCGGAGTAAAGAAGGTTTTAATTAACTGAGGGTGATTCGTGTCAGCAGGTTTGGATTAAGAAAGTGAGAGTTGGAACGTGGTGTCCACTTGTCAAAGTTTCTCTAGTTTAATTTTGTGCTGCTTTTGCCACGCATAATAGCACGTGATTTGGACCCTGGGACGAATCAACAGACCGAACACTTGGTCCACTAGCTAGTTGTGTGTGTCCCCCCTTAGCAAAGTACGAAACAAGCAATGATGAATCATGTAGGTAGAAATTTCCTAAACAAAAATCTATGAGTCTAGGCAAAGGGGGATCGGAGGGTTCATGTCTTCCACGATGAACGACAATCCTAACCAAGAGTGTATATACGCTACATTATGAAATGGATGGAGCGTCACTGAAGACTATTTTTGGAGTATACGTGGTGGCGTGTTCCTCGGTACAGTGTCGTCCCGCGTGATCATCTGGCCTCGCGTGACTGTAGTGGCTCTATTAGCTCCATATAAGCGGATCTCCTCCACAACCTCTTAACATGCTACACCCGCAAACCCCTGACACATGGAACGCGATCTTGCAAAGATACCGCCAATGCCCCAACGGAAAGGGGGAGGGTTCTATGTCTTCGACGATAAACGTTATCATCGAAGACTAATTTTGGAGCATGCGCGGTGGTGTGTTGCTAGGTGCAATGCCGCCTCGCGTGACGCATCTGGCCTCGCGTGACTGTAATGACTCCATTATTTCTTAACTAATGCACAACTTTTTGAAAAAAGAAGACTATTTTTGAAGTAGTATGTCACAAATGAACAACTAGAAGAAACTAAGCTATATGATGAATAACTAGAAAACACAAGTGGAGTAATATAGAATGGTACTGCTGAATCAGTAGACTTGCATGTGGGGCTGCGGGTTCACCGGCGCGCTAGATGGGAATGGAAGTTTACAAATTACAAGATCGAGGCAGCACTAATCAATTCCTATCGTAGATCTAGATCGACAAAATAATACTATTAGATTAGTGCTAGTGGTAAAAGTCTATAGCGGAAAAAAAGAAGTTACGTGGAAGCGTGCATGCTTGTGCATGGGTAATTAGTTAGTTACAGTAGGTTATCTTTCTTACCTGAGCGACGAAGTTGCTGACGACCCGGCCGTCGTCGATGCACATGCGCGGCCCGTAGGTGTTGAAGATCCGAGCGATCCTCACCTGCCGGCACAAAGATTGGTTATAAGTCAGTTAACCAGGCGAAATTACCCTAACTAGCTTAGTTTAACTGCAGCAGTTGCATGATGATCCGATACTAGCTACTACTCCCTTCGTTCGGAATTACTTGTCGCAAAAATAAATGTATCTAGACGTATTTTAGTTCTAGATACATACATTTCAGAGACAAGTAATTCCGAATAGAGGGAGTAGCTGCCATCAAAATCTATATTATTTAGCTTCTAATGAAGGAAAGAAAAGGAGAAGAGGATGCTTTCGTTTCCAGCAAAGTTGAGGTTGCTGAGTGAGTGGTGAATGATTAAATTTAAAGCAGGGCCGGCCGGCGGGCCGGGCACGAACCTCGAGGTTGGCGCCGCGGTGGTAGTCCATGGTCAATGTCTCGGCCGTCCTCTTGCCCTCGTCGTAGCAACTCCGAACACCTGCACAAATACTTCTGTTGAGAAAGAGGAGAAGACGATGCCAGCAGCATTTCTGTCCTTTTCCCATCCCGTGTGCTAGCTCCCACGGGTAGACGAGGACGACGGCCATGGCGGTGGCGGCTCTAGGATAGGGCTAGCCAGAAGAGATGTGATGACGTACCGATGGGGTTGACGTTGCCCCAGTAGGTCTCGACCTGGGGGTGCTGGAGGGGGTCGCCGTAGACCTCGCTGGTGCTGGTGAGGAGGAAGCGGGCGCCGACGCGCTTGGCGAGGCCGAGCATGTTGAGCGTGCCCACCACGTTGGTCTTGATGGTCTTGACGGGGTTGAACTTGTAGTGCACGGGCGAGGCCGGGCAGGCGAGGTGGTAGATCTGGTCCACCTCCAGCAGGATCGGCTCCACCACGTCGTGCCGGATCATCTCGAAGTTGGGGTTCCCGGCGTGGTGCGCCACGTTCTCCTTCTGCCCCGTGAAGAAGTTGTCCACCACGATCACGCTGTCGCCGCGCGCCAGCAGCCGGTCCACCAGGTGGCTGCCCACGAACCCGGCCCCGCCGGTCACCACCACGCGCAGCCCCTTGCGCTTCAGCCCCAGCGGCACGCGGCCGTGGCGCACGCCGCCGGTGCCCTCCTCGAACGCCATCCGCCCCGCGCCGCCCGACTGGTACTGCCGCGACACCAGCCCCACCGCCGCCAGGTGCGCCACGCTGCTCGAGGCCGTGGACGCCGAGGTGGTGGTGGTGGTGGAGGGGGAGAGGAGGAGGAAGACGAGGGTGGCGAGCGCCATGCCGACCAAGGAGAAGACGAGGCGCTGCTCGCCCAGCACGTACCGGAGCGGCTGCGGCAGCTGCTGCCTGGTCCGCGGCTTGCTCTCGGCCGCCTCGTGCGCGCCGTCGGCCGCCGCCGCCTGCTGGCCGCGGTAGGTGAGCTCGGAGGACGCCATGGGCGGCCGATGGGATCGCTACGAGTCGTGAATCTTGATGGAGCGAGCTGGTGCGCGCGGGGAGGAGGGGTGTGCGGGAGAAGAGGGAGAGGAGTGGCGCGTATTTGAGGAGGAGGTTGAGGTTAGGTGGGCTCGCCGCGGCCGACGCGTGGGCCGTGCGATCGGATCGCGGGCGACGCCGGAGCCGCCCACGTGGCCCCGCGATCGGCGCCGTCTCGCGGGAGTCAGACGCGCCGTAGCCCGCCCCTCGATGTGCCCGGATTTACCCGGCCTTGCCACCGTCCCCGTTCGTTAACCCCATGTTTGACTGTGATCATGTGTGCATTCACCGACCGAGTCCTCTGATAATTTTTTAATTTTTTTTGATGATGATGAAAGGATCGGCAGCAAGTGTGCACATTCTCAACGGCTTGATTACCTGGTGACTGCAGGCTTCGAGGAAATGATACTCAAGTAGTAAAAAACTACGGACAAAATGCTGGTTGCCGGGTCGTTACGTGCTGGGGCAAACGTATACACGGAAAGGACCATTACGATTTGTGGGTTTGACGGGTTCGAAGTGTTGTGCTTAGTTCGCACTCTTTGCCGTGGTCCACCGACTGGTTGATTGGCGCTTTGGGGAGGGCGCACGTCATGCACCGTGCACGTGTGATAACAGCCTTGTTACTCGTCCGTCAATGGTATATGGGGGCGGTGTCAAGCGTTATGAAGCATGCATGCCCAGGTTCACTCAACCAGGCCAGGTTCCCGTTTGAACCAGCAAACTGATAGCCGCGTCGTAGCCTCGGCATACGGCGCACATGCCATGGTCTGTCGCAGGGCGTTCGCCTCCGGTTCACAGCCGCATAGCTAGCTTCGTGCACACCGCGTGGAAACGTGCAGGCTACCTCTCTCGTACAGTACTACGTGTGGGTCTTTGTCGGCTGGCTAGTAGGCAGTCTAGTTTGGATGGACGCTGCACGAAAAGTCTGAGCTTCCACCGTCTGGGCTAGACCAGGCCAGGCCAGGCTAGCGAACTCGTGCTGCGCTCGCGCGGGATGCACGTTGACCGGGAGCGCGCGCGCCAGGCCGTCCGTCGCCCGTCGGTGCGCGCCAGCGTGCGCGGCCAGCGCGGGTGACGGACGACGAAGCTGGTCGGATCCATCCGCACCGCACCGCACCGCACGCGTACGTCGACGTGGCCTTCCGGTGGGCCGATCATGGATCCATCCTGGCGCCGGTGCGGCGTTCGGCCTGGACAAAATTGTACTACTAGATTTCTCTTTTTTTTTTTTGATGTTGTTTCTGCCTCACGCTACATCTCGTAAAGTCTCCACTTTTTTTACGTTATGACAAATGAAACGCAGCTGGATTTTGTATCTGAAGTTGCACGCAGCCGCAAGTGAAGTCACGAGGAGTCTGGCGAACAGTTGGGGAGGAGAGAGTGACGCCCCAACAGGCCAACAGAGTTCTTCTTTTCTGTTCTCCAAAGGACCCCAGCAGCAGCAGTCTGCCGGTCAGCCGGTGATCTCGCTCGCTCGCTCGCTGGCTGAAAAAAGTTCCATGCACGCGTGCCAAGAAACGGCAGCCACCTTTCCCCTCTCCTTCTCCTCTAGTGCCCTTGCCGTAATCGTGCCATCTTGTTTGACGAAAAGCTGTTGCTCACAGCTGCAAGGACGGACGAAGCTGCCCTGGCCCTTTCCAAGCCGGAAACCAGGCCGGCCACCCACGAGCTCTAGCCTCTAGCCAGCAGGCTGACACGACGCTGCCGGGAAAGGGTGAGCAGCAGGCGGCAAGATGGAATGGGAACATCGAAGGCGCAGCGACGTGAAAACGAGGCCTAATTAATCTGGACAGAAGCGGAACAGTTTTTTCTCTTGGAGGTCGGCCTCTTCCTCACTCCTGTCAAGGAAAATTCGGCAACCGAAATTAGGTCGACGCGACGGCGACTCCATCTGTCGACCAGTGCTGCGTACGCGCGCCCAACTTGCTGGGGGAGGCGAAGACAAAATAGACCCCGTGCATGGCCAGGAAAATGTTTCGGTGAACGGAACAGAGAGCGGCTCGTCACCTCGAAACGAGCATCATTACTGAAAAATAGAGCTGGTTAGGGATGATTAGGCGGCTGGTTTATGAAGTACTTATACTTACTTTTTTTTTAACACAGTACAGACGCAAGCGCTCATATACACACACATACACACACCTCTATGAACGCACACACGCACACCCTACTCTTATGAGCACCTCCAAAAGACTGAGCCGGCGTATCATCTTGAAATTTACGAGTGACCGTAGGCATATCGTCATCGACGGGAACGTCTCCTACCACTGAATGTGCATTACCGAAATTTCTGAAATAAATCCAGGAAAAAATGGGAGCACCAGGACTTTAACCCAGATGAACTGAAGATACCACCGTCCCTCTAACCATCCAACAACAGGTTGGTTCACGTACTTATACTTACCTGATAATGATTGAACTCAAGCCGCACCGGGTGTTGACTCTTTCTACCAACCTTGAAAAACAGAGCCCGGGCACACGTGATTGTCAGAGTATATTTCTTTTTTCACATCGCGATAGATGGCATATGTTCATGGAAATTTGCACACAATTGCCGTCTACTAATCTACTGTTCATATCTACCCTTTTCCCATGCCTCTTTGATTCGAAGGGTTTCAAAAGCAAAGGATTGCAATGTCATGTCTATATGAATCCTACAAGTGGTTGATTTCTTTTTTTTTTTTAGCCAAGATGTTGATTTGTTTTATTGTTTCTCAGGGAAGGTTCCCTCCCAATGGACCCAGGAGCGCATGAACGTCCGCATAGAGTTGATCAAACACGCAGACAAAAACGTTCGTCCAAGGCCCCTGCTTCACGCGCTGAGTGAGAACCCTGTCGGGGATATACCTTCTTGGAGCAAAGAAACCCCTCATCTCTCCTCGCAATAGCCACTTGATTTTCTCCTTCCCTCTTTCTCTGGATCAGCGAGATGGCAAAAATCAGCCGCCCAAAGCTTGATCTATCGGGAATCTACCGCCGGCCCACGAGAATTGATGTAAGCACATACAACAGAAGAACAACCCCCCTAGATTCCCCTCTGAATCGAAAGAGAGAGAAAATCGTGTGCAAGATTTAGATGCAATTCCAGTGATTTGCCATGGCAAAGAAGTGGATGGTGTTGAAGATATTCTGTAGGTAGTGACGATTTGCCATGCGAAATCGCACATTTTTGCCTTAATATTGTGGAAGAATATGAACTTTGCGCGGGTAATGTGGAGCGAAGCAGGACCATGGTATGTGGAAAATTGCCATGGGGAATATCATAGAAAAAGATGAACTTTTACAGGGGGAGAAGATAAAACTAGTGGTTTTCAATCCCTCCCACAGATCCCCATGATATGTCCATTTTGCATCATGATTTTCTGCTGTTATTTATATATTTTTGGTCATTATTCCACTTTATGATTCAATTCTAATGCCTTTTCTCTCTTAAATTGCAAGATTTACATGGAGAGGGAGATTACCGATAACTGGAATTCTAGACCTGAAAAAGCTACAATAGAGATACCTATTCCAGAGAACTCCAAATGACTTGAAACTTCACGGAGATTATTTTTATTAAATAAAAAAATACATGAGGAAAAAAAAATACCAGAGGGGGGCCACTACCTGCTCACAAGGCAATATGGCGCGGCCACCCCCAGGCGCGCCCTAATGCCTTGCGGGTCCCACACTCAGCCCATGATGCCCATCTTCTGCTATATCAGGGGTTTTGACCTAGAAAAATTAATAGGAAGACTTTCGGGATAAAGTGCCGCTGTCTCGAGGTGGAAATGGACAGAATCACTTTTTCTTTCTAGGAAAGCGATTCGGCCGAGGACACTTCCCTCCGGGAGGCAGAAATCGCAACCATCAACATCACAAGCGATCCTCTCATCATGGGAGGACCAATATTCATCAACATCTTCACCGGAACCATCTCATTCAAAACCTAATTCATCTCTTGTATTCAATCTTTGTCTCAAAACGTCAGATTGGTACCTGTGGGTTACTAGTGGTGTTGATTACATCTTGTAGTTGATGCTAGTTGATTTATTTGGTGAAAAATTATATGTTCATATCCTTAATGATATTCGATACCCCTTTGATCTTGAACATGAATATGGTTTGTGAGTAGCTACTTTTGTTCTTGAGAACATGGGAGGAGTCTTGTTATAAGTAATCATGTTAAGTTGGTATTCGTTTGATATTTTGATGATATGTATGTTGTTGCTTCATTTAGTGATGTCATGTGAATGTTAACTACATGACACTTCGCCATACTAGGGCCTAAGGGAAGGTATTGTGAAGTAATAAGCAGATGATGGGTTACTAGAGTGACATAAGCTTAAACCCTAGTTTATGCATTATTTCGTAAGGGGCTAATTTGGATCCATATGTTTCGTGACATGGTTAGATTTATCTCAATTCTTCTTTCGTAGCTGTGGATGATTGCGAGAGGGGGTAATCATAAGTGGGTTTATTGTTCAAGTAAGAACAACACCCAAGAACCGGTCCACCCACATATCAAATTATCAAAGTAGCGGACGCGAATCAACTAAACATGATGAATGTGACAAGATGAAAATTCCCATGTGTTCTAGAGAGCACTTTGCTTTATATAAAAGAACTTTAGGCTTGTCCTTTGCTATAAAACGGATTGGACCACCTTGCTGCACCTTTGTTACTATTGTTACTTGTAACAAATTATCTTACTACAAAACTATCTATCGCTGCTACTTACAACACTTGCAAATAATACCTTGGTGAAAATCGCTTGTCAATTCCTTCTGCTCCTCATTGGGTTCGACACTCTTACTTATCGAAAAGACTACGATAGATCCCCTACTTGTGGGTCATCAAGACTCTTTTCTGGCGCCGCTGCCGTGCAGTGAAGCGCCTTTGGTAAAGTGCTACTTCTCGAGCTTGCGTTGTATTCCCTCGAAGAGGAAAGGGTGATGCAGCACAGTAACGTAAGTATTTCCCTCAGTTTTTGAGAACCAAGGTATCAATCCAGTAGGAGACCACGCGCAAGTCCCTCGCACCTGCACAAACAAATAAGAACTTCGCAGCCAACACGATAAGGGGTTGTCAATCCCTTTACGGTCACTTACGAAAGTGAGATCTGATAGATAGGATAGTATAATATTTTTGGTATTTTTGATATAAGAGCAGAAAGTAAATAAAGCAAAGTAAAGTAGATGAAAGATTAATATGTTGAGAATAGACCCGGGGGCCATAGGTCTCACTAGTGGCTTCTCTCATGATAGCAGAATTCTACAGTGGGTGAACAAATTACCGTCGAGCAATTGATAGAAAAGTGCACATGAAGGCATCACGTCCGTGACAAGTAGACCGAAACGATTCTACATCTACTACTATTACTCCACACATTGACCACTATCCAGCATGCAGCTAGAGTATTAAGTTCATAAGAACAGAGTAATGCTTTAAGCAAGATGACATGATGTAGAGGGATAAACTCAAGCAATATGATATAAACCCCATCTTTTTATCCTCGATGGCAACAATACAATACGTGCCTTGCTGCCCCTGCTGTCACTGGGAAAGGACACCGCAAGATTGAACCCAAAGCCAAGCACTTCTCCCATTGCAAGAACTATAGATCTAGTAGGCCAAACCAAACCAATAATTCGAAGAGACTTGCAAGGATATTATAATCATACATAAAAGATTTCAGAAAAGAATCAAATATTGTTCATAGATAATCTTGATCATAAACCCACAATTCATCGAATCTCGACAAACATACTGCAAAAATATTACATCGAATAGATCTCCTCGAAGATCGAGGAGAACTTTGTATTGAGATCCAAAAAGAGAGAAGAAGACATCTAGCTAATAACTATGGACCCGAAGGTCTGTGGTTGCTACTTCTCGAGCTTGCGTTGTATTCCCTCGAAGAGGAAAGGGTGATGCAGCACAATAGCATAAGTATTTCCCTCAGTTTTTAGAACCAAGGTATCAATCCAGTAGGAGACTAGGTGCGAGTCCCTCGCACCTGCACAAACAAATAAGAACTTCGCAGCCAACGCGATAAGGGGTTGTCAATCCCTTTACGGTCACTTACGAAAGTGAGATATGATAGATTTGATAGTTTGATATTTTTGGTATTTTTGGATATAAGAATAGAAAGTAAAAACGGAAAAGTAAAGTAGATTGTAGATTGATAGGTTGAGAATAGATCCGGGGGCCATAGGTTTCTCTAGTGGCTTCTCTCATGATAGCAGAATTCTACGGTGGGTGAACGAATTACTGTCGAGCAATTGATAGAAAAGCGAATAATTATGAGACTATCTAGGCATGATCATTATATATAGGCATCACGTCCGAAACAAGCAGACCGAAACGATTCTGCATCTACTACTATTACTCCACACATCGACCGCTATCCAACATGCATCTAGAGTATTAAGTTCATAAGAACAGAGTAACGCCTTAAGCAAGATGACGTGATGTAGAGGGATAAACTCAAATAACATGATATAAACCCCATCTTTTTATCCTCGATGGCAACAATACAATACGTGCCTTGCTGCCCCTACTGTCACTGGGAAAGAACACCGCAAGATTGAACCCAAAGCCAAGCACTTCTCCCATTGCAAGAACTATAGTTCTAGTAGGCCAAACCAAACCAATAATTCGAAGAGACTTGCAATGATATTATAATCATACATAAAAGAGTTCAGAAAAGAACCAAATATTTCTCATAGATAATCTTGATCATAAACCCACAATTCATCGGATCTCGACAAACACACCGCAAAAAGAGATTACATCGAATAGATCTCCTCGAAGACCAAGGAGAACTTGGTATTGAGATCCAAAGAGAGAGAAGAAGCCATCTAGGTACTAACTATGGACCCGAAGGTCTGTGGTAAACTACTCACAACTCATGGTGAGACGACGGTGTTGATGTAGAAGCACTATGTGGTAGATCCCCCCTCCGGCGGAGCTCTGGAATAGGCCCCAAGATGGGATCTCACGGGAACAGAAGGTTGCGGCGGTGGAACTAGGGTTTTCTCTCTTCTTCTGATGGTTTCGGGGTACGTAGGTATATATAGGAGGAAGGAGGGCACCGGGGGCCTAACATGGGGCCCACAAGGCAGGGGGCGTGCCTTGTAGGGGGGGCACGCCCCCCACCATCGTGGACGCCACGTCAGCCCTATTACGCGGTTCTCAAGTCTCCCATGCATATTTTGCTCCAAAAATATATCTCTCAAAGTTTCATTCCGTTTGGACTCCATTTGATATTCCTTTTCTGTAAAACCCTGAAATAGGCAAAACACAACAATCTAGACTGGGCCTTTGGGTTAATAGGTTAGTCCCCAAAATAATATAAAAGTATATAACAAAGCCCATTAAACATCCAAAACATCATAAATAATAGCATGGAACAATAAAAAATTATTGATACATTAGAGACGTATCAATGGTAAACTACTCACAACTCATTGGTGAGGCTATGGTGTTGATGTAGAAGCACTTCGTGGTAGATCCCCCCTCCGACGGAGCTCCAGAACAGGCCCCAAGATGGGATCTCACGGGAACATAAGGTTGCGGCGGTGGAATTAGGGTTTTCTCTGTTGCCTCAATGTTTTCAGGGTACATGGATATATATAGGAGGAAGGAGGGCATCGAGGGAGCCAGAGGGGGCCCACGAGGGTGGAGGGCGCGCCCAGGGGGAGGGGGCGCGCCCTGGACCCTCGTGGCCACCTCCTTCGTTCCCTCGCGTGTACTCCAAGTCTTCTAGGTAGATACGATTCCAAAAATAACTCTCCCGAAGGTTTCATTCCGTTTGGACTCCGTTTGATATCCCTTTTCTGCGAAACCCTGAAATAGGCAAAAAACAGCAATTTGCACTGGGCCTTGGGTTAGTAGGTTAGTCCCAAAAATATTATAAAAGTGTATAATAAAGCCCATTAAACATCCCAAAAAAGAATACACAATAGCATGGAACAATAAAAAATTATAGATCATTGGAGATGTATCAAGCTCAAGCATCCCCAAGCTTAATTCATGCTCGTCCTCGAGTAGGTAAATGATAAAAACAGAATTTTTGATGTGGAATGCTAACTAACATAATTCTCAATGTAATTCTCTTTGTCGTGGCATGAATGTTCAGATCCGAAAGATTCAAGAAAAAAGTCTATATTGACATAATAATAATAATAATAATAATAATAATAATAATAATAATAATAATAATAATAATAATAATAATAATAATAATAATAATAATAATAATAATAATAATAGTAATAATTCAAGCATACTAACAAAACAATCATGTCTTCTCAAAATAACATGGCCAAAGAAAGTTATCCCTACAAAATCATATAGTCTGTCTATGCTCCCTCTTCATCACACAAAATATTCATATCATGCACAACCCCGGTTTCAGCCAGGCAATTGTTTTCATACTCAAATTTTTCCAAACCTTTCAACTTTCACACAATACATGAGCGTGAGCCATGGATATAGCACTATAGGTGGAATAGAGTGGTGGTTGTGGAGAAGACAAAAAGGAGGAAGATAGTCTCACATCAACTAGGCGTATCAATGGCTATGGAGATGCCCATAAATAGATATCAATGTGAGTGAGTAGGGATTGCCATGCAACGGATGCACTAGAGCTATAAGTGTATGAAAGCTCATCAAAAGAAACTAAGTGGGTGTGCATCCAACTTGCTTGCTCATGAAGACCTAGGGCATTTGAGGAAGCCCATCGTTGGAATATACAAGCCAAGTTCTATAATGAAAATTCCCACTAGTATATGAAAGTGACAAAACAAGAGACTCTCTATCATGAAGATCATGGTGCTACTTTGAAGCACAAGTGTGGAAAATGATAGTAGCATTGTCCCTTCTCTCTTTTCTCTCATTTTTTTGGAGGGGCTTTCTCTTTTTTTAGCCCCTCTCTATATTTTTTTGGGCCATCCCTTTTTTTATTTGGCCTTTCCTCACATGGGACAATGCTCTAATAATGAAGATCATCACACTTTTATTGACTTACAACTCAAAGATTACAACTCGAAGCTAGAGCAAAATATGACTCTATGTGAATGATGATGAAGCATGTCATATGAACGGAACGGTGGAAAGTTGCATGACAATATATCTCGGAATGTTTATGGAAATGCCATGATAGGTAGGTATGGTGGCTGTTTTGAGGAAGGTATATGGTGGGTGTATGGTACCGGCGAAAGTTGCACGGTACAAGAGAGGCTAGCAATGGTGGAAGGGTGAGAGTGCGTATAATCCATGGACTCAACATTAGTCATAAAGAACTCATATACTTATTGCAAAAATCTACGAGTCATCAAAACAAAGTATTCAACGCATGCTCCTAGGGGAAGGGCTGGTAGGAGTTAACCATCGCGCGATCCCGACCTCCACACAAAGGATGACACTCAATAAATACCTCACGCTCTAACTTCGTCACATAGTGGTTCACCATACGTGCATGCTACGGGAATCACAAACTTTAACACAAGTATTTCTCAAATTCATAATTACTCCACTAGCATGACTCTAATATCACCATCCTCATATCTCAAAACAATCATCAAGTATCAAACTTCTCATCATATTGAATGCACTTTATATGAAAGTTTTTACTATACTCATCTTGGATGCCTATCATATTAGGACTACTTTTATAACCAAAGCACATTACCATGATGTTCTAATAGACTCTCAAAAGGATATAAGTGAAGCATGAGAGATCAACAATTTCTATAAAATAAAACCACCACCGTGCTCTAAAAGATATAAGTGAAGCACTAGAGCAAAACTATCTAGCTCAAAAGATATAAGTGAAGCACATAGAGTATTCTAATAAATTCTAACCCATATTTATCTCTCCCAAAAGGTGTGTCCAGCAAGGATGATTGTGGCAAAATAAAAAGCAAAGACTCAAATCATACATGACACTCCAAGCAAAACACATATCATGTGGTGAATAAAAATATATGTAATTTATAGGCGGAAGAAGTAGGTCAGGGGAGGGTGTGGGGGCCCACAAGGTAGAGGGGCGCGCCCTTCACCCTTATGGCTGCCTCGAGGATCCCCTGGCGTGTCCTCCAAGTCCATATGGTGTCTTCTGGTCGAAGAAAAATCTCCGTAAAGTTTCTTTCCATTTGGACTCCGTTTGATATTCCTTTTCTGCGAAACTCAAAAAACAAGGAAAAAAACATAAACTGGCATTGGGCTCTGAGTTAATAGGTTAGTCCCAAAAATCATATAAAATAGCATATAAATGCATATAAAACATCCAAGATAGATAATATAATAGCATGGAACAAAAAAAATTATAGATACGTTGGAGACGTATCAGTGCCCGGAACACCTTTCGGTGGCCCGATAAGTACCTGGTACCATCCAAAACACTTCCAGTGTCCGAATACCCTCGTCCTATATATCAATCTTTACCTCTCGACCATTCCGAGACTCCTCGTCATGTCCGTGATCTCATCCGAGACTCCGTACAACACTCGGTCACCAAATCGCATTACTCATATAATACTATATCGTCATCGAACGTTAAGCGTGCGGACCCTATGGGTTCGAGAACTATGTAGACATGACCGAGACACCTCTCCGGTCAATAACCAATAGCGAAATCTGGATGCCCATATTGGCTCCTACATATTCTACGAAGATTGTTATCGGTCGAACCATTATGACAACATACATAATTCCCTTTGTCCGTCGGTATGTTATTTGCCCGAGATTCGATCGTTTGTATCTCTATACCTAGTTTAATCTCATTAGCTGCAAGTCTCTTTGTTCCGTAATACATCATCTCGTAACTAACTCATTATTCATTTGCTTGTAAGGCTTCTTATGGTGTGTATTACCGAGAGGGCCCAGAGATACCACTCCGATACCCGGAGTGACAAATCCCAATCTCGATCCATGCCAACTCAACAAACACCTTCGGAGATACCTGTAGAGCATATTTATGATCACCCAATTACGTTGTGATATCTTATGGCACACAAGGTATTCCTCTGGCATTCGGGAGTTGCATGATCTCATGGTCGAAGGAACATGTATTTAACATACAAGAAAGCACTAGCAATAAACTGTACGATCAAATGCTAAGCTAACAGATGGGTCTGGTCCATCACATCATTCTCCTAGTGATGTGATCCCGCTATCAAATGGAAACTCATGTCCATGGTTAGGAAACCTTAACCATCTTTGATCAACGAGCTAGTCTAGTAGAGGCTCACTAGGGACACAATATTTGTTTATGTATTCACACATGTATTTAACTTTTCGGTCAATACAATTCTAGCATGAATAATAAACCTTTATCATGATTAAGAAAATATAATAATATCCATTTTATTATTGCCTCTAGGGCATATTTCCATGAATAGCTTCATCTGACATCGAGTAGAAATTACTAGCAGCATAGAAAGGAAGATTTCTTCAATTAGTTTATGGGTTTCCTTCTCGACCAATGGAACATCTATCGCTTCCTAATTCAGAACTGAACTAAACAAAAATCTTGGTCAAGTATTGGGAAAAGGAAAGAGCCCCACAATTGTAGCAACTCATTCTGCTAACGTTTGTCCTTTTTAACGTATTTACCCCATGGAACCCAAGGTTTTTAGTTAGTATTTTGTTAGAGCAATGGTGGTCAACTAAATGAATACTTTTAGTCTTTCAACTACTTGGTAAAAGTACCTTATGAAAACAAAAAAACAAAAAGGAGACAAATATGAACATGTGAAGGTCAAAATCTGCCATCGGGTGCATATAAACTTTGCATCAAAACTAGGCGTTTGACATCCATTTTATAAGACAACCAAAAAAGAAGAAGAAAAAGAACATCGTGTGCTAGTACCTCCTTTCGAAGACCTTTGTCGATAACAATCCCCTTGTTAACTACGAAATCGTCATCATCATCTGCCATGCATTCCTAACCATTGTGAACGGTCACGACCAAGCCAAAAGACACAAAAACAATGGCAAGCTATGAAAAATGATTCATGGAAAAATGACACATAAAGAAAAGGGAGCAATCAAAAGTGGTTATGTATCCTCCTAAACTTTGTCGATCATGGAGCATCCAAGAAATGAGGAATCGCATAAAAAATTCCATGCACAACATTAAAAGTAAATTATATCCTGGAATTTGTCGTGCAAAGAGCAACCATTATGCCTATGAAACATGGCAAAGTAATTGGGAACATTTCACGAAAGCAAATTATACGCACATGCATGAAAAGTATGTACTGAAACGATAGCACCCGATGGAGAAATACTTGGGAACATTTCAACAAAGACAAGTTATACACTGGAATTTGCGTGCAAAAGATCAACTACTATGGCAAAAAAAATCCCCTGAAATTGCCATGTACGACATAAAAAAGTAGACCGTCCCCTTAAAAAATTGTCATGCATAGAGCATCATATATGCCATACATATCCCCGAATTTTCCATGCGTATGAGAAACATGGCAAAAAGGGAACACATACATGAAAAATTAAACACGAAAACCCCTGCCATGCATAGAAAAATAAAAATAGCAACAATTCACCCCTGAATTTTGCAGGCAAATGAACACCGACATGGCAAATTAAGCACTGACCCCCCCCCCCAACAAGTTGTACACACATACATGAAAAAATATGCTCTAAAAATAAATAGGACCTGATACCAAAATAATTGGGAGCATTTCAACAAAGGCAAATTAAGCACCTAGAATTTGCTATGCAAAGAGCAAAC
>LR738710.1:70109561-70145504 GCA_902687465.1 Secale cereale
AACATCTTGTACAGCAACACATGTCCCTGATTTTTTCATCCATATGAAACATGGCAAAAAGGAGACACATACATGGAAAATTAAGCACAAAAAACCCCCCAAGTAATTTTTTTTCTAGAAAATAGCAGCAATCCCGCCACAGAATTTATCAAGTAGATGAACATAGTAACCCCTTAAAATTGCCTTGCTTTGTTTTTTGCACACGACGATAACAACCCCATGGTTCCTCTGCAAAACGGAATAATCAACCCTGACAAATCGCCTCTGCTCCATGGAAAAACCACACCGAAGGAACACCGTGGCGATGTTGCGCAACCGCAACGGTCATTGTCAGGGATATAACTATTAGGTATAAAGCGCCCAGGAGGGGCCGGTTTATGCCCATAGGGAATTACTTTTACTGAAGCCCAACAAGACGGAGTATGGCGCGTTACTACAAAAGGTTAAAAGATCCAGGGCCCAAAGGGTGTTAGGGCCCGTAAATATAAACCGCCATACGGCGTGTGATTTGTATTGTAAGATAGGAAAGATAGAGACCGAGCTAGGCACGTTTATGAGCCGGCCTCGGGATTCTGTAAACCGGACTGAGCGTCATCTTGTGTATATATGTGACACCCCGAGACCGATGCGCTAGGTGTCAGCCAGTTATTCGTAGCCGTTGCCATGTCATATGTTTGTGTGTTGCATTTGCCTTGTCATCATGTGCTTTGCATCAGCATGTTCTCAAAACTTGCATCCAGCCGAACCCCCTCGTCCTCTCCGTTGTCCGTTCTGAACGCAGACACACTCGCACGCGCCCGCGGCACCTCCGAATATTTATTTTATAAGTGGCCGAAAAATGTTCTCGGAATGGGATGGAACATGGCGTGTGGTCTTATTATAGCATAGGCCGACCGCCTGTCAATTTAAGTCGCATTCAGAGTTCATTTGATTGCCCAACGGTTAACCATGTTAACCGTCGGAAGCCTTTTCTCTCTTGGCCCAGCACCCCTCCACAACAGCCCACTAATCCATCCCAACCACCTCCATGCTCTTGGTCATTGGATCGTGATCGCGTGGCCGAAAACCGCTCCTCATTTGGACACTCCTAGCTCCCTCTACCTATAAAACACCTCCATCCCCGAAATTTCGGACAAAACCCTAGTCTTCTTCCTCCCTCCACGTCGTCGGACACGTCCGCCGATGGCCGGACATGTCCACCCCGCCGGCCACGTCCTCGCAGCCAATCAGAGCGTGCCACATCGTCTCCGCCGCCGCCTCCAGCCAACCACACACCGCCACGTCGCCTCCACCGCGCCTCCCACCGCCGCAGCCCGCTAGTCCTATCGCGGGCCCGCGCGAGCCCGCAGTCGCCGCCGCCAGATCCCGCTTCGCCCCGCCGCCTCGCGCGCCGCACCATCGCCGCCGGGTCTCGCCTGCACCTCCGGCGAGCTCGCCGCCGCACGCCTCCCTCCGTCGTTGCCTCGCCGGCCACCGGAGCCGCCCGCCGGCGACCCCGGGCACTCCCCGCCGCAGCCAAGGCCCGGATCCTGCAGCCGCCGGCCAGATCCGACCATTCCCCGCTCGTCGCCGTCCCTGCTCCGACCGCCGCCGCCGCGCCATTCGTCAGCCCCGCGAGGTCCGCCGCCACGCCATGCCTCGCTCGAACGAGGAGGCCGACGGGCGCCCCGACCGCTCCCTCTGCGCGTGTGGGCCTGCCACCTGCGGCCCAGCTAGGGCCAGCTCCGGCCCATCTCCTGCGACCCAGCCAGCCGGCCTACTTCGCTCCTGGGCCGAGCCCACTAGGTGAGCTCACCCTATCCCTCGCCCATGGGTTCTTTAGGCATTTTGTGCCTGCCTGTGTTTTTTTTCCCTGAGTGAAAAACTGCTAAGTCCCTGTTCTGCTTAAATTTATGTGCATGTTTGCATGGTGATATCTTTTTGTGTGTATGTCCGAATTGAGCATATAATATGTTCAAATGATCGTTGTGATATGCTCTTCATTTTGTTCCACTGTGGGATGCTTGTTTGAGTTCATCTTGATACCCTAATTGTAACACCCCATATGTGATACTTTCCAATTATGGCAGTAAAGCAATGCTCATTTTGATCCTTGTCCTTATCCTTGGGGGTTCTTGTCATTTGAGCTTATTTTATTTTTGCATTGTCATTTTCTTTTATTTGCATCCATGCATTGCTTCATCATCATGGCATCTTAGTCATCTTAGTTTCTTACTTGTTTTGTTGTGAGGTGAGGCCACCTTGTTGATGTTGTGTGATGTTGGTGCAAAGCCATGCCCTTGCCAAACCCTAGACCCCCCTTCTTCTTCACCTCTTCTCTTACCTTCTTTTCTTCCTTTCTTTACTTATTTTTTTTGCAAGTGTCCTAGCCATTCCATTAATGTTCAACTCCTCCCCTTTTCTCTGTTGCTATGACATGTGCCATCATGCATAGCCATGCCCCATTTAGAAGTGATTTGGTTGGGTTCAAAAATAACAAGAGTTTGAACCATATTCAAACTCCTTTTATTTTTCTAACTCCAAAAATGTCCAAACCAATTTTATTAAATGGGGCATAAATCCAGGTGCATGTGGATATTTTATTTATCTCCTAACCCTTTTTATTTGGGCCTGCACTTTTCATTTTATTTTCTGTCTGAAGAAAAATAGAAAGAGAAAGGGCAGCAGTGGCTTGTGTCACATCCCTCCTCCACCAGGCCCAGCCAACTCCTCTGCAGTAGGCCTCGGCCCGCTTTGTCTCCCCCAGCGGCCCAATTAGTGCGCAGCGTCGCGCGCAGTCGTGCCGTCCCCTTTCGCCCGAGCGGACCCACGCGTCGGCCTCTTATCCCTTGTCTCCGTCTTCCTCCGTCACTCTGGTGCAGAGGCAGAGCCCGCGCTCGCCGTCGCGCCGTGATCACGGACGTCGAGGCCACGCTTCGGTCGCTCCCTTTTAAACCCAAGCAGCCGCAGCCCTAGGGTTCCTCCTCCTCCCCCCTCTTCCCCCTCGCGCGCCGCCCAGGTAAGCACCCACGCGCACCCGCACCGCTCGCCATGGCCGGCCCGAACGAGAGCTCCTCTCTGGCGTAGGAGTCGTCGCCGGCCTCCTTTCCATCGTCTGCGAGCACCGCATCGCCTCCCCGAGCCGTTCTGGAGCAGATCCGGGGCCCAGGACGACAAGCCCGACGCCCTTGCCGTCTTCTTCTTCTTCCTCCGTCCGCAGACAGCGACCGCGCCAAGTTCAGAGCCCATTTTCTTCCTCTCCGGCGCGTCTCCGTCGACCTCTTCTTGTCCTAGGGTAAGGAGGTACACCCCACTCCTCCTTGCTTCTTCTTGGCCGTCTGTGGTCCTCTGTACGCGTGGCCGGAGCCATGTCTTCGTCGTGCTCCTGGTGCCCCGTCGTTCTGAACCTTGCTGCTGTCGGGTTCGCCAGTAGTCGCTGTAGGCCTTGTGCTTCGCCCGCTCTGAATCCGTCAGCTCTGCCGTTCGCTTCCGCGTGCCCGCAGCTAGTCGCCGCTCCACCTATGCCTTTGCTTTGTCGCGAAGAGGTCCGCCACCGCCGTTCTGATGTGAGCTCGTCGCCGGCGATGTAGTGTTTGCTAGGCTCTGCAAGCGCATGGAGTGGATGCGGCGTTCCCCCAGGAACTGCCCGCAGCCCTCCGCCGTCCGTTCAGGTCGCCGGAGCAGCTGCGACGAGCAGCTCCGACGAGCCTCTATTTTCCCCATGTTGCTAGCTTCTTCAATTAACACATCAAGCGCTGCATCTGTATTCTGTCAAGAACACTCGCTCAGCTCAGTGGTCTGGTTCTTCGTCAGTTAACAGGGAGACCCGAGTTCGAATCCTATAGGGGGCAGTGGGATCTATCCCCCCATTTTTGCCTCGTGTGAGACTGACAGGCAGGCCCCACCTGCCAGCCTCACCACTATCTGCACCCCCACGCGAACAAAGTCGCCGCCACCTCAGCGCCCCTGACCCCACAGGTCAGTGGCTGCGGCTTAGGTTTGGCCTAGGTCGGTTTGACCTTTGCGCCTATTTTTCTTTTTCTTTTTCTATTTTTCTTTTTCTTTTCTTTTTCTGCATATACTTTGTATATTTAATATCTGTTGATATATGCATCTGATGGTTTTGAGTTATATATGAAACTTGCTTAGTTTTTCATGTAGATTATTAATATGCTATTTGTTGCCATGTTTAAAACATTTAAAATGCTGTTTGAATTAATTTGTGTTTTAAATATGCTTAAACTTGTAAAAATCATAACTAAATATCTACAACTCCAAATTTAACAAACTTTATATGCATTTGGGGTGGAAAAATGTGTAGAATAATGTGGTGCTGTTGTTTTGCATGTTTAACAACTTTAGAATAGTAGTTTCTCAGATCTGTTCCAAATGTATTTAAATAATTATGGGAGTTTCTGGAAATTGTTGTTGGTTATTTCCAGCCCATTTAAATATGCTAGCATGTTGCTGTAGTCCTAGTTGCACCCTTGCCATGTTAACCAACTCCTTTAAACTTGTTGGGTGTTTGTTTGATTAATCTACATAACCTTGTTAGTTTTGTTCTTTTGCTTGTTTTCTTTCATGGGGGGTGATCTTGTTTGCTATGATGTTAGTGCACTCTTGTGTCCCTAGGCCAGGCATCATATATATTCATGTCCATATGCATCATGATCATGCATCATGTGGTTGAGCATTGCATGATGATTGATTGTTGTTCCGGTGTTGCTTGTTGTGTTGGTTAGAGCCCGGTGACGATTCGGAGTACGAGGTTCCTATCGAGGCTGAGTTTGAGGAGCAAGGTTACGATCCCTCCGTGGAATCAACAGGCAAGATGAACATTCCCAGATATCACTACTATCTTTTCCTATGCTAGATGTCTCGCTCTTTAGATATTGCCTCGATGCCTATTCCTGTTTGTCAGCCTTCCTATTGTTGCCATGAAACTCTCTAACCACCCTCCTAACAAACCGTTGTTTGGCTAAGTAAGCATCGCTCAGCCCCTCTTATAGCGTTGTTAGTTGCAGGTGAAGATTTGAAGATTCTTGCCCCGTGATGAAGTTATTGTTGGGATATCAATATATATATAATCTGTTAATCTAAATCACCTATATATTGGTAATGGGTGGAAGGCTAAGCCTCTTGCTTGGTGTTTTGTTCCACTCATGCCACCCTAGGAACCGATAAACCGGTGTTATGTTCCTTGATCTTGCGTCCCTAACACGGTTGGGGTTTTTGGGCCCCTCTTGATAATTCGCTCAGCGCTAAAGCTTTTCCAGCAAGGCCCAACTTTGGTTTTACATTTTCCTAATAACTAAAACTTGCATAGGGCGTTGCAAACCCGAGTTCTTAATTAACAACCCGGGCCAGTGCTCCTCATGAGTGTTGGTCCAAACTGGGCGTGCTGCGGGGCCACCTCGGGGAAACTCAAGGTCTAGTATACACCCGTAGCTTGTCCCATCCGGTCGTGGCTTGAGACTAGATACACGCGGCTACTGTCAGGGTGTCGGCACGCCGGGAGGTCTTGCTGGACTAGTTTTACCTTTGTCGAAATATCTTGAGCATGGGATTCCGAGAATACTCGGGTCTTCCCACTTTGGGGTTGCGACTCCGCAGATCGTGAGCTTGTGATGGGATAAGTTGGGACACCCCTGCAGGGTTTTGATCTTTCGAAAGCCGTGCCCACGGTTATGTGGCGGATGGGATTTGTTAATATCCGGTTGTAGATAACTTGACACCATGTCCATGAATACACTACCTGCGTGAGTAACCGTGACGGTCTCTTTCCGAAGGGCTTCGGGAAGTGAACACGGTGGGGTTATGTTTGGTCGTGAGTAGTTAGCATCACTTCATGATCAACTTGGCGATCGTTGGCACTTGTTCTCTCCTCGCTCTAAACTCGTAAGTTAGTGCTTAGTGTTTGCTGCAATCTTTGATTACAGCCTTTCCACACCTAAGGCTTTGATAGTTTTGCTACCTGGGAACGGGATTGCTGAGTCCTCTGTGGCTCACAGATTCAACACACACCAGATGCAGGTACCGTTGAGAACTATACATGAGGTGGTTCAGAGCTGTACTGGGAGTTTGATGAAGAGCGTGGACGTTACTATGTGTCTTATCCCGACGATCAGTAGTGGCTCTTACTAGGATGATCTGGGCTTGTGTTATTTTTGGTATCTTTTTCGTTTGGATTTCGTCCGTAGTCGGACTCTGATGTTATTTGGCTGATGTATGTTAATGTATTTCATTGTGTGATGTGGCGAGTGTAAGCCAACTATCATTTTACACTTTCATCCCTGATTTTACATGAGTTGTGCAAAGATACCATACTTGGGATCATTCTAGTATGCGTTTATGTCCTTAAGTCGTGCCTCGACACGTGGGGGACATAGCCGCATACTGGGCATTACACTAATCATCGTTGCAAGAGTGCTATATGTTTAAAACTGCTGATAACTGTAATTTTTTTAGCATGTTTGTGATGTGATAACTTTGTGCATGTTGGTCCAAATTGAGTGTGTGATATGTCAAAATGTTCATTGAGAAGTGGTCTACATGTTGGTTGCTGTAGCATTCATGTTAGTGTCTTTTTGCCATGTTAATCTCTGTTGCGAAAGTGCATGTGACTGTTAAGTGCTGAAACTTGTTATGAGATGCTATTTTGACTTGTTCATAGCTATTGATGTGTTTGTCTTTCATGCCACATGCCAATATGTTTTAGAAGCACAATCATGCCATCTTTGATGTGGTGCAATCCACTTTTCATGAGATGCCTTGAGGTGTTTGCAACATGCTTGTAAAGTAGACTACTCGATGTTGTTGTTTTCTGAGACTTGTTAAAAACTGCTAAGTCTGAAACTGTTAAACCTGATGCTATGTTTGATTGATGCCTCACTCAAATCCATGCATGTTTTACTATGTCAAATGGTCATCTCTTGTTGTCCATGTTATGTTCTATCCATCCATGCCCTTGTTTGCATATATGGCCTGCTGTAGCTTATTTATTTCTTGCTCTCAAGTTGCTATAAATGTACCTGTCAGCCTGTTTTCAGCATGATCAATTTGGTGAAGCTTGTTATTATTGATCCATGCCTCCTATGGAGTTGTTTGATGTATGATATGTCTATTACATGTCCATGATCTTTATATACTTAGTAGAGTTGGTATGCTTGTTGTTTTGTGCCTCCGAAGGCAGCATCGTGATGATGTTTTTGCCTTCCCAGATTTTGGCTAAGTCTGAGAAATCAGTAAATTTCTTGCAACTTGCCATGCTTGTTTAATTGTGTTCCAACAAGTTTTTGGGTGTGCTCTAAGTTCAAGCTTGTTAAGTATCATGTCTATTTCACATCCATGCCTCTTGTTATCATGTTTGGGTGCTGTAGCATATATATACCTTGCTCCAAAGTTGCTATGTTGCTGTTTTTGGACAGCTTGTTGTTATATCTTGTTTCATGTGTATGTGTTGATTCGTTGCTCCGTTTTGAGAGTGTCCTATATGAAACATTTGTGATTTTGCATGTAGAAGCATAATATCAAGTTGTTTGCATGTTTGGAGTGTGTTTGCTTGATGTTTGGATGCATCTTGCATATTTGACATGCTTGACTTGTTTTGCTCATATCTTCTAGGCCATAGCTCCGATTTAAACAAACTTTATATGGAACTTGACTAGAATTTCGAGTAGATCATCTTGGTGCATGTTAACTTGTTGTTTAACAACTTTAACTTAATGTTTGTTCAGATCTGGACCAATTTCGAAATGTGCATATGAGGACTTACCGGAATTGCTATATGTTGTTTCCGGCCTCATTTAAACTTGTTGGTTTGTGTTGTTCTTGTGTGCTTCATCCCTTGCCATGTATTGCATCATATAGATTTGTCTTGCATCATACTTGGTTGAGCTTCTTGTCATGTTCTTGAGTGGTGTGTTTACCGTATTGTGTGCTTCTTCTCACTAGTTCATTACCCGTTGCGTACGTGAGGATTCGTTCGACTACACTTGGTTCGTCTTCATGGCTTATTCTTCGTCTTCTTCATGGACTCGTTCTTCTTCCTTGCGGGATCTCAGGCAAGATGACCATCACCTTGGATAGCTTTACTATCATTGCTATGCTAGATGTCTCGATGCTATCGCTATATGTCGCGCTACCTATCTTTTGTTGTCAGCCCCTCCTTATTGCCATGAAACCTCTAACCTTTGACACATTCCCAGCAAAACCGTTGTTTGGCTATGTTACCCGCTTGCGCAGCCCCTCTTATAGCGTTGTTAGTTGCAGGTGAAGATGAAGTTTGATCCATGTCAGATCTTGTTGTTGGAATATCACAATATATCTTATATTTATTAACACACCTATATACTTGGCAATGGGTGGAAGGCTTGGCCTTTTGCTCGGTGTTTTGTTCCACTCATGCCACCTTAGGAGTCGATAAACCGGTGTTATGTTCCTTGATTTTGCATTCCTAATGCGGTTGGGTATATGGGGACCCCTTGACAGTTCGTCTTTGAATAAAACTTCTCGAGCAAGGCCCAACATTGGTTTTATTTTGCCTCATAATAACAACTTAATTAATTAATTAAATTTCATAGGGGGTCGTGTCCCCGAGGCTTCTTTTCTACATAACAGGGGGGCCAGTGCTGATGGTGTTGGTCCCAAACGGGGAGACTGCGGGGCCACCACGGGGAAACTCGAGGTTTGGTTTTACCTGTAGGATGGCCCATCCGGACGTGGCCTGAGACGAGATACGCGTGGCTACTATCAGGGTGTCGGCACACCGGGAGGTCTTGCTGGACTTGTTTTACCATTGTCGAAATGTCTTGTGCACCGGGATTCCGAGCCTGATCGGATTGTCCCTAAGATAAGGGGTAATATTATTATTACTTCTGCTGATCGTGAGAGCTTGTGATGGGCTAAGTTGGGATACCCCTGCAGGATTATGATCTTTCGAAAGCCGTGCCCGCGGTTATGTGGCAGATTGGAATTTGTTAATGTCCGGTTGTAGAAAACTTGACAGAGGATCCGAGTTAAAACACACAACCGCGTGAGTAACCGTGACCGTCTCTTTTTGTTTTGAGAAGAGAACACGGTGGGGTTATGTTTGACTCGTAGGTAGTTCAGGATCTTTAGCGATCACTACTAGTTTGCGACCGTTTGTGTAGATGCTCATCTTATTCTTGTACTCGTAAGTTAGCCACCATATTATGCTTAGTCGCTGCTGCAACCTCACAACTTAACCTCTTCCTACCCAATTTAAGCTTTGCTAGTCTTGTTACCCATGGTTATGGGATTGCTGAGTCCTCGTGGCTCACAGATACTACAACAACAGTTGCAGGTGCAGGTTTCCGATGACTTGGCGTGTGAGCGATGTTACCTTTTGTTGGAGTTGTTTCTTCTTCTTCTTCGTCAGTCTTGGGCTAGGTTCCTGGTCGGCAGCCTGGGATTGCAGATGTATGTCGTTGTGTTTTTTCATGTTTGCATCCGTAGTCGGATGCCTTGTATTGATGTTGTTGTATTCATGGACTTGTATGTATTGTTGCATCCCCCCATGTATGTATGTAATGGTACGATGTAATGATATGCATCTTGCTAAGCGCCCGAAAGGCGGTTGTGCCCCAATCACGAATGTGTCACGTGATCGGGGTAGAACCGCATCTTGGGCTTGATAATATAAAGGGACGACCCGGTGACGGTTCAAGGACAGACAACAACAACTCGAGACATAGGCAAAGCGGATTCGCTCCCTCGTCATCAAAACCCTAGCAATACTACACCAAACTAGACGTAGGCTTTTACCTTCATCGAAGGGGCCGAACTAGTATAAAATACCTTGCGTCCTTGTCCGCTTTAACCCCTTTAAGCTAACCCGTAGCGATGGCTCCACGACTAAGTCCTTTTGCTAGGACATCTGCCGTGACAAAACCACGACAGTTGGCGCCCACCATGGGGCTATCGCACGATGGTTTTGAGTTCTTGAAGGGCAGCTTTGAAGGACTCAAGGGCTATGCAGTGGGCCGAATGACTAGGAGTCGTCGTGGCAAGATCTAGATCGACGATGCGGGCTGGGGTCCCGAGGCCGATTCAATCGAGTACGGGTACCGGGTCCCCTTTGGTGGCATCCACGTCTTCATTGGCAAGATCGGTGAACCGGGCCCTGAGCCGGACATCTGCTCCAACATCGTCGAGTCGGCTCAGCGTGCGAGACCTATCCGGATTCAGCCCGCCATGAAACGTGTCTTCGTGGGAGCAGTTCACGGAGCGCAAGCTGAGGATGGATCAGAATGTGGTGGCGAGACCGTCGTTTATTCCGGCGACGAGTCATCCGCTTGAGAGACCAAGTCTTTATATCTGTTGCTGGATGGCCGGACTGGGGGCTGTTCCGACGGTGAAAGTATTTCGGACACCCTTGATCCGCCGAGCCGGGTCGCAGTCTTCATGGTCGGATCACAATCTGTGCAACAATCTTCAACCGCGGCAGCGTTATCATCCGACCTGATGCGATCACCCTAGGTAATATTGTTGTTTCACCATTGGTGCTAAATAAGATACCTTCGAAATATATTGTGCCTGCTTTACATCAAAGGAAGGTGTTGCATTCAACAAATCAAAGAGGTTTATTAGGCTCCATGCCTTGCTCACGAAATATCCAAGGAAGTCAAAAACAAGACATTTTATTCAGGGGTCCAAGTATTGGTGAGATGCCTATTGAGCTAGTTCCTTCAGATGAAGTGGAGCCTTGTTTTAGAACTCCATGCAACTACTAGTACAACTCTAGTCAGGAAAGCAAACTTAACGTGAAGGTCAAAGTCTTCTAATTTTTAGTTTTGTCCCAGTCGTGTCCTAGTTGGATGCTTTATAGTTTTTTCCCCTCGTTGAGTCCGGTTTGTGATTTTGTCGGGTACGGGCTTAGCCCAGGTGCCTGCGTGTGCCTATAAATAAAGGCCATATGGTCATGTAAAAGGAGGGTTTTTAGTGGAGGAAAAATATTCTCAGATGCATCCGATGATGAGGCAGTCTGTTTCCTGCGTTCCATAATTGGATTCGTGATTGCTTGTGTTCCGGCGAATTGATCTCCAGGGCACTAGTTAGTTCGGTTCTTGTTCTTCAAGGAGCGATCCTGTCTCTTTCTTCTTTTTCATCTGCTACTACTACTAGTTCGTGAACTTCATCTGGCTAATTACGCTGCCGCCGCCGCTGATCATCATTAGCATAATCCATCCATCTACCACGTCTACTACTTCCATCCATCTAGCCCAGTACTTCCGCACGTACACATCTTATCTGGTTTGTTTTAATTCATCTAGTTCCGATCAATTCTAATCTGCTAGCTCTTACGCCGGTGAAAGATCAGGGACACCCCATAAAATCGACTCAAAGCTATTTGAGGCGTATCACGACCTGGAGGCGGCGGCGGTGGCTGGGGCAGGAGGCCCTGTTCAGCCGCCGACTCAAGTTCTATCCGCTTTAGTTGACACCTTGACAGCGCTGCTGACTGCGGAGGTCAGCCAGGCCGAGAAGGTACAGCATGACGCGGAAGTTGCTAAGGTGAGGGGCCAAATAGATCAAGCTAAGTTGGACCTGGCTGCTGAGAATACTAGGATGGTCGTTAGGCAGGCCGAGCTAGATGCTCAGGCTTATCGGCTCCTGTTGGATCAGACTGCATCAAATGACGTAATGAGGAGAAGGCGCTAGTCTCGCTTGCTGCCGGTTTACGAAGCAAGGAACCTCTTCAGTACGCCAGGAGCAGGAACCAGCAATCAGCCGGCGGTAAACCGGGGAGTGGTGCCTGGCACGGGGGCGTCGGTCCAGCCATAGGCTGCGGATCCAGCCCGTGAGGTCGTTCCATCACAGCATGCACCAACGCCTCCTGGTCACTACTCTAACGCCTTGAATAACATAGTTGCAGCTGCTTCACGATTGGCGGCCCTTCCCATTGAAGGGGGATCCCCCATAGCAGTGGAGGTGTGGCGAGCGAGGGAGTTTCTGGAGACAGCTTTAACTCAGCAGCAGGCTTACTCTCACAGCCGCGAGATGATTCATTCCACCCCTCGCCCAAGCCGGAGCTACAACAGGCATATGGAGGAACCAACTGTGTCAAGTAGTGCATGAAATCGTAACCCGCCGCGGAGGGATAACCCGGCGGGTGGAGGTACAAAAGCTCAAGAGGTGGTGGATCAAGGCAGACAACGCCGTGAGGCCAAATTAGCAGCACAATATGAAGCCCGTCAACCTACGCCGGTTCATCCATCTACCACAGTCGAGCCCGGGGTTACTTCCAGCTCCTTGGGAGTGCCATGTCTCACCCCCGCTTTACGCAATGTGCGGCTGCCTAAAGACTTCAAAGGACCGCGCAAGGTGCCCAATTATACTATAGATCTATCCCCCGAAACATGGGTCGAAAGCTATAAGATGGCAATGGAGATGCTGGATGTTGACGATGCGGCGTGTGCTAAATACTTCACCATGATGTTAGAGGGCACAACTCGTACTTGGTTACAAAGCTTACCACCCAATTCCATCGGATCATGGGACGAGTTGCGCCGCCGGTTTATCAATAATTTCAAGGACACATGCAAGCAGCCCATGTCCATCGTAGATTTGGCTGCCTGCGTTCAAGGGGAGAACGAATCAACGAGTCATTGGGTGCGTCGGGTGTTGGAGATCCTGCATTCTTCCAATCGCATCAATCCGGACACAGCGGTTATAACGTTGAAAGGCAATTACCGGTTTGAGCCTCTGAGGCTGAAGTTGGGACGGCTCAAACGTAATTGCGATGACATGGGAACGCTTATGGGCGCTCTAGTGAAGTACGAAGATTCAGATAGTACTAAATATCTAGAGTATGATGACGAGAAGTCAGGGAAAGGAAAGAAGAATAGTAAAGCGCCACAGTCTAATCCGGCGAATCAGGGATACATTGGTAAGCATAAGGCAGATGGCGGTTTAGATTTTGTGGCTAACACTAGTGCACAAGATGATGGCTAGCGTCGCAAAGGTAGACCGCCCCCACAGGGTGGAGGATCAAACATTAATCTGGAGCGCCAGATGAATTTGTTGCCCTAGGCACGACATGAAGGAAAAGCCAGCCACGCACCTCTGGAAGGACTGCTTTATTATGAGGGAGTTCAAAAATCGGTTCCAATACGATCACGGCTCGTCCGGCGGATCAGGCCCTGGTTTCCACGGGCCGGGTTATCAAGGCGGTGGTTCCGGTCCAAATTTCCCAGGCAGTCAGGGTGGACACGATAATCAGAGCGGGCACAACCATCAGAATGGCCAAGGTAATTATAATCACCAGGGCAATCATCAGCAACAACAATCAGGCTATCAGAGCAACCCGAAACAGTTGAGTAGCGGGAAATACCACGTATTCACCACTAGCTTGTGCAAGCGGGATCAGAAGGTCCATAAGAGGGCAGTACACTTAGTTGAACCGGCAGTACCTCGTTACCTATGCTGGTCGGAACAACATATAGTGTGGAGTCGTGAGGATCATCTGCCCCGGGTTGATAATCTGGGTCAACTGGCTCTAGTGGTGGCACCGCAGGTTGGGGGTCACAAGTTCACTAAGGTGCTCATGGACGGAGGAAGCAGCATCAATATTCTGTATTATGAGACCTTTCGTCGCATGGGGTTGACAGACAAGAAGCTCAAACAGTCCAACACTGTTTTCTGCGGCGTGGTACCTGGTAAATCGGCGTATCCAGTCGGTAAGATAGACCTGGAGGTCACTTTTGGAGATGAGCATGACTCAAGGTCGGAAACTTTAACCTTTGAAGTGGTAAAAATCAAGAGCCCGTATCACGCCTTGTTCGGGCGGCCGGTTTATGCTAAGTTCATGACGAGGCCTTGTTACATTTGTCTGTAGCTTAAGATGCCAGGTCATAAAGGACCTATTACGGTCCATGGGAGCCGTAAGATTGCTTTGGAGTGCGAGGAAGGTGATGCAGCTTATGCTGAGGCGGTTTGTGCAACCGAGGAATTGAAATTTTACAAGGACAATGTTGATCCGGCTGACATGTCTCCGTTGAAGAAGCCGACTACAGAGCATGATCCGGCCTTGAAGTTCAAATCAGCTGATGAGACCAAGCAGGTTGACTTTGTTCCTGGCGATTCATCCAAGCAGTTTACCATCAGTGCTAACCTGGATCCAAAATAGGAATGCACGCTCATCGAGTTCATCCGTGAGAATCGGGACATCTTTGCATGGAAACCTTCTGACATGCCAGGTGTACCGAGGGAACTCGCTGAGCACACTCTTAATGTTGATCCCAAGTTTAAACCGGTTAAAAAGTTTCTCCGCCGCTTCAATGAGGAGAGGCACAAGGCTATTGGTGAAGAGGTAGCCAGGCTCTTGGCGGCAGGTTTTATAGTTGAGGTGTTTCATCCTGAGTGGTTGGCTAATCCGGTACTGGTGCTAAAAAAGAATGGCACTTGGCAAATGTGCGTTGATTACACAAATCTGAACAAGGCTTGCCCAGCTAATCCTTTTGCCTTCCCCCGTATTGATCAAATCATTGATGCTACGGCGTGTTGTGAGCGTTTAAGCTTTTTGGATGCATATTCCGGTTATCATCAGATCAAGATGGCAGTTAAGGACCAGGAGAAAATGGCTTTTATAACTCCCTTTGGAGCCTTCTCCTATGTATCCATGCCCTTTGGGCTCAAGAGTGCCCAGGCGACATATCAGCGTTGTGTGCAGAATTGTCTTCATAAGCAGATTGGGCAAAATGTTCATGCATACGTGGATGATATCGTGGTAAAATCCAGGAAGGAAGAGACGCTGATAGCTGACTTGAAGGAAACTTTTGATGATCTTTGGGTTTATAAGATGATGCTTAATCCGGCCAAGTGTGTTTCGGGTGTACCAGCAGACAAGCTCCTAGGATTCCTCGTGTCAAACAGGGGGATTGAAGCTAATCCGGAGAAGATCAAGGCTATTACGTCCTTGGCTAAACCGGCGTGCATCAACGATGTCCAGCGCTTGGCAGGCCGCATTGCGGCACTGAGCCGGTTTATCAGCCGTTTGGGAGAGAAGGCCATCCCGCTTTACCAGATGATGAAAAAGACATATCGCTTTGTCTGGAGTGATGCTATTGATGCTGCGTTCGAGGACTCAAAGAAGCAGCTGGCAGAGCCGCCCATCCTTGCCTCCCCAGTTGATAATGAGCCACTGTTGTTATACGTGGCTACTAACGCCCAACCCATAAGTGTTGCCATTGTAGTGGAGCGCAAGGAGGCGGGGAAGGAATATCCGGTTCAAAGACCGGTTTACTATGTCAGCGAGGTGCTCATTGAGTCGAAGCAGAGATACCCGCTTTGGCAGAAATTGGTATACGGAGTCTTCATGGCAAACCGGAAGCTTAAGCAATATTTTCAAGGCCATCCAATCACTGTGGTCAGTTCTGCCCCTCTGGGAGATATAATCCAAAACAGAGAAGCAACTCGCCGGGTTGCCAAGTGGGCCATTGAACTTGGTCCTCATGGGCTAAAATATGTGCCTCGCACTGCAATCAAATCTCAAGCACTGGTGGATTTCATCAACGATTGGACGGGGTTGCAGGCACTGGAGGAGAAACCCGATCACACATACTGGACTATTCACTTCGATGGATCCAGGCAATTGGAGGGCTCGGGGGCTGGAGTTGTATTAACTTCCCCACGAGGTGATAAGTTTTGTTATGTGCTCCGTTTAATGTTCCCTTGTACTAACAATGCAGCTGAATATGAGGCTCTCCTCCACGGTCTGCGAATGGCTAAGAAGATGAATTTAACCCGGGTTAAATGCTTCGATGACTTGGATTTGGTGGCACAACAAGTGTCTGGTACTTGGGATTCCAAGGACCCGCTTATGGCGGCATATCGTCGAGAAGTGGACGCTGTCGGTGGGCACTTCAAGGGTTATCAGGTGGACCATGTGGACCAGCGAAAGAATGAAGCGGCGGACGCATTAAGCCGTCTAGGCTCCCAGCGTAAACCGGTTCCACCTAATGTTTTCCTAGATGTATTGCATAATCCATCAGTGAAATTACCTTCAGAAGAAGATTTGGATGTTCCTGATCCGAAGGCTCAATTGGTAGCGGCGCTTCACGCTATTCCGGATTGGACAGTCCCGTACCTGGCATATATGAACCGAGTGTATCCGGAGCGTTTCAATGCTGTGTGTCACGAAGGAGGGCTGCGAGATTCTTCGAGAGATACATGAAGGAGATTGTGGTCACCACGCTGGTTCAAAATCTTTGGTAGCTAAAGCTTTTCGTCATGGGTTCTATTGGCTGACGTCTCATGCTAATGCAGAGGACCTGGTCAAAAAGTGTGATGCTTGCCAGAAGTTCTCATGGTGTGCTCATATATCGGCTCAAGAATTGAGGATGATTCCAATTACTTGACCGTTCGCGACTTGGGGGCTAGACATGGTCGGGCCCTTTAAGAGATCTGCAGATAAGAAGACCCACCTTCTGGTGGCGGTGGATAAGTTTACCAAGTGGGTCGAGGCGGAGCCAGTCAGCAAGTGTGATGCAGCGACGATGGTTCAATTCATCAAGAAGGTGATTTTCCGGTTTGGCTTTCCACACAGTATTATAACTGATAATGGTACCAATTTGTCCAAGGGGGCTATGGAAGAATTTTGTCAACGAGAGCACATCCGGCTTGACGTATCTTCAGTGGCTCACCCCCAGTCCAATGGTCAAGCTGAGAGAGCCAATCAAGAGATCTTGAGAGGCATCAAGCCCCGGCTCATGGTTCCCTTGCAGAGGACGCCGGGTTGTTGGGTGGAGGAATTACCCTCTGTGTTATGGAGCATCAACACCACACCCAATAGGTCAACATGTTACACGCCTTTTTTCATGGTATATGGAGCTGAAGCGGTTCTCCCTAGTGATATCCGTCATGATTCACCTCGGGTGGCGGCTTACGTTGAAGCTGATAACGAGAAGGCGCGTCAAGACGCATTGGACTGGCTGGATGAGGAGCGTGACATTGCATCAGCTCGATCGGCGATTTATCAGCAGGATCTGCGTCGATACCATAGTCGTCGAGTTAAAACCAGAACGTTTCAAGAAGGCGACCTAGTGCTCCGGCTCATCCAAGACCAGACAGATATGCACAAGCTATCCCCGCCTTGGGAGGGACCCTTTGTGGTCAGCAAGAATCTACACAATGGGTCATACTACCTCGTCGTCGTTTGAGAACATAAGGACTCAAGCACTGCCGAGGAGGATACCCGACGGCCGTGGAACATCGCTCATCTTCGGCCTTACTACACCTGAGCCATAGGCTTCGCTTTATGTACATATATTCGCGATGTATATATTATGATCAATATAATAAATCGGCATCCCCATTAAAGCGGGGTATCTGCTGTCTTTTTCATAAGAGTTTGTCACATGGGGGCTTCTGTGTGTAGGACGGAGTTCCTAGGGCCCTCTTAGACCGGCTATCAAGCCAATATCATCATAAGAGCACAGCTCTGATTACTTTGGTAATATGGCTATCAAGCCCACATGATGGTAAGGGGCAAAAGAGAGTTTGATGCATAGCACAACTCAAACATAGGCACCCGATGAGCACAACTCACAATGTTACTTGGGGGCTCCTGTCGCACATCAACAAAGAGCTTTTAAGGCCCTTGTAATAGGATATCAAGCCACGGCTTGGAAGCCTGGTGTATACACCTACAACCCCGGGTTAACCTGCCTGCATCAAGTAAGTCACTCCACCCAGGTAAACCTGGCATGACCCGTCGAACGATTGACTAGTCAATCTTATAACAGACCCTGAACTTGTCGACGTTAAAACGACGATTGGTTAAAGATTGAGGTTCATCTTAACAAGCTTTGTGAAATGGTTTAACTCAGTGGCCTGACAGCCCATAAAAAGCCTCGAATTTGGAGCCTTGCAGCTCGTAAAAAGCCTCGACTACAAGTTTTTATTTGCTTTGCTTGCCGAAATTTTTACTTCTCAAAGAGATTGTTGATCTGATATCTATTGATTCGGTCGAGTGGTTGACTACAAGTCGCCACCGTTAATAAACCGGCGTTCACAGAACCTGGTCTGGTTGATTACAAATCACCAATATTATTTACAGCTAAACCGGTATTTATCACAACCCGGTATGGTTTCATCATGAACCAGCAAAATATTGCAAGAGTCATCAATACTCACAATTTGGGATCATCACCCTTACTGCAAAAGTTGGTTAAGCCAACGACACGATTTTATATCACGGGTATGATATGTGTTTCATATTTTAATACAGCTCAGGTTCTAAACCTAGATCATGTATTTGGGCATTATGACCCGTTCGACGATAAACCACCATGACCCTTTAAATTTTGTCTTATGCAAAAACAGGTTGAATAAAACTATTCAGCGTCATAAGCAGAAATACTATGAAACTACCGGATTGAGCAATGTTATGCAAAGGAAATATGCATGAAGACATAATCAAATGTTTCAGCTATCCTATTACAAGGTGTTTTACAGCCCAAAAGAATATCTGTTCCTTGCCAAGTATTGTGATATACTAAATGTTAAGCCGGCACCGGTTCATGGCTCCTCGTCAGCCCGGCCAGACGGTTGTGGGTCATCTTGCGCCGTCTCTTCTTCGTTCTCATCCAGCAGCTGGAAGTCAGTGGTTGCCCAATTGATCTTTGTCAGAGCCTGAAAAATAGCTTCATCGCTTATGAGTTCAGACAGTTCAACATCAGGGGCATAGGTATGCTTACGGACGGGCGGGATGAGATCTTCCACTTCATAGATCGGAGTATTAACCCGACGATTGTCAGCATCGTAACCCACCTGATAGCGGGATAGATTAGCTTCATCGGCTAATTTGCTGGCCAAGGGCCGCATTTCTCTTGTCAAAGCCCGCAAATCTTCATTTGTGAACTTTGATCCGTCCTCTTTCATGCTTGGATAGCCGTTTATTACATCGGCCGGATCAAGATCAGGTACCCAAGCCTTTGCCCGTGTTAATGCAGTTAAAGCACCTGCCCTGGCAGCTGATTTCTTGAGTTCTCCAAACCGGGCGGGTAGCACTGATAAATTTTCCAACCTCTCCTTGATCAACTTGGGGGCCGGTTTGTTATGAGAAGCAACACAAATAAACCTTTGGGCGCCGGTATAAAGCTGCTCTATAAGAGTATACGCAGCCTTCAGCTTTTCTGCATATCAGCACCAAGATGAGTAGTACGTTTTCTTGCGTCAATGGAATTAGAGTTAAACCGGAAGATTGTAGAGACATCATATTCAGAATTATGATAAGAGTATCTACCAAAGACATCAGTAGTCATGGCATCTATTTGCCGCTTTAAGCCAGATAGCTCTTCTGACACTGGATTGAGGGCGGCTTCTGCGTCAACTGCCCTTTTCTCCAAGGCGGCCTTTTCTGACTCCCAATCCGCTCGTTCCTTCTGAAAGTCTTTTTTCAATTTCTCCATATTTGCTAAAGCGACGGTCAGCTCATCCTTGATCTTGGAAGCGGCGGTTTGCTGGAATTCCAGGTTGTCTTGGAGTTCAGCCACTTGAGATTCTTTCTGGTTTAGATCAGCCTGCAAAGAGATGCACACATCATACATTGGTAAAGCATATTGGAAGTCCCAAGCATATAACAAGTTATACACTTGGCACTTGGGGGCTAATGCAAATTTGCAGCTATCAGGCATCTTTACCAAAGTCCCAAGGATATAACAAGTTATACACTTGGCACTTGGGGGCTAATGCGATATTGTTCAAACAAGGTTACATAATAAAAGTACCGGTTCATCTTAAAGAGATAAACCGGCCCTTGGGGGCTACACATGTGAAAAACTACATATTAGGCATTTTGAAGTCCCGGTTCATCCTGAAGAGATAAACCGGCCCTTGGGGGCTACGGTGGACTTGAGTCAAGCTATTGGGCTTAGGGAGGAATAAGATTGCAGGAAATTAAGCAGAAGTTTACATCATATCGCTCCTTCATAAGATTTACTAAACCGGCTTCATGATCACGGCTTGTATACAGTCGGTTCAGATAGTCGGAATGAAGATCCTGGGCGCTGAGTTGAGCGTAGCTTGACAAATCGGCATTCCATTTGCCTTTGTCCTTGCCGGAGACCTCATCTTTAGCAGTATGTTTGGTTAAGGCAACGGGTTCACCAGGAGCACTATGGCCAAAACCGGTAATAATAACGTCTTCTGAAGCGGCAGCGGCTCTGGCAGGACTGGCTGGAGTATTACTAGCCCGGACTGGGCTAGTTTGGTTATCATCCAAATCCATCGGAGCAACTTCCTATTCAATAAAAGTTTCGTGATCCGGTGGAGGGGGATCAGTATGCAAGGCATCAACATTTTCTACTGGCTCTGGAGTCTTCTCCGGTTCAGGATTCACATCATCACTTGCCGGTTTACTCAATTTGGCTTTCTTGCTAGGTTTGGGTCTACTGCAAAAAGATAAAAGTAAAGGCGGTCAGTGGAATAAAATAGAAGGGTTAACTGGAAAATAAAAACTCACCCATGGACAGTTTTGAGCGGAGGAAGCTGCGTGGCCGTTGACTCGCCGGATGACGAACAAGGAGTGTCCTGATAATTTGAATCAGACGGATTAAGAGGCTGGCGAATATGGCCCGCTTTGGGATAAAGAACATCTGGAGTATACAAGACCTCTGATCGACGTCTCCGGGCTGGTGTCTGTGGTAAACCGGTGGATTCGATAACTTGACCACTGTGCCGCGTGGTGCGGCAAGCTTCATGTTGTTGTTTCTTCAAAATAAAGTTTGGATCCAAGTAAGTGAAAGGGTAAGAAAATTGTACTTTCCGGCTTGGTCGACGAATTTTCGGTGTTGGCAGAGGATCTGAACCGGAGGAAAGGGTAATTACCTCAACATCCTCAGCTTGGCTGCCTTCAGCGTTTTCCTGAGTATAATCATTGTCAATAAGGTGCAAGAAAATGGAGCCAAGGGAATCAAGTGATACCGCTGAGGCTGCTTCTTCATCATCATCATCAGGGTTTAAATCGGATGTCTCCGTGGTTTTCCTTTTTGAAGTTTTCTTGACAGTCTTGGTCTTGAGGCGAGTTGCATTTACCGGTTTATCCTGGGGTTTCCTCTTCCAAAATGGACCATTACCTTGATAAAGGTTGTGAGATCATTCAGAAAGGGTACTAAAACAAATTGAAATAAAGCAAACAATATAAGAAGACTTACCGACGCGGTTTATTGGACTCACATAAAGGGGCCAGCCCGTTTTGCTGCAGGCTTCCACCGGTTCATTCAATCTTTTTAACAGATTCATTGACTTCGCTCTCTGACAGCACAGGTTCAGTATGGCGTAGAGGATCTTTGGGGTTTCCAGTATATTCACACATCAAACCGGCGCGCTGGCTTAATGGTAGAATACTCCAAGAAATCCAGCAACGGACAAAATCAATGCATGTTAAACAGTTGGCGGTAAAGGCTCGGAGTTTTGAGAGCTGCGGGGCGTATTGGGATCGCTCCTGAGCACTTAGCCGCTGGGGGAAGGGATGATTATCGGAAAGCCGATGAGAACGATAACCCGGCAGAGGATTTTCATCAGCTCGAGATGTATCTAGATAGTAAAACCAAGTTTGGTTCCAATCTTTAGGGTGATGCTACCTCTTGAGCTTGCGTTGTATTCCCTCGAAGAGGAAAGGGAGATGCAGCACAATAGCGTAAGTATTTCCCTCAGTTTTTGAGAACCAAGGTATCAATCCAGTAGGAGACCACGCGTCAGTCCCTCGCACCTGCACAAACAAATAAGAACTTCGCAGCCAACGCAATAAGGGGTTGTCAATCCCTTTACGGTCACTTACGATAGTGAGATCTGATAGAGATGATAGATAATATTTTTGGTATTTTTTAGTTTAATAAAACAGCAAATAAGCAACGGTAATATAAATTGACGGGAAAGTAATATGATAAAGATAGACCCGGGGGCCATAGTTTTCTCTAGTGGCTTCTCTCATGATAGCGGTATTCTACGGCGGGTAAACAAATTACTGTCGAGCAATTGATAGAAAAGCGAATAATTATGAGACTATCTAGGCATTATCATTGTATATAGGCATCATGTCCGAGACAAGTAGACCGACTCCTGCCTGCATCCACTACTATTACTCCACACATCGACCGCTATCCAGCATGCATCTAGTGTATTAAGTTCATACGAATAGAGTAACACCTTAATAAAGATGACATGATGTAGAGGGATAAACCCAAGCAATATGATGAAAACCCCGTCTTTTTATCCTTGATGGCAACAATACAATACGTGCCTTGCTGCCCCTACTGTCACTGGGAAAGGACACCGCAAGATTGAACCCAAAGCCAAGCACTTCTCCCATTGCAAGAACTATAGATCTAGTAGGCCAAACCAAACCAATAATTCAAAGAGACTTGCAAGGATATTATGAGCACACGTAAAAAGTTCAGAATAGAACCAAATATCTTTCATAGATAACCTTGATCATAAACTCAGAATTCATCGGATCTCGACAAACACACCGCAAAAAGAGATTACATCGAATAGATCTCCTCGAAGACTGAGGAGAACTTTGTATTGAGATCCAGAGAGAGAGAAGAAGCCATCTAGATACTAGCTATGGACCCGAAGGTCTGTGGTAAACTACTCACAACTCATGGTGAGGGCGATGATGATGATGATGAAGGCCTCCGTGATGGATCCCCCTCCCGGAACAGGCTCCGAGATGGGATCTCCACGGGAACAGAAGCTACGGCGGTGGAATTAGGGTTTTCTCTCTGCGTATGGAGTTTCTGGGGTACGTAGGTATATATAGGAAGAAGAGGGGCACCGGGGGCCACAGGGGCTGCCCTCGAGGCAGGGGGGCGCGCCCCCCACCCTCGAGGGTGGGCCCTCTGTCCTCTGGCTTGGCCCCGAAATCTTTCGTGCGTGATTTCCTCCAAAAATATCTCCTGCGAAGGTTTCATTCCATTTGTACTCCGTTTGATATTCTTTTTCTGCAAAACCCTGAAATAGGCAAAAAAACAGCAATCTGGACTGGGCCTTTGGGTTAGTAGGTTAGTCCCAAAAATGATGTAAAAGTGAATGATAAAGCCCATTAAACATCCAAGACTTCATAAATAATAGCATGGAACAATAAAAAATTATAGATACGTTGGAGACGTATCAGGTGACTGTGGTGCTTGGCGTGAGGAAAGCTGACATCCTTCCTTTTTTGGATGGACATTCTGCCAAGTTTAGTGTTAGGCCCGTCTGTGAACTCTGTGCGGCGGTTTAAGTGGAAGAAATCCCTAAACAGTTCAACTGAAGGCTCTTCTTGCAGGTAAGCCTCACAAAATACTTGAAAATTGCAGATGTTGGATACAGAGTTTGGCCCAATATCTTGAGGGTGGAGTTGGAAGCTAGCCAGTACATCATGAAAGAATTTTGATCCGGGAGGGCTGAACCCTCGGGACAAATGATCTACAAATACATTTACTTCTCCATCTTTAGATTCTGGAGGGCATTCCGGTCCTGGGACTCTCCAATGGATAACTTCCTTCTTGCCTAAAGCGCCAGATTCAACACAGCCGTTTAGTTCCTCCTCGGTAACCCGAGACGGAACCCTGCAGGAAGTGAATTTCTTGGCTTGCTTGGCCATTTCAAGGGATTTTTTTTTGAAATAACAGTAAAGGGCCGGTTTATGATTTACGACTGGCGGGTATTGATAAATATGCAATAATAAACCGGAGTTAACACTCAGAAGTATTACGAGGGCGTCTGCAACTGCGGTTTAAGCGGGGCCTAATGATATCTACCGGTTTATGATTTTTTCTAAAGATAAACCGCCGGGGAGAATATGAAAGGTGCAGATCTAAAAGTTATGGAAAACAGGTTTCGCAAAATCAGCAACATGATTACAGATCTACGGCATGTCAGAAATTCAAAAATATCCAGGATCAATATTGATCAGACGCTGCAGCAATTCAGACGGATCTAGATAGGGTAATACCTTAATGAAGGATAAGCACTTAATTGAGCGCAGTTATTAATACAGTCGTAGGCGGAAACATCAGATCTACATTAACTGTCGGAGCTATGGCAGAAGAAGAAGGGAAGAACAGCGCCCTAGCGTGATGAACTAGAGGAGAAACCCTAATAAGATCTACAGAGAAAGGAAGGAAAGGACTTACCGGAGTCGTCGGATGCGGAGGCGTGCCGACGAATCTCTGGTCCGAATAGGGTGATGCAGCGGCCCGTGCTTAAGCAGAAACGAAGGTCGACGACGGCGGCGGTGCTCAGGCACTGACGGGCGCGAGGAAGAAGAAGGAGCGAAGAGACGAGGGGGAAAAAGAAATGACCCCTCGCCCTATTTATAAGCCGAAAGGTTAAACGGCGGGCGCGGGAATCAAGGAGCCCGAAAAGTGGATATGGGACGATATTGTCGCCTTGATCTTCGAAGATTCTAGTAAATAAAGAATAAAAACGGGTACAAGTATTAAATGAACATGTGACGTGATGGCGGTTCAACATAATCCGGGAAGGTGACGTCATGGCGGTTTACAAGATATTTGAAGCTATGAAGGACCGACTTTTCCAAGGTGTTGAAGACTGACATGAACAAGTTCAAATCAATCTGGGGCCTAATGTCAGGGATATAACTATTAGGTATAAACCGCCTAGGAGGGGCCGGTTTATGCCCATAGGGAATTACTTTTACTGAAGCCCAACAAGACAGAGTATGGCATGTTACTACAGAAGGTTAAAAGATCCAGGGCCCAAAGGGTGTTAGGGCCCGTAAATATAAACCGACATACGACGTGTGACTTGTATTGTAAGATATGAAAGATAGAGACCGAGCCAGGCACGTTTATGAGCCGGCCTCGGGATTCTGTAAACCGGACCGGGCGTCATCCTGTGTATATAAAGGGACGACCCGGCGACGGTTCAAGGACAGACAACAACAACTCGAGACACAGGCAAAGCGGATTCGCTCTCTGGTCATCGAAACCCTAACAATACTACACCAAACTAGACGTAGGCTTTTACCTTCATCGAAGGGGCCAAACTAGTATAAAATCCCTTGCATCTTTGTCCGCTTTAACCCCTTTAAGCTAACCCGTAGCGATGGCTCCACGACTAAGTCCTTTTGCTAGAACATCTGCCGTGACAAAACCACGACAGTCACCGAACAAACTCTTCAAAAACATGGGCACCCCTGCTGCCACCAACCTTCAATGTGTCTCGTCGTAGCCTTAGAAGCCCGACCCGCACGAAACCAACCCCGTTTGTCGCCGTGGATGGCCCCAACCACAACCCCATCGTTGCGCGAGAAGGAAACAACACCGCAACAAACTATGACCCCCCTGGCCCGTGGTTGTCATCGCCGACGAACAAACCCCCAAACTCTAAATTGTTTGGAGGAGGAGCAGAATACCCATAGAGTGGAGGCGAGGAAGAGGTAGGGAGATGAGGTTTGGTTAGAGCGAGGTGAGGGCAACGTGGGTACTAAGGGCATCTCCAGCCGCGCCCCCAAGAAGGCCCCCCAGGCGATTATTCGGCCGCTGGCGCCAAAAAATCGGCCCAGTCGCGCCCCCAAGAGCCCAGTTTTCACCGGCTCGGGCCGAAATTGGCGTCGGCGGACCCAGCCCGAACCCGGCGCGCTGGGGGTCGCTCGGGGGCGCCGGGCGAATCTTTTTTGGCGCGAAGAGCCACGGGCCAGACGCGTCAGCGACTCGACTCTCTTCTCGCCGCTTCGTCGTCCTCATCGCCTCGTTCCCGCGGCGAATCAATGCCAAAGCTGCGCGTGCTACCGCGCCGGTCAGCCTCCATTGGTGCCTCACGGGCGGCGCAGTGAAGGCCGGGCGACGCGCGTCTCCTCGGCCGCCACGCCATCACGCCACGCGTAACGCGCCGGCCAAGCTGAGCACGCAGCGCCTCCGCCTATATAAGCCGACCGCCAGCGCGTCGGAGTCTCGCACAGAAACTCCACCGCCGACGCGCCCATTTATCCCTCCTTCCTCCTCTCGCCGTCTCCAGTTGAGAAGAATGGCCGAGCGCTTCCCAGGCGACGGCGCAGCGGCGAATGGCTTCGGGCGCCGCCATCTTCACGAGGATGAGGCTCGCCTCCTTTTCGAGGCCGAGTACCCGGTCCCGCCGGACATGCAAGTGCCCGGGGCTTGGAGGATCAGCGCCGACGGCGTGCCGGTGCCACCACCACCCACCGGGGCGGCGCGGCGTGCTGAGATCGCCCGTATCCGCGCGTCCCTGCCGCGTGCGGCGAGGGAGGGGCCCCGGTACGTCCCCGACAGCCCGATCTGGGAGCCCTACTTCCACCGCCGTCACGACGAGCAGCTCGAGGCTACCAACGGCGTCGTGCCCTCCGGCAGGCTCAATGCCGACGGCCGGCGCCGATGGTGGGGCGTGCCCGACCGCATGTTGGAGGCCATCCTCGAGTACATCGAGGGCGGCAACACGCCGCGCCTCGAGTACCCCGCTCCCCTGTCCTTCTCCCGCCGTCGTGGAAGCTCCTGGACGCCGAGGCGCATGGAGCAGCCCGGGACGTCCTCCTCCTCGTCCGGCCGCTCGTCGGGCTCTCCCTGCCTCCGCCTCCGCCCCGTCAAGCCGGAGCCCCAGGACACACCTGTCAGCGCGCGTACCCGTAGCTCCGGCGTCCTCGTCGAGCCCAAGTCGGAGACCGGCCTCCCCGCGGAGTACGAGGAGATATCCCGACGCGGCTTCTCCGACGAGGACGCCCTGCGGTGGGCGCGGGACGACTACCTCTACGACGAGATGGTCCGGCAGTGCCGGGCCCTGGAGGAGATCGCCGCCCGCAAACGTGGGCGCGAGGACGAGAACGGCGTCGTGGTCCTCGATAGCGACGACGACGACGACGCCCCCGGACCGTCCAACCCGCCGCGCCAACCGGGAGAGGGATGCTGCAGGGACGGCGGAGGCGGAGGCGGGAACGACGACGACGACGACGACGGCGGCGACTACACGCGGTTCTACAGCCTCCTCGGCATGTAAAACCGCATGGGAGGACAGCGGGCGGCGAGGGAGTCGGCGAGGAGCGGCGATGGAGACGACGAGGGCATCCTGCGCTAGTTTTTTTTGTAAAATATGTTTAAATTTGAACGAACTCGCCGATATTTGCGTTAAATTTGAGCCGTGTTTGCGCCGAATTTGACCTTTTCAAATAAACCGTGGGCGTCACGACTAGGGGGCATCACGCCCCTAGTGCGCGGTTTAGCGCCGGTGCACCCCTAGGGGGCGATTTTTAGCCCCTCCTGGGGGGCCAATGGCTGGAGATGCTCTAACCCCACACCCACGTACGCGTTTGTACCATTGCCGTTGTGAACGAACGGTTTGGGGACGATGACGTGCCAATGGTCCTTGCGGTGGAGATTCATACACAACATCTAACGGTTGTCGTTGCGTCGCGTGCAGACGGCTGGGTAGACGTTAGAGCATCTCCAGCCGCGCCCCCAAAAGGCCCCCTAAGGCCACTTTTTAGTCGCCGGCGCCGAAAAAATGGCCCAGTCGCGCCCCCAGGACTCCGAAAATCGCCGGGTTGGGCCGAAACTGGCGCCGGCGGACCCAACCCGAACCCGGGGCGCTGGGGGTCGCCTGGGGGCGCCGGGCGAGGCGTTTTTTTTGGCACGAACGGGATGGGCCCGCCCTGTCAGCGACGTGCTGCGTCGTCGTCCTCATCGCCTCGGTTCCCGCGGGAATCAATGCCAAAGCTGCCGCACTGCCGAGCCGTCACCTGCCATTGATGCCGCCACCAGCGACCCGTCGCGTCGCCCGGCACCACGGGCGACCGCCTGGCATGCGCCTCTCGCCGCGTGAGCTCCGGCTATAAAAGCATCCTACCTCGCCGGTGAACGCCCACACCGCAGCCACATCGCCCACCACACTCTCCTCACTGCCACTGCGCCCCTCCCGCCGCTGGCTGCTTCGTCGCCGGCTGCTGGCTGCTTCATCGCCGACACACACTGCGCCCCCATGCCGCCTCGCCGCCGGGGAGGTGCGGGCTACCGCGGCGTCCGGGTTCGTCCGCCCGGCACCTACTCCGCCGAGATTCAGTGGGGCGACGTGCGCCTCCGCCTCGGAACAACCTTCGACACCGCTCAGGAGGGCGCCCGCGCGTACGATGCTGCGGCATGGCGCCTCCGGCGTTCCCGTTGGGACATGAACTTCACGGACGTGCCGACTCTGGAGCGGGCACAGGAGCTGGCGCCTCCCCCGCGGCTTAGAACCGACGAAGATCATCGGAAGAACCGTAGGCGGGCGCACCGTCTCCACTTGGCCGAGATGGACGAGGAAGCCATGGCGACGTGGCGCCAAAACTTCCCACAAGACTTCATCGACGAGCACCGGTTCTTGGCCGAGAGGAGGGCGGAGAGGAAGTAGAGGAGGAAGGAGCGAGCGACTTATCGCGAGGACAAGCGAGCGCGGAGGGCGGTCGCTAAGTCCAACGTCGAGCAAGGAGATGCGTCCTCCTGGGACTTCACCGACGAGCGGTTCCTTGACGCCTACGCTGAGACGTCGGAGGAGGACATCACCGAGGAAGAGTCCGAGTCGGAGAATGACTAGTAGTAGGTCGTAGGAGAAGACTATGTGAACTATCTATCTATCGTATGAAATATCTATCTATCGTATGAAATATCTATCTATCTATATATGTGAACTATCTATTTATATATGTCGAGACTGGGCCGTTTTGCGCCGGAAATGAGCTGAAAAGCGCCGAAAATGGGCTGAAAGCACCGAAAATGGACCGATATCGGCGCCTGGGGCCGACCTGGGGGGCCGGCGACTGGAAACGAACTGGCACCCAAGCCGAAACTAGCGCCGGATCGCCCCCAGGCGGCGGTTTTCGGCGCGTCCTGGGGGGCCGAACGGCTGGAGATGCCCTTAGGTACATAGCATTTGCGAACACATGAGGTATTTTTTTTCAAGAGGTTTGAGTGAATGATAAAGATTTCTATGTTGTGTAATATAGGAGTGGTAGGAGCGAGTAGCCTACCGGGTCTAGGGCATAGGTTATAGGGGATGTGTCGTGGTTGGGGAGGAAGAAGGCGTGGCCGGCGGCGAGCAGGCGCCGTCGCGCGCGAGGGAGAGGGGGCCGGCGGCCAGGGGCTGGCGGCGGCTAGGGTTTAGTCCGACTCCTTGAGGAGTCGGCAACAAAGAGTTTTCTTATTGCCTGTTGATTCTAGTCGATTACAACTTGTTTATATAAGCGAAATCTGCTAATTGGGCTAAGCCCCTAACTAGGCCTGTCTAATGGGCCTCCTCCGGGTATAGACCGTACCGGTCATAACATCTCTCCCCGCCTGCGCAAACAGCTCGTCCTCGAGCTGATAATCTGGATAATGTTGCTGGAATTCCTCACGCTGCTCCCAAGTGGCCTCCTCCTCGGGTAGGCCCTCCCACTGCACCAACAAGTGCCAAACATCACGGCGGAGCTGGGCGCGCAACACCTTGGCCGGCCTCGGAAGCAGGCGGCCATCCGCTGTAGGAGGTAGAGCTGGAGTGGCGGCTGGTGTAGTGCCGCGGTAGGGCTTGAGCAGTCCCACGTGGAAGACGTCGTGGAGACGAGCACCCGCCGGTAGCTGAAGGCGGTAAGCCAACTGCCCAATGCGCTCCAAAATGATGAACGGCCCGGCATAGCGCGGTCCTAGCTTGCGCTTCGCCCGCGGGTCCAAGGACTGAGTGGAGCGGTGCAGGAGACGCAACCACACCCAGTCACCCACCGCGTACTCCACCTCGCGATGCTGGCCGTCGTAGTAGTGCTTGGCCAGCTGCTGGGCCTGGACGAGACGCTGCCGCACCTCGGCGAGCATCTCATCACGGCTACGGATGAGCTCACCCGCAGCCTCCGTCCGCGCCGTCACCGGATCCACCGGCAGAATAGGAGGAGGGGGTCGTCCATAAACCACCTCGAATGGCGTGGCGCGCAGGGCGGAGTGGTAGGACGTGTTGTAGCAGTATTCCGCCCAAGCAAGCCAATCAACCCATGCACGAGGGCGATCTCCTGTCACACACCGCAAGTACATGGCGATCACCTTGTTAACCACCTCCGACTGGCCGTCTGTCTGGGGGTGGAAAGCCGTGCTGAACCGGAGCTTCACGCCCGCCATCCTGAAGAGATCACGCCACACATGGCCTGTGAACACCGGGTCCCGATCGCTGACAATAGATGTGGGAAACCCGTGGAGGCGCACGATGCCGTCGAAGAACGCCCGGGCCACCGACGCAGCTGTGTAGGGGTGGCCAAGCGCGATGAAGTGGGCGTACTTTGAGAAGCGATCGACGACCGTGAGGATGACAGACTTGCCGCCCACCTTAGGGAGCCCCTCGATGAAATCCATGGAGATGTCCGCCCACACCTGAGACGGCACCTCCAAGGGCTGCAATACCCCTGCAGGCCGTAGGGTCTCCGTCTTGTTGCGCTGGCAAGTCTCACAAGAGCGCACCCAATCGCGGACCAAGGCCCGATCACCCGGAATATAGAAGTCAGCACGCAGCCGATGGAGTGTCTTCTGGACACCCTCGTGACCGACGGAGTGGGCCATCAGCAGCACTTGGTGGCGGAGGTCGTCGTGCGCGGGCACGAATATCCGGCGCCCGTGAAGTAGCAAGCCGTCGGCCAGGCGCCATGGCTCGTCCAGCTCGCCCGCCTCGAGCTGCTGGCGCAGGAGCTGGGCGTCAGGAGCCGCTGCGGTTGCGCGACGAATATGGCCGAATAGTGCGAACGTCGGCCCCGAGCGGATGCAAAGCACCAGACCCTCGGCGTCGTCCTCGGTGGCTTCGACTGGAGTGTCGCGACGAGACAAGGCATCGGCGACGGTGTTGAGGCGCCCCGGCCGATACTCCACCGTAAAGTCGAAGCCGAAAAGCTTGCTGATCCATTGGTGCTGCGGCACCGTCGACAACCGTTGGTCCAGGAGAAACTTGAGGCTGTAGTGATCGGTGCGGACCCAGAACGACCGCCCCCATAGATAAGGGCGCCAATGGCGCACGGCCTGCACCAAGCCGATGAGCTCCTGCTCATATGCCGCCAGCTTGAGGTGGCGAGCAGCGAAAGGGCGTCTGAAGTACGCGAGTGGGCCGGCGCCCTGGTGTAGGACGGCGCCGAACCCTGCTCCCGAGGCGTCGCAGTCGACGATGAAGGGCATGTCGAAGTCGGGCATCTGAAGGACGGGGCCCGTCGTGAGGGCCCCCTTGAGGGCCTCAAATGCGGCGGTAGCCTCGTCGTCCCATGCGAAGGCATCCCGCCTGAGGAGGCGCGTGAGTGGTATGGCGATGAGGCCGAAGTCGCGGATGAACTTCCTGTAGTATCCCACGAGACCGAGGAAACCACGTAGGGCACGCGGCGAGTGCGGTGCCGGCCAAGCCGAGACGGCCGCCACCTTGTCGGCGTCCATGGCTACCCCATCCGCGGAGATGACGTGGCCCAGGTAGGCGACCGACGTCGTCCCGAACGAGCACTTCGAGCGCTTAAGGTGAAGATGATGCGCTCGAAGCTCGTTGAAGACGAGGGCGATGTGCTGCAGGTGCTCCGCCCACGAAGCGCTGAAGATCAGTATATCATCAAAGAAAACAAGCACAAACCGGCGTAAATATGGGCGTAGGACGTCGTTCATGAGGGCCTGAAAGGTTGCCGGCGTGTTGGTGAGGCCGAACGGCATCACCACGAACTCGAAGTGGCCGTGATGGGTCTGAAACGCCGTCTTGGCGATGTCGTCCGGGTGCATGCGCACCTGATGGTAGCCCGAGCGGAGGTCGAGCTTGGTGAAGAAGCGCGCCCCATGGAGCTCGTCGAAGAGCTCATCAACCACCGGGATCGGGAACTTGTCCTTGAGCGTGAGCGCGTTGAGGGCGCGGTAGTCGATGCAGAAGCGCCAAGTGCCGTCCGACTTGCGGACGAGGAGCACGGGCGCCGAGAAGGGGGACGTCGAAATACGGATGATCCCCGAGGCGAGCATGATCTCGCACTGTCGCTCCAACTCGTCCTTCTGCAGCTGCGGGTAGTGATACGGCCGTACAGCGACCGGTGCCGTGCCCGCCGGAAGGTGGATGCGATGGTCGTACACCCTGGCGGGGGGCAGGCCCTGTGGCTCGGCGAAGATGTCGGCATGTTGCCGCAGGAGCTCGGTCAGGAGCGGGTGCTCCGCCTCCGCGCTGGTCACGGCGAAGTGCAGGTGAGGTGCCGGACTGGTGCCACCCAGGCCTTCCCACTGGACGTGCCGTCCTTGTCGGGAGAAGGACATCGTGAGGGTGTCGAAATCCCATAGGATGGGGCCAAGCGTCCGTAGGAAGTCCACGCCGAGGATGAAGTCGAAGCAGCCCAAGTCGATGCCGGCGCACGTGACGGTAAAATGCTCGTCGCCGATGGTGAGCGGCACATGCTGCGCCAACCCGTGGCATTGCAGGCGGTCGCCGTTGGCCACGGTGACCCGAAGGTTGTCGCCTCCCGACGGCGCTAGGCCGAGGCGACGCATAGTGGACGCGGGCAAGAAGTTGTGTGTAGAGCCCGAGTCCAGGAGAGCCACCAGCTTCTCGCCCCGAATCGTCACCGGCAAGAGCATGGTGCGCTCGGTCCGGATGCCTGCCAACGCATGCAGGGAGACCACAAAGGCCGCGGCCGGCTCGGGCGGGTCCGGGTGAGGTACAGCGGCAGGCTCCTCGGCCGAGTCGGCTGTCTCCCCGTCAAGCACCGTCTCCAGGTAGAAGAGGCGTGGGCATGCATGCCCCGGCGTGTAGGGCTCATCGCAGTTGAAACAGAGGCCGAGTCGGCGGCGCTCGAGCTGCTCGGCCGGCGTCAGGCGGCGGAAAGTCCGCGTCGGTGCCGGGGTCATCGGCGCCGCTGGTGGAGGACGACCAGGGGTCGGGGCGGTCAGTGGTGGCCGGGAGGCCTGCCGGGCCCCTCGAGGCTGAGGGGGCCGCATGGCCTGGGCGCGGCGCTCGTAAGCCCGCGCCAGGTGGATCGCCGTCTGGAGGTCGGTGGGGGCCTGGAGCTCCACGTCCACACGTATGTTGTCCGGGAGGCCGCCCACGAAGAGGTCGGCGCGCTGCTGCCCCGTCACCCCGGGAGCGTGGCATGCGAGGGCCTGGAAGCGGTCGGCGAAGTCCTGGACCGTGGAGGTGAAGTGAAGGCGGCCGAGTTCCGCCAAGCGACTCCCCCGAACTGGCGGTCTGAAGCGTTGGAGGCAGAGCTCGCGAAAACGCTCCCATGACGGCATGCCTCCTTCGTCTTGCTCGAGGGCGTAGTACCATGTTTGCGCGTTGCCCCGGAGGTGGTAGGACGCAAGCCACGTGCGGTCCGTCACGAGGGTGCGCTGCCCTCGGAAGAATTGCTCGCACTGGTTGAGCCAGTTCAGCGGGTCCTCCGTCCCGTCGTACGTAGCGAAGTCGAGCTTGGCGAAGCGCGGCGGAGTCGGCCCGCTCAGGGCAGGCTGGCCGACGCGCCCGTCGTAGGGTGCCGCGGTGTGCGCTGGTAGGGCGACCGGGAGGGTCGGGCTCGGCCGTTCCCCGGCGGCTGTGTAGACGGGGGCCGGTGATGATGTAGAGACCCATGCCGGCAGTGGGGAGGGCGACGGTGGCCAGGCGATCTGGTGGATGGGCACCCCGCCGTGGGCCATGGATGGCGCGGCGGAGGTGGCCGGCGGCTGCCATGGCTGCCACGGCCAGGTTGAGGCTGGCGTCGACGGGGTTGGCAGGAGCCACGGCTGCCCCTGCGGAGGTGGCGGCGCGGTGAGGCCCGGCGGCGGTGGAGGCGGCGGGGGCCCTCGCGGCCCGAGCAAACACAGCTGGAGCCCCTGGACGGCGAGCGTAAGGTCGTTGAGGATGCCGGTCACTTGCGCCGGGGTGTAGACGGCCGACGCGTTGGGGCCCGTGGAGACGGACGCCGCGGCTCCGGAGGCCGGCGGCGGCTGCGTGTGCGCGGCTGTGGAGGCGGGCGACGGTGGTGGAGGGGATGAGGTGGTGGGTATGGTGGAGGTAGTCGGAGAAGATGACATGATCGAACGAGGACAATCTGATACCAAATTGGTAGGAGCGAGTAGCCTACCGGGTCTAGGGCGTAGGTTATAGGGGATGTGTCGTGGTTGGGGAGGAAGAAGGCGTGGCCGGCGGCGAGCAGGCGCCGTCGCGCGCGAGGGAGAGGGGGCCGGCGGCCAGGGGCTGGCGGCGGCTAGGGTTTAGTCCGACTCCTTGAGGAGTCGGTAACAAAGAGTTTTCTTATTGCCTGTTGATTCTAGTCGATTACAACTTGTTTATATAAGCGAAATCTGCTAATTGGGCTAAGCCCCTAACTAGGCCTGTCTAATGGGCCTCCTCCGGGTATAGACCGTACCGGTCATAACAAGGAGTACATGGGAATCTTTAGGAATAGTTCCTGTATGATCCAATCCTATGAATGAAACGACCAGCAAGGGAAAAAATCTCAAAGATTCGAACATTTAAAAATTCATGTGAAACCCTTGAAACCAAAGAGACATTTTTTCCTTCGAATTTGAACTAAAACCACCACACTTTTTGGATTAGATGTACTCCCTTTGTCCCAAAATAAATGTCTCATGCTTAATACAACTTTCTATTAGAGCCAGTACAAAGTTGATACACTTATTTTGAGACAGGGAGGGAGTGGTATCTTGCTTCTCCATGTCTGCATTACTCGACCCACGGCGCGCACAACCCTGCTATGGCAAACAAACCGAGAGACAGATTAACCTGTTCTTCAACACAGTGCCTGCCCATAAACAGCTACGCCAAGGCCAGAAAGACGAAAGCCGGTGCCACCAACATCAACAACAATGCAGTCCAGATCGTATTGTACTTGTACAATCTCCTTTCTGGTAGACCCAGGGTGTAAAGAAGCCAAGCCATGAGCAGATCACTCCGGCCATGAGCAGATCACGCGCGCACAACCAACCTCATGTCGGTACCCTCCAAGGTACATGTTTTTGCATGGCGATTGGCTAAATCCTCAATCCCTACTGGAGAACTCCGCCAGGAGAGAAGTATGGCTGAAACATCTGAATGTGCTCTTTGTAAGGCGGCGGTGGACTCGTGGCGCCATTCGCTCTTTGATTGTAAGATGGCCAGATGCGTGTGGGCTCTTGCTGATGAGGACCTCACCGAAACAGTTGTTTCTAACCGGACGGAAGATGCGAAGCAGTGGATGCTATGGCTAGTGGATACTCTCCCCTCTATGGATCTTGCGCGGGTTCTTGTCACAATGTGGGCAATCTGGTGGGCACGTCGTCGAGCTATCCATGATGATCAGTACCAAAGTCCGCTGAGCACACATATGTTCATTGAGAAATTTCTGTCCGAGTTGGAGGCGATTCCCGAAGCTAAAAAGCAGCACAGGGACCGATCTGCCATAACCAGGGACTTGCATGTGATATCTAGGGGCGTGCATGCAACGCCTGGGGAGTCCTCAGTTCAGCGACGCCAGCCAGGTACCTCGAACTGGCTCCCGCCGGCGGAGCATGCTGTTAAAATTAATGTGGACGGCGGATTCTCCAAGATTGGAGATCGGGGAGCTTCGGCGGTGATCTGTAGGGATCGACATGGAATGTTTATGGGTGCCTCGGCGGTTATATTTGCAGGTATGCTTGATCCCACCATACTTGAAGCCCAGGCGTGCAACGAGGCTGTTGCTCTTGCGGCGGACATCCATGCTCAATCCGTTTGCGTGGCATCGGATTGCCTGGAGGTGATTACCAACATCCATGATGGCTCGCCGTGTCGATATTTTGCTGTATTGGAGGAGATCAAGCACAGGAGCCGCTCGATCAAGGATATTCAGTTTGTGCATGAGAATAGGAAACACAATGGGGAAGCTCATGCCTTAGCAAAGGCGGCTGCATCCCTCCCTCCCGGGCGCCATGTGTGGCTTACTTCTTTGCCCGATATTATTTGTATCCCTATGTGTTTGAACATTCAATAAAGGATACTTTTCTGCTAAAAAAAAAAACCAACCTCATGTGCAGGGCCGGC
>LR738710.1:70145529-70329758 GCA_902687465.1 Secale cereale
GGGGGGGGGGGGGGGGGGGGGGGGCGACCGCCCCGGGCCCCCAAGATCTAGGGGCCCCCTCCCCAGGGGTGATGATGTACGTATAAAGGTTAAAGTAGCCCATAGGCCATATATCTTCATGCTGGAAAAAAAAAAGTAGCCAATGTCCAGGAGGGAGGGGATGGCAGGTTACAACGTACGCCCGTAAATCATGTGAATCACTTTAATTACGATCGGGAGGAAAAAGCCAACGTACCCACGTAAATCACGTCGCCCCGTTCTCTTAATATATTCCTTATTAATTCTCTAAAAAAAATTCCTTATTAATAACCATGAGACATTCAGGCTAAAAAAAGATCGTGCGCCGTGATTTCATCCCTAATTTTTTTTTTTTTTTTGCGGGTGAGTTCATCCCTAATTTCTTGTTCCCAGGTTCTAAACTCCAGATCCCAAATCGCAGAGCGCTGGCTGGTCTCAGGGTGCTGTACACAACGACGATGGAGCACAACATGGCCTAGCCACGAAAAATTGACATTGCCGGAGTGTGAGCACACTACATCGCATTGAGCGCCCGCGAGGGTCCAGCGGCTGCTGCCGATCTAATCAATATGAGGTATATCATATTACTATGCCCTACAATTTCAAGTAAAACTTCGTGCTATGAGGAAGAAATAGTTTGATAGAAGTAGTTGCCCAAGAAGAAATTATAGAAGACAAGCAGGATTTCATGTTAAATACAGTATTTGTTTGGTTTGGTTCATATGAATCACTTCAATGTAGAAAGGGTTAAAAAAACTCACAATGTTTAAAGATTTATTATGTTTTTTGTGCATGTGATTTTTTTCCTAGACGGATGTGCCTGTGATTGCTGCATTAGCTAAAATAAGTTTTTCCAACTTGAAATTATTATAGAACGATTTGGCATAAACAACGATCCAATAGAGCTTAAATGTTTAGGCAACATTGTGCATGTAGAAGAAGGATGAGATTGACATCGACACAATCATAATTTACTTTGCATCAAAGAATGTTAAAATAACATTTTAAGATAATATATGCAAATTATTATATGAATATAGATTTTGGATGTATTTTAGTATTTATTGGTAAAATTTTGTATACACTTAAATTAATTATTATTATGACGATGTTTATCTTAAGGGGCCCCAAATGTTACTTTCGCCCCGGGCCCCCAAAATCTCAGGACCGGCGCTGCTCATGTGTCATGTGTTTCGCTTTCTTTACGACTGCTCATGGTTTGGCCATGCCCGTTAGGTGCAGTGTCCTCCTCCCATCCTGGACCTGCCCGGCCCCTTGCGCTGGATCTTTCGTCGGAGGTTCGGCCCAGGTTGCGTGCACAGCTTGGCCGAGAGCGAGGCATCAGGAGCTAAACAATGGCGTGTGGATCCCCGGTTCGCTGGGATCAGAGCAGGAGTGCGCGCGATGACTTGTCGCTCGCATGGTGCACATCACTTTCAGGCTTGGTAGCAGTAGGAAGTATCATTTTCTTCAGAACTTTGGCTCAGCTTTGACCAATGCCCAGGCTAGCTACTGCTGCAAAATGCCTAACTGACCGATGATTGCGGAACCGACAGTCGGAGTCGTTCCAAGCTGGAAAAGACTTGTAACTTTCAAACTTGGAAAGGTGCTTCTTTTTTCATGGGTTTTTTTATTGCAGACAAAGGAAGTGGTCATTTTGTGATGGTGTCAGTTCACGTTTTTTATTGTTTCTTCTTCTGCATATTTGTAGCAGCAGCTAGCTAGCTTGGTGTAGCATAGCATGTGTGCCCTTGTGCAGTTTTGTTTCATGATTGATTAGACCACACTGCGCCAAGAAAAGGCGTGGGCAAGTTGAGGAAGCAGAGACAAGGGGGTTAGTAGGTCGTTACGGGCTGGTGGTAAGCAACAGTGAGGGTGCCCTGCTCGAGGCCGTGCACGCCCCTCAATTATTTCCTGATTCGTGGTTCATTGGTCATTACTACTCCTGATCACGATCAATTAGATTAAACCGGAGCGTCTGAAACAGTCGGTGCTATACTCTACTCCCTTGTCTGGAGTGTCCAAGACTTCCTATGGAGACTTTGTATTGTATAAAACGGTGTGGTGGTTTCGAGGAGATTCGATTACTCAGAGATCTAGTACAAGTTCCTAGACGGAGATCACAATCGAGGTCAACGCCATGCCATGTTTGCAGTAAAGAAATCTCCTCTGGTAATCCAAGAAGTTTTTTTTTTTTTGCAGGTGTGTAATCCAAGAAGTTGAGAGACACATCTTCGTCAGATTTGTGCATGACGTTCTTTTTCTCTCTTCCTTTTTTCTGCTAACCTAAGGCCTTGATAAGTTCCGGCAGGCTCATTACTTGTATTTTTGCTTGTTTCTGGAACTGGTGTTTCTTTCACACCCTTATGTACAGCAATTTTTTTATTTTAAATAATAATAAGTTAACACTTCATGTGTATGTGTGGCAACTTGCAACTTGCAAGCTCCAGGAATTCAGATTCGAAGAAAGTGGTATCTTACAGCACACTCAAAGATTCACGAGCCTGACACGGACCATGCAGCTAGCTTAGGTTTAGTCCAAAGTCCAAACTAAACAAGGGAAAGTATGAACCAAATCACACAATTGGAGACCATAAACTAACCGGCCACCAGATCCACCACAAGGAACCTAGTGCAGCAAGCAAAAGCAACACTGATGTTCCACCCATCATCTCCACAGCAGCATATTAGCACGTGATTTGATTATTGCCTCCTAGTAGTATGTACTAACACTGCCACCCAAACAGGGGAAGGAATCTCATCATATGGGGCTGTGGATCCAATGGAAGGGAAATGAAATTTTACTGTCTTGAGCAGAAGCATCTGCACACCAGCTTAGGAGGCATGTAAGTAATCTGGAATTTTCTTGGCAGTTTACTTACTTCATCAGAGTAAGAGGGAAACATTTCACTCGTTACTTTCATGTTTGGTTCAGGAAAGTACATATTTCCGTTACCACGCATCTTCATACGGCTGCATCTGAATGCTGGTTCAGTAGCTTATACAGAAAATAGGGAACCTGCAGAATTTCGATAACGGCGCACAGGATGCCGTATTGTTTGCTCAGAAAATAACATCAATAAACTCCAACTCAGCTGATGTCGGTGCCTATAAGTTGCTGTCGCTTCTATGGTGTATCCTAGTATTTTTTGGGGGTTTCTGTCAGATGAAATGGACTTTCAATCCTGAACCTGACTGATGATCTTAGTACTACTCCACCAGTGGAGAACAACCCAAGGCGGCCAGTGGTAAGGGCCTTTGCATTGCATGAGGCCTGCCAAGGTAGAAAAATAAAATAAACGTAAGTATGTGTAGCTTGATCGTGAAGCCGCGATAACGACCCACTTTCCAGGTTTCTGTGAAGTCAAAACATGTTTGATTCAACTGCACAGAAAGGCCATGTGAACCATACGAGCAAAGAGTGCAGATGTAATAACCCGAGATATTACTCTACTGAATGAGAAAAGCTGAATGCTGCCTATGCCTTAACACAAACATGCCACAAAATACTGTACATCAATAAGACATCAGTTAACAAATATGATGACTCGAGCCTGCAGGGTGTGTTTCTTCCTAATAAGACATCAGTTAACAAATGCTGCCTATGGCTGGGTTGTTTCTTCTTAATAAAAATGCCACGTGGCTATTCCCTATTGGTCTAATTTTTTTTGCTTTTTAACACTGCGAAGGGTCTGAAATGGTTCCAAGTTCCAACTATACTGTAATCCTGTACTGGATTTCTCTCGGGGCGTCCGGATGCAACTCACTCTGTGTCCGAACGGAATTTTGAATGGCACGGAGTCGGAGGTATCGGAGAAATATCACTGGCACCAAATGTGAATAGCATATGTAGCATCCTGGATCCACCAAACAACTCGCTCGGAGGGTCCGAGCTGCACAAAGTGCAACTGACAACTCTCTGGATGGAATCCATATACACAGAAGGTATGTAAACTCTGGACATAATCTGCATTATGTCCAGAACTGCATTAAAGTGCAACTGACTAACTCTCTGGATGGAAAAAATAGAACTGCATTATCTAAACTCTGAAAATAACATGACCTACTATCATACTCCCTCCGTTCCTAAATATAAGTCTTTCTAGAGATTCCACTACAAACTACATGTGGATGTATATAGACATATTTTAAAGTGTAGATTCATTCATTTTGCAAACTACATGTGGATGTATATAGACATATTTTAAAGTGTAGATTCATTCATTTTGCTCCGTATGTAGTCCACAGTGAAATCTTTAAAAAGACTTATATTTAGAAACGGAGGGAGTAGAATTGTGCCTAACAAGCACTAAAGCACCTCTTTCAGCAGTACGAAACTATGGATGCTTACTGGTGTTGACAAATATACCTTTGCTACTATATGTTCTGCAGTACATCAGTTTGATCAAGGCTCTTGATCCACTGATCACCATAGTTGACAGTTGACACCAAGGTCTGAAGGATCATGGAGTTATTTCTGTGCTTACATGGGCGCTGTAGTCTGCCCGTTATAGGGAAAACTGGAAAATAGTTGTGTTTACAGTTGTATATTCGGCAGACAGTGTCATTGTCTTCAGGGTGATAAAGCGTCATGATATGAAGGCTGTTAACTCCACAAATTAAAGAAGCAGATTACCAGATTTATAGGACAAAAAATATACTCAACACATGATTGATTGAGTGGCTTATGTTGATCTCTTTCCCTCAAAAAAGGTAAGGAAGAAATCTGTTCTCTAAGTTTTTTTTCAGAAAAGGAGGAGGACCCCGGCCTTTGCATCTGAATGATGCATGCAGTCACTTTATTAATTATTCACACAAGATCTTACAAAGTGATACAACAGTAAGACTAAAGCCACCATCTAGGCAACATCTGTTGCTACTCCTATCCAGTTGATGAAGGGATGTTGATAGTCTAGGCCTAATACCAAACAGACCTCGCAGCCAAACCTAACATCTAAGACCTAAGGTCCCAACCAGGACGCCTACCGCATATGGGGCACCCACCAGTCCGGCACACTTCTCAACCAGGACGCCTGCCGGGTATGAGGCCGCCGCAGCCACCTACCACCAATCCATCTTCAGTGTTGTATTGCTGCCTCCACCTTGCCCGGCCTCTCTGCCATCGACGCCACCATGACGACAGACAACATCACCCTCCTGCGCGAGTCCCTCGCCACACATCGGACGCCGAGTCTCCACTACGCCACGCCGCCGAGACACGCCACCATTAACGTGTAGGATGAAGCACCGCTCCACCAAATAATCCGTCCACTGGTCCCTCGAGCCCGTGCACACCTCCAAGAATGACGCCACAAGAGGGAAACGACACAATAATGCCGCCGTCATCCGATCTACTGATCTAGGGTTTCCCTCGGAGGTAGCAAATAGTGCCCTGGAACTTCTCAACAACGATGCCTTCAACAAGGGAACGACACCGAATAGTGCCGCCATCGCCGGCCTCGGCAGCAGCCGCGAGCAGGTCTGTCGGGGAAACTGATCACCCACGAACACCTATGGGACCGGAGCCCCTTTTCGGTACGGCAAGGGGGGCGGAGGATGCACAAAGAGCGGATCGAGGCGTGCACGCGAGCAGTTTACCCAGGTTCGGGCCGCACGGATGCGTAAAACCCTACTCCTGCCTTGGTTTGTATTGCGTTCTTGGCTCGGGAGCAAGAAGAGCTACAGTGCTTTGTCGCTAGCAACACCGAGCGTGAGAGTGATCGAAGATCGCAACCCCCCCTACGTTGCGCATGGGCCTCCTTTTATAGGTCAAAGGGGTCCCGACAGGTGGCAACGCAATCGAGGGTAAAAACGTAAAAATGGTGGTAGCTGGAACAGTGTATGCATAGTGCTCTATACCTAACCCTGACGGCAGGGGACAAGGGCATTAAATGCCCGTCGCCGTCGCCCCAAACAGTGCAAAAAGCGTCCGTCAGGGCGTCTCCGTCCGCCACGATGGTGGCCTCGTCATCGCAGCTCGCCACCGTGTACCCCAGGCTGCACAGCCTTCCGCCACGTGCACCTGGAAGGGCCCCAGGGCGACGCGTGGTCGGATGAGCTGGAGCGCGGGCACGTAGTGGAAGCTTGCCGCGGCTTGCACCTTGCCGCGGTTGTTAACTTGTCGCGCCCGGGAGCTTGTCGCTCTTCCGGGCCTTGCCGGGGCGCACGGCGCGTCGCGGCAAGTCTCCTGAAATGCCATGTTTGGCTTTCCTGGCAAGCTCCTCTTTCCAGGGTCTTGTGCCAAAGGGGTGGTCTTGAGCCTGGAACGGCCTTCCCGGCAAGCTCCTCTTGCCGGGGTCTTGTTTCTTTAACTTGAATACTTTGCTCTTGAATGGCTCGAAAGGAACCATAGTGGGGCTTGGCGGACGCGCGGCAAGCCCTGCCACGGGGCGCTGCGTCTGCCCGTGCACAAGTTCGGGATACTAAGGTACCCCTACTTTAGTACACCGACAGAGGCCCCCGGGCCTGGGCCACACACGGTGCCGAGCGCTGTTGGGCCAGGCCCAAAACAGTGCACGGGCACACGCGGCCCACGGCGCGCCGTATCCCACTCCGTATCCACCGCGCCCCTCCCTAACGGCACGCGTCAATCGCGGCGTCGTGGGAGAGATCGTGGCTTGTTTCTTTAATGGGGAAAATGCGGAACGTCCCCTCCTCCCCCTTAAAAGCAGGGGAAACAGGGGCAGTTCTTTCCATTCGCCCGTTGCTTCTTCAACCTCTAGAAACCCCCGCCGCTCCCCTCCTCCCCGAAGGTCAAAATAGAACAGCGCTCCGCCCTTCCTCCGCCGCCGCCAGCATCCCCAGCGTCGTCGACTTACCTCGCCGTCCTCGCCATGGCCCCGAAGGGCGACAAGGCGAAGGCCGCGAAGACCGCCAAGGCGCTGAAGCTAGCATCAATGCGGAAGAAGATGGCGGTCTTCCCGCCGAGGCTCAGCGCGGAGGAGCTGAAGGACTTCTTCTACCTCTTCTGGTCGAGGGAGACAAAAGCGCACCCGCGCACCAAGGTACTCCCCGCCGAGGCCTGCGACATGTTCCCGGGCGGATATGCCTTTTTTGCTCTGTTCTTCTACTGCGGGCTCTGCCCGCCCTACTCGAAGTTCTTCTGTGATATTATGAATACCTACGGGTTTCATCTCCTTGATTTCACCCCGAACGCCGTCTTGACCATGGCCGTTTTTGCACATCTATGCGAGAACTTTGTCGGAGTCTACCCCAATGTAGCTCTTTTCCGCCATTACTTTACGCCTCGAGTCGAGTCTGGGTCTCCTCTGTCCGGCGGAATTTCTTGGATCTTTAGGCTCCATAAGAAAGAGGCTTACTTGACTGGGGAGCTTCGCGGCAAGTGGGAGGAGTGGAGGGCCAACTGGTGCTGGATCATGGAGGACGAACCACAGCAGTTCACCTCCCGGCGCCAAGTTGCAGTAGTGCGCGGCAATGACTGGAGTGACCTAGCCCCTGAGGACGACAAGCTGAAGATAGCCACCACTAGGATTCTTCGCCTCCGGCAAGCCAGGCTCACTGTAGGTGCCGTCGGGGCGGACTTTCTTCGCCACCGCATCGCTCCCTTGCAGGAGAGGAAAAGGGCTGCTTGGGAGTTTGATAACGCGGCAGACATTATGAGGCTGCGCCCGGGCCTCAACTACAACTTCACGGTCATGGAGCTCAACGGGATGCTCCAAGCGCTATTCAAGCACGACCCCAAACATCCAGAGTGGTTTGCGTTGCCGCAGGGGGTAGTTCCGTTGTGCAACAATTCGTCGCTCAGCGCCATCCGCACGGTGATGCCGTGGTGTGACTCCCATGGGATCGACCCCACTTGGCGGGAGCCTTCTGATGAAGCCGGGCAGACGTTCTTCGACAACCTGGTAGAGCTGCCAATCAAGCCCGACGAGAAGAGGGGCCTCACCCGCGACACCACCGACCAGGAGATGGCGTATATCGCCACCAGGTTGGAGGAGGCAGCTGCAGCCAGGGCCGCGGGCGAGTTCGGATATTCTTTGGAGGAGGCGGATGCAGCGGAGGCGGTAAGTCTGGCCGAGGAGGAAGAGCTCCTCAAAGTGATAAAGCCTGCCGGGCAACCTGCTGGGACAAGCGAGGCCGTCGAGCAAGGCACAGAGTCGAGCGGGCCCGCCGAGCAGGGCGTCGAATCAAGCGATTCTGCCGAAGACTCAGGCGGGTCTCTGAATCTCGACTCTTCTTCTTCGTCCTCGGGTAGTTCACCGCCACTGGCAAGTCCTCCGGCTCCAGCGAGGAGGCGCCTTCGCAAAGCTGCAGACGTGGCGGGGCAGCCGGCGGGCCAGCAGCCGCAGCGCCGTCCGACACGCGCCACCGCGGCGGGCAAGGCCGCCAAGGGAGTGCCTCGCGCTTCAGCAGCGGCTGGAGGAGGGTTTTCCCGGGCTGGGGCTAACGCTCCTGCCGCCCCTCATGCCTCGGCGACAGCTGGAGCGGGGTCTTCTCAGACCATCGTCCCTGTTCCCGCCAAGCGGCCGAGGGAGCCTACTCCTCCAGCTCCTCGCGCCGGGATGCGTGAGGCGGACTTTGATTTCTCCGTGCTCAGCTCTGACGAGGAGGAGGAAGAGTAAGCACTGTCAACTCTTGTTTCCTTCGATTTTTGTTGCTCTTGTCTTGAAATCTTCTTTGCCTGATTCTGATTTTGTCTGTCCCCCAGGACCCTGGCCCAGAGGGCGACGAAGAGGGCCAAGATTCTAGTGGTCGATCTTGAGGACGAGCCCGTCGCAGCAGCAGGGGATGCGCCTGCGACAAGCTTGCCGGACCAGGCAGCTGCTCCGCAGAGCAGCCCCCAGCGCAGCCCCCAGCGTAAGTCTTCTGTCCACTCTCCGCTTGTCGGGCGCGCGTGGGCTTCTTATCCTTGTTAATGTTTTGTTTGTTCGTTGACTTGTGCAGAAGCAGAGCAGCAGCCTCAGGAGCGCCAAGAGATCGCTCCCGACGAGCCGCACGTCTCGACCTCTCCGCCAAGGAGGAGCTCCCCGACGAGGGAGGATACCCCGCCAAGGGCGGGTACCCCGCCAAGAGTGAGTATCCCGCGAAGGGCGAGTACTCCGCCAAGGGCGAGCACCCCGCCAAGGGAAGGCGCCAGCGGCCCTCCGCCGGTGGGGGCTACCACCACGCCGCCGAGGGAGGACTCCCCGGCAAGGAACCCCATCGAAGAAGAGGCCCGCGCAGGTAACCATTGTACTTTTCTTCTCTTGAATTTCTTTTTTGGATATTTGCTTGACAATTATTTTCTTCTTTCTTCTTCTTTTCTTGTCTTCAGACTCGTCCGCTCCAGAGCCGATGGAGACGGAGGCCGCCACCGAGGAGGACGCGCGCGGCAACACTGGTGACACCGCGGCTATCGAAGAGGTGATCGGTACTGACGAGCCCGCCGTCGAAGAGGCAGCCAAGGCCGCTGGCGCGGCAGCTGAGGAGGGGAACGGCGGTCGCACTGACGGCCCTGAGGCCGCAGGAGCGTCAGACGCTACGCCGACCGCCGACCCTGGTGCCGCCGCGGCCGAAACAGGCGCCTACCTGGAGGCCGGAAAGGGGGTCTTCATTCAGCTCACGTGGGCATCTACGTCAAGGGCACCCGCGGAGGGAGAGGTCTTTGATGGGGAAGTCCTCGCCTCCACCGGGCTGAAGTTTGTCGGCGCGCCCGGCAGCAGTAGCGAGCCCGAGGAGGAGCGGCTTCTGCGGAGGCTTCTGGCCCTGTACCGCGCCAGGCAGGCCAAGCTGGAGTCCCGAGAGGCTCTGGCCGCCAAGGCGGGCGTCGACTTGGAGAAGCGCGCCGAAGAGCTCTGGGCCGTCAACCAGGCGGCCCTCCGATCCTTGGCGGAGGAGCGGGAGGAGCTCGCCGAGGCGCATCAGGCGTTTATACTTGAGAAGGCTGAAGCAGAGGAGCAGCAACGGCTCGCCGCCGAGGAGCTGTCTCGGCGGGAGGATGAACTGACGCAGCGGAAGGTCGACCTCGACAGCCACGAAGACGACCTTGCCGCGCGCGAACAGTCTCTTGGCGGAGCTCTGCAGGAGGCGAAGGACGCCGCTGCAGCTGCGGAGACCGCCAAGAGAGACTTGGAGGCGAGGGTGGCGCAACTGGAGATCCACTTGAAAACGAGCGAAGAGAAGGTTGCTGCGCTCGTGTCGGAGAGGGAGAAGGATGTGAAGGAAATATGCCCTAGAGGCAATAATAAAGTTGTTATTTATTTATATCATGATAAATGTTTATTATTCATGCTAGAATTGTATTGACCTGAAACTTAGTACATGTGTGAATACATAGACAAAACAGAGTGTCCCTAGTATGCCTCTACTAGACTAGCTCATTGATCAAAGATGGTTATGTTTCCTAACCATAGACATGAGTTGTCATTTGATCAACGGGATCACATCATTAGGAGAATAATGTGATGGACTAGACCCATCCGTTAGCATAGCACTTTGATCGTTTAGTTTTATTGCTATTGCTTTCTTCATGACTTATACATGTTCCTATGACTATGAGATTATGCAACTCCCGAATACCGTAGGAACACCTTGTGTGCTATCAAACATCACAACGTAACTAGGTGATCATAAAGATGCTCTACAGGTGTCTCCGAAAGTATTCGTGGTGTTGGCATAGATCAAGATTAGGATTTGTCACTCCGAAGTGTCGGAGAGGTATCTCTGGGCCCTCTCGGTAACACACATCATAATAAGCCTTGCAAGCAAAAGACTAATGAGTTAGTCACGAGATGATGTGTTACGGAACGAGTAAAGAGACTTGCCGATAACGAGATTGAACTAGGTATAGAGATACCGACGATCGAATCTCGGACAAGTAACATACCGATGACAAAAGGAACAACGTATGTTGTTATGCGGTTTGACCGATAAAGATCTTCGTAGAATATGTAGGAGCCAATATGAGCATCCAGGTTCCGCTATTGGTTATTGACCGGAGATGAGTCTCGGTCATGTCTACATAGTTCTCGAACCCGTAGGGTCCGCACGCTTAACGTTTGATGACGATCGGTATTGTGAGTTTATGAGTATTGATGTACCGAAGGTAGTTCGGAGTCCCGGATGAGATCACGGACATGACGAGGAGTCTCGGAATGTCCGAGACATAAAGATTGATATATTGGACGACTATATTCGGACACCGGAAGTGTTCCGGAAAAGTTTCAGATTTAACTGGATTGCCGGAGGGGGTTACCGGAACCCCCTACGAGGGGGGATGGTCCATAGTGGGCCTTGAGGAAAGGAGAGAGGCAGCCCACAGAGGCTGGCCGGCGCCCTACCAGGGGATCCTAGTTGGACTAGGATTGGGGGGCGCCACCTCTCCCTCCTTTTTCCTTTCCCTCTCTTCCATCTTGGTGGACTCCTACTAGAAATAGGATTGCAATCCTATTCCTAGTAGGATTGCCCTTGCCGCACCATAGGAGGCCGGCCGGCCCTCCTCCCTTGCTCCTTTATATACGGGGGCAGGGGGGCACCCAAAGACACACAAGTTGAATTGTTCCAGCCGTGTGCGGTGCCCCCCTCCACAGAAACACACCTCGGTCATATCGTCGCAGTGCTTAGGCGAAGCCCTGCGCCGGTAGATACATCATATCCGTCACCACGCCGTCGTGCTGACGAAACTCTCCCGTGAAGCTCAATTGGATCAAGAGCTCGTGGGACGTCATCAAGATGAACGTGTGCTGAACGCGGAGGTGCCGTACGTTCGGTGCTTGATCGGTTGAATCGCGAAGAAGTTTGACTACATCAACCGCGTCACTTGACGCTTCCGCTTCCGGTCTACGAGGGTACGTAGACACACTCTTCCCTCTCGTTGCTATGCATCTGGTAGATAGATCTTGCGTGATCGTAGGAAAATTTTAAAATACTACGTTCCCCTACAGTGGCATCATGAGCCAGGTCTATGCGTAGATGATATGCACGAGTAGAACACAATGAGTTGTGGGCGATACTAGTCATACTGCTTACCAGCATGTCATACTTTGCTTCGGCGGTATTGTGAGATGAAGCGGCCCGGACCGACATTACGCGTACGCTTACGCGAGACTGGTTTCACCGTTATGAGCACTCGTTGCTTAAAGGTGACTGGCGGGTGTCTGTCTCTCTCACTTTAGCTGAATCAAATGTGGCTACGCCCGGTCCTTGTGAAGGTTAAAACAGCACATACTTGACGAAACATCGTTGTGGTTTTGTATGCGTAGGTAAGAACGGTTCTTGCTAAGCCCGTAGCAGCCACGTAAAACTTGCAACAACAAAGTAGAGGACGTCTAACTTGTTTTTGTAGGGCATGTTGTGATGTGATATGGTCAAGACATGATGAGTTATACGGTTTTGTATGAGATGATCATGTTTCGTAATGTTATCGGCAACTGGCAGGAGACATATGGTTGTCGCTTTATTGTATGAAATGCAATCGCCATGTAATTGCTTTACTTTATCACTAAGCGGCAGCGATAGTCGTAGAAGCAATAGTTGGCGAGACGACAAGGATGCTACGATGGAGATCAAGGTGTCGCGCCGGTGACGAAGGTGATCATGACGGTGCTTTGGAGATGGAGATCAAAAGCACAAGATGATGATGTCCATATCATGTCACATATTTTGATTGCATGTGATGTTATTATGCTTCTTATTTTTCTTAGAACGACGGTAGCATTATAAGATGATCCCTTACTAAATTTCAAGGTATAAGTGTTCTCTCTGAGTATGCACCGTTGCAAAAGTTCGTCGTGCCGAGACACCACGTGATGATCGGGTGTGATAAGCTCTACGTTCAAATACAACGGGTGTAAGCCAGTTTTGCACACGCAGAATACTCAGGTTAAACTTGACGAGCCTCCATATGCAGATATGGCCTCGGAACACTGGAGACCGAAAGGTCGAGCGTGAATCATATAGTAGATATGATCAACATAAGATGTTCACCATTGAAACTACTCCATCTCACGTGATGATCGGACATGGTTTAGTTGATTTGGATCACGTGATCATTTAAGATGACCGGAGGGATGTCTATCTAAGTGGGAGTTCTTAAGTAATATGATTAAATTGAACTTTAATTTATCATGAACTTAGTCCTGGTAGTATTAGCATATCTATGTTGTAGATCAATAGCTCTCAATGTTGCTCCCCGTTTATTTTTTTTATGTTCCTAGAGAAAACTAAGTTGAGAGATGTTAGTAGCAATGATGCGGAATTGTTCCGTGATCTGAGGATTATCCTCATTGCTGCACAGAGAATTATGTCCTTGATGCACCGCTAGGTGACAGACCTATTGCAGGAGCAGATGTAGACGTTATGAACGTGTTGACAAAAGCTCGGTATGATGACTACTTGATAGTTTAAGTGCACCATGCTTTACGGCTTAGAACCGGGACTTCAAAAACGTTTTGAACGCCACGGAGCATATAAGATGTTCCAAGAGTTGAAATTAGTATTTCATACTCATGCCCGTGTCGAGAGGTATAAGACTTCTGACAGTACTTTGCCTACAAGATGGAGGAGAATAGCTCAACCAGTGAGCATGTGCTTAGATTGTCTGGGTACTACAATTACTTGAATCAAGTGGGAGTTAATCTTCCAGATAAGATAGTAATTGACAAAGTTCTCTAGTCACTATCACCAAGTTAGTAGAACTTCGTGATGAACTATAATATGCAAGGGATGACGAAGGTAATTCCCGAGCTCTTCGCGATGTTGAAATCGACGAAGGTAGAAATCAAGAAAGAGCATCAAGTGTTGATGAGACCACTTGTTTCAAGTAAAGGGCAAAAGGGATAGAAAGGGAAATTCAAGAAGAATGACAAGCAAGTTGTCACTCCCATGAAGAAACCCAAAGCTAAAACTCAAGCCTGAAACTAAGTGCTTCTACTGCAAAGGAAATGGTCACTGGAAGTGGAACTGCCCTAGATACTTGGCGGATAAGAAGGATGGCAAAGTGAACAAAGGTATATTTTGATATACAGATTATTGATGTGTACTTTACTAGTGTTCATAGCAACCCGTGGGTATTTGATACCGGTTCAGTTGCTAAAATTAGTAACTCGGAACGAGAATTGCAGAATGAACAGAGACTAGTTAAAGGTGAAGTGACGATGTGTGTTGGAAGTGGTTCCAAGATTGATATGATCATCATCGCACACTCCCTATACTTTCGGGATTAGTGTAAAACCTAAATAAATGTTATTTGGCATTTGCGTTGAGCATGAATATGATTTGATCATATTTGTTGCAATACGGTTATTCATTTAAAGTCATAGAATAATTGTTATTCTATTTACATGAATAAAACCTTCGATGGTCATACACCCAATGAAAATAATTTGTTGGATCTCGATCGTGGTGATACACATATTCATAATATTGAAGCCAAAAGATGCAAGGTTAATAATGATAGTGCAACTTATTTGTGGCACCGCCGTTTAGGTCATAATGGTGTAAAGCGCATGAAGAAACTCCATAGTGATGGACTTTTGGAATCACTTGATTATGAATCACTTGATACTTGCGAACCATGCCTCATGGGCAAGATGACTAAAACTCCGTTCTCCAGAACAATGGAGCGAGCAACAGATTTGTTGGAGATCATACATACAGATGTATGTGGACCAATGAGTGTTGAAGCTCGCGGCGGGTATCGTTATTTTCTGACCTTCACTGATGATTTGAGCAGATATGGGTATATCTACTTCATGAAGCACAAGTCTGAAACATTTGAAAAGTTCAAAGAATTTCAGAGTGAAGTGGAGAATCATCGTAACAAGAAAATAAGAGTTTCTACGATATGATCGTAGAGGTAAAATATTTGAGTTAGCGAGTTTGGCCTTCAGTAAAAACAATGTGAAATAGTTTCACTACTCACGCCACCTGGAACACCATAGTGTAATGGTGTGTCCGAACGTCGTAACCGTACTTTATTGGATATGGTGCGATCTATGATGTCTCTTACCGATTTACCGCTATCATTTTGGGGTTATGCTTTAGAGACAGCTGCATTCACATTAAATAGGGCACCATCTAAATCCGTTGATACGACACCTTATGAACTGTGGTTTGGCAAGAAACCAAAGTTGTCGTTTCTTTAAGTTTGGGACTGCGATGCTTATGTGAAAAAGTTTCAACATGATAAGCTCGAACCCAAATCGGAGAAGTAAATCTTCATAGGATACCCAAAAGAAACTGTTGGGTACACCTTCTATCACAGATCCGAAGTCAAGGTCTTTGTTGCTAAGAGTGGATCCTTTCTAGAGAAGGAGTTTCTCTCGAAAGAAGTGAGTGGGAGGAAAGTACAACTTGATGAGGTAATTGTACCTTCTCCCGAACTGGAAAGTAGTACATCACAGAAAATTGTTCCAGTGATTCCTACACCAATCAGTGAGGAAGTTAATGATGATGATCATGAAACTTCGGATCAAGTTTCTGCTGAACGTCGTAGATCAACCAGAGTACGTTCCGCACGAGAGTGGTACGGCAACCCAGTTCTGGAAATCATGTTACTAGACCATGATGAACCTACGAACTATGAGGAAGCGATGATGAGCCCAGATTCCGCAAAATGGTTTGAAGCCATGAAATCTGAGATGGGATCCATGTATGAGAACAAAGTGTGGACTTTGGTTGACTTGCCCGATGATCGGCAGGCCATCGAAAATAAATGGATCTTCAAGAGGAAGACCAACGCAGACGGTAATGTTACTGTTTACAAAGCTCGACTTGTTGTGAAAGGGTTTCGACAAGTTCAAGGGGTTGACTACGATGAGACTTTCTCACCTGTAGCGATGCTTAAGTCTGTCCGAATCATGTTAGCAATTGCCGCATTTTATGATTATGAAATCTGGCAAATGGATGTCAAAACTGCATTCCTGAATGGATATCTCAAAGAAGAGTTGTATATGATGCAACCAGAAGGTTTTGTCGATCCAAAAGGTGCTAACAAAGTATGCAAGCTCCAGCGATCCATCTATGGACTGGTGCAAGCATCTCGGAGTTGGAATATACGCTTTGATGAGGTGATCAAAGCATATGGTTTTATACAGACTTTTGGAGAAGCCTGTATTTACAAGAAGTGAGTGGGAGCACTACAACCTTTCTGATAAGTATATGTGAATGACATATTGTCGATCGGAAATGATGTAGAATTTTCTGGAAAGCATAAAGGAGTGTTTGAAAGGAGTTTTTCAAAGAAAGACCTTGGTGAAGCTGCTTACATATTGGGCATCAAGATCTATAGAGATAGATCAAGACGCTTGATAAGACTTTCGATGAGTACATACCTTGATAAGATTTTGAAGTAGTTCAAAATGGGTCAATCAAAGAAGGAGTTCTTGCCTGACTTGCAAGGTGTGAAGTTGAGTAAGACTCAAAGCCCGACCACTGCAGAAGATAGAGAGAAAATGAAAGTCATTCCCTATGCCTCAGCCATAGGTTCTATAAAGTATGCCATGCTGTGTACCAAACATGTTGTGTACCTTGCCATGAGTTTGTCAAGGGGGTACAATAGTGGTCCAGGAGTAGATCACTGTACATCGGTCAAAATTATCCTTAGTAACTGGATGACTAAGGAAATGTTTCTCGATCATGGAGGTGATAAAGAGTTCGTCGTAAAGGGTTACGCCGATGCAAGCTTTGACACTAAATCCAGATGACTCTAAGTATCAATCTGGATGTGTATTGAAAGTGGGAGCAATTAGCTAGAGTAGCTCTATGCAGAGCATTGTAGACATAGAAATTTGCGAAATACATACGGATCTGAATGTGACAGACCCGTTGACTAAACTTTTCTCACAAGCAAAACATGATCACACCTTATTACTCTTGGGTATTAATCACATAGCGATGTGAACTAGATTATTGACTCTAGTAAACCCTTTGGGTGTTGGTCACATGGCGATGTGAACTATGGGTGTTATTCACATAACGATGTGAACTATCGGTATTAAATCACATGGCGATGTGAGCTAGATTATTGACTCTAGTGCAAGTGGGAGACTGAAGGAAATATGCCCTAGAGGCAATAATAAAGTTGTTATTTATTTATATCATGATAAATGTTTATTATTCATGCTAGAATTGTATTAACCGGAAACTTAGTACATGTGTGAATACATAGACAAAACAGAGTGTCCCTAGTATGCCTCTACTAGACTAGCTCATTGATCAAAGATGGTTATGTTTCCTAACCATAGACATGAGTTGTCATTTGATTAACGGGATCACATCATTAGGAGAATAATGTGATGGACTAGACCCATCCGTTAGCATAGCACTTTGATCGTTTAGTTTTACTACTATTGCTTTCTTCATGACTTATACATGTTCCTATGACTATGAGATTATGCAACTCCCGAATACCGTAGGAACACCTTGTGTGCTATAAAACGTCACAACGTAACTGGGTGATCATAAAGATGCTCTACAGGTGTCTCCGAAAGTATTCGTGGTGTTGGCATAGATCAAGATTAGGATTTGTCACTCCGAAGTGTTGGAGAGGTATCTCTGGGCCCTCTCGGTAACACACATCATAATAAGCCTTGCAAGCAAAAGACTAATGAGTTAGTCACGAGATGATGTGTTACGGAACGAGTAAAGAGACTTGCCGATAACGAGATTGAACTAGGTATAGAGATACCGACGATCGAATCTCGGGCAAGTAACATACCGATGACAAAAGGAACAACGTATGTTGTTATGCGGTTTGACCGATAAAGATCTTCGTAGAATATGTAGGAGCCAATATGAGCATCCAGGTTCCGCTATTGGTTATTGACCGGAGATGAGTCTCGGTCATGTCTACATAGTTCTCGAACCCGTAGGGTCCGCACGCTTAACGTTTGATGACGATCGGTATTGTGAGTTTATGAGTATTGATGTACTGAAGGTAGTTCGGAGTCCCGGATGAGATCACGTACATGACGAGGAGTCTCGGAATGTTCGAGACATAAAGATTGATATATTGGACGACTATATTCGGACACCGGAAGTGTTCCGGAAAAGTTTCGGATTTAACTGGATTGCCGGAGGGGGTTACCGGAACCCCCTACGAGGGGGGATGGTCCATAGTGGGCCTTGAGGAAAGGAGAGAGGCAGCCCACAGAGGCTGGCCGGCGCCCCACCAGGGGATCCTAGTTGGACTAGGATTGGGGGCGCCACCTCTCCCTCCTTTTTCCTTTCCCTCTCTTCCTTCTTGGTGGACTCCTACTAGGAATAGGATTGCAATCCTATTCCTAGTAGGATTGCCCTAGCCGCACCATAGGAGGCCGGCCGGCCCTCCTCCCTTGCTCCTTTATATACGGGGGCAGGGGTGTAATGCCCCGGATGTAATACTTTCCCTTTTGGGCTTATATTATATCTCCGGCTTCATCTATTTCCTTTTCGGGTTCTTTGTCTTTCGGGCTTTCGTCGTTTTGTTGTGTGAGTGTGTGGCATTCATTCATATCATGTAGACATGTGCATTGCATTGCATCTGTGTTGTGGGTTGCATCCGGTTCGTGGCGTTTCTTCCCGTTGTCCGTTTCGCGTTCCGGAGCTCCCTCACGTGTCCGTGACGTCCCGTAGGCCTACTTTGTTGTTCGGGCGTTTTTCGTTACCGGTGTGCCGCGAGGTTGTGTTGAGTGTTGTTGTTTTGTTGTGTGCAACCCGCCTCTCAAATCTCGTCTCGTTTGGACTCCGTTGACTTTTCCCTCCGTTGTCCGTGTGGGTCCGATGTGCCTTCACTTCGTGTCCCGGAATACCCCTACTGCTTTCTTTTATCTCCGTCTAGGCCTTTTAAAGCAACCCCCGCGATCGGATCCGTCGGATCGCGATCGGAGGGCTCCTAGCGCCCCTAAATCTCCCCCTAACCCTAGCTACCTGCTATATATTAGACCCTAGTCTAATTATTTTAGCATCTCCATCTTCTTCCTCCTCCTCCCCTCTTTTTGTTTTTTTTCTTTTCCATTTCTACCAGATCCAAAAGATCTTCTGGATCCCGAGGGAGACCAGCTCCCTCGACCGCCGAGCCGCCTCGATCGAGTCCCTCGATAGGGCGAAGTCAACGCGCGCCGGCCTCCCGAAGGATCTGCATCGCCGTCCCTCGCCGCGCCAGGCCGCTCGGGCAGCCGGCCCGGGGGACCACATCCCCGGCCCAGCACCGCCCCGCCAGGCCCACTTCCTCGCCTTCCGTCGCCCCGCGCCAAGTCTCCTCGAGCCGCCGCTCGCTTCCCCGTCGTCCCGCCAGGCGCCGCCGCTGGGCCAGGCTGGGCCGGCTTCGCCCGCCGCTCCACCAAGGCGACCAGGCCGCCCAGCTCCGGGCCGCCGCGCACCGCGGGCCTCCCGCCTCTTCCCCAGGCCGCGCGCGGGCCAGCCGCCGCTCCGCCTCGCCTCGCCGTGGTGGGCCGCCGCCGCCGGCCCGTACCACCGCTCCCGCGGGCCTGCTCCGCCTCCCGCAGCCGCCCGGGCCACTTCTGCAGTTCTGGGCCGCGTCACTGTTCATCCGGACCGGCCCGCTACTGTTCTCAGATCTGAGAAGGTTGACTTCTTCCTCTCTAAGTCCTTTTAATCCTGATCTGATATGCTAACTTTGACCTGCTGTAATTTCTTGCCTGTTGCTCCGTTTTGCGCGTGTAGCATGTCCAGATGTTCGTGGAGATGTCCTCTACGTTTTACCTGTTGTTGTTATGCATGTTAGATGTCATCTTGACACTTGTTTTTCTGTTGCAAGAGTGCATCATGATATAAACTGCTGTTATGTGTTATTTTCATGCCACCTTTGACATGTGATATCTTCTAGCTCGTTTGTCCAAACGATGCAAATGACATGTCCACGTGTTCGTCTTGCCACGAACTACGTGTTGCTTGTGATAGGTTGCATGGTAGATTTATTATTGCCTTGTTATCATCATTGCAAAGTGCCATGTTCACATGTTGTGTTTTCACTTGTTATGAAATGCCATCTTGATGAGCTCGTTGCAATCGTTGTGTTCACCTCAATGATGCATGCTTGTGTGTTTCGGGATCACCGTCATATGTTTTTTGATGAGGTGCTTACCCTTTGCCATGTTTAGTTTCGAGGTGTCTTAAACATGCTCTTTTACATGCTATGATGATGTTGCTGTTTTGGGACTTAGTGAAATTTCACTAAGTCTGAAATCTGTAACGTTCCGATGCCATGTTCGTGTGTTGTTGTAGGACAAAGCATGATAGTTTTGGGGTGGATTTTGATTGTTCCTTGTAGTATATATTGTTGTCTTTCCATTCATGTCCTCACATGTCCATTTGAGTGGCTGTAGCATGTTTATCTTTTGCTCCAAACTTTCAATAAAATTCTGCTGCCAGAATTTTATTTCAACGTTCAATATGTCCAAGATCATTGCTATTGATCCGTGACTCCGTTGGGGGTGCACTTTGGACCTAGTTGCTGTACTTTATATCTAGTTTGTGTTCATGTCCTTTGCCATGCTTTTGGGGTGCTGTAGTTTAATTATTTTGAGCTCCAAAGATGCCATGTTGCTGTAATTTTCAGTTTTCGTTCAAATCTTGTTTCGGGCATAACTTTTAGCCCGTAACTCCGATTTCAGCGAATCTTATATCAAACTTGGGTGTTTTTCTGTGTAGATTAATAATATCAGGTTGTTATCTTGTTTTGAGGTGTTTTGCTTGAGTGATGTTTTACGTGCTCCATGTGCATCCCTAGTGCATCCATCATGCATTCATGGTTTTCGAGTGCGCATTGCATCGTGTTGATTGGTGCTTGGTGTGTTTGTTGTGTTTAGAGCCGGAAGCTGAGACCGGGAACGAAGTTGAGCACGAGTTTTCCAACGAGGTTGAGCACGAGGACCCTTCTTACGATCCGAACGAATTCTCTTCAGGCAAGATGACCGAACCCCGATAACCTTACTATCTTTGCCTATTGCTAGTAGTCTCGATCTATAGTTTTGCCTCGATGCCCATGTTCTTCTTGTCAGCCTCCTACTTGTAACCAATTGCCATGTTTAACCACCCTACCTATGCAAACCGTTGCTTGGCTAAGTACGCTTCGCTTAGCCCTTCTTATAGCGTTGCTAGTTGCAGGTGAAGTGAAGATGCTTGCTTCATGTTGAAGTTTGGTTGGGTTATATCACACTATATAAATGCTTAAAACTGAAATCATCTATATATTGGCAAGGGTGGAAGGCTAAGCCTTTTGCTTGGTGATTTGTTCCACTCATGCCGTTAGGATCCGTATAAGCCGGTTTTATGTTCCTTGATTATGCGTTCCTAACACGGTTGGGGTGTATGGGACCCCCTCGATAAACCGCTAAGTGCTAAGTCTTTTCCAGCAAGTCCCAACATTGGTACTATTTGCCTAATAACAAATTAAACATGCATAGGGAGTAATTAACCCTCTTTCTTAATCAACAACCCCGGGCCAGTGCTCCACATGAGTGTTGGTCCGAAACGAGCGGACTGCGGGGCCACCTCAAGGAAACTCGAGGTTTGGTAAAAACCCGTAGGATGTCTCATCCGGTCGTGTCCTGAGACCTAGATACGCGCGGCTACTATCAGGGTGTCGACACGCCGGGAGGATTTGCTGGATTAGCCTTACCTTAGCTCGGTATATCTTGAGCACGGGATTCCGAGGATACTCGGGTCTTCCCACTTTGGAGTTGCGACTCCGCGGATCGTGGGCTTGTAATGGGTCAAGTTGGAACACCCATGCAGGGTTTGAACTTTCGAAAGCCGTGCCCGCGGTTATGTGGCAGATGGGAGCTTGCTAATTCCGGTTGTAGATAACTTGACACAATGATACTAATACACTACCAGCGTGTGTTCCGTGACTGTCAATTTCCGAATCGGGATTCGGAAGTTGAACACGGAGGGGTTATGTTTGTGAGCTTGTAGCTAGGATCACTTCGTGATCACTTCTCGCCGATGCCTTCTCTTCTCGCTCTCACTTGCGTAAGCTAGATGCTAGTTGCTGCTGCAGACTTGTTCTTTCTTCAGCCTTTCCCTCACCTAAAGGCTTAAATAGTTCTGTTACCCGGGAACGGGATTGCTGAGTCCTCTGTGGCTCACAGTTACTTCACACACCAGATGCAGGTCCAGCCATGAGCTATCCAGGTGATGGCACCGAGCTGGATTGGGAGTACGACGAGGAGCGTAGTCGTTACTACGTGCGCTACCCGGACGATCAGTAGTGGAGACTCTTACTAGGATTCGATCCGCCTGTGGTTGTTTTTATCTGAGTTTGGTACTTTGACTTTTGGCTTTTGCCCTTAGAGGGTTGTAGTGATCTTAATGTATGATGTTTGAGACTTGTACTGTTATTCTGTGACGTGGTGATTGTAAGCCAACTATTTTCAGTTTACTATCCCTCTTTTACATGAGTTGTGCAAAGATTACCAAACTTGAGATCATTCTAGGATGGACTTATGCCTTTAAGTCGTGCCTCGACACGTAGGAGGTATAACTCCATCCTGGGCATTACAAGTTGGTATTCAGAGCCTTCTCCGACCTAGGAGCCCCCACTGTTTGATCGAACCGTTGACGGTTGAGTCTAGGCACACACTGAAAACTTTTTGAGTCCTATATTATATCGGAGAGTAGGATTTCTTTGCTTCTCATCCCCTTTCTCTCTGGTGAGGACTCCTGACGTCTACTCTTGTCTCTCCTATCTTCAAAATTTGCACAAAATTTTTTTTAGGAATCCCGCGAGTATTCTGGGATTGTTTCGATGTTCTTGTGACAAGGATATTGTTCCCGTTGCCTCCTGTTACCGAGGAGTTGAGCTTCGGGGTATCATTGTAACAAGCATATCGTGACAGTACTAAATACTTAAGACGGCCGACATCGAAAATCTCCCCTATATGGCCAGTGGCAAGATAACCCCGACATCACCCAGTACTGGGGAGGTAGTTCGGGAGTATGCCATAGCTTGTTATAGTGGATGCTTTTCGAAGGTCCGAGGTACACAGTTTCCGAGAAAGACTGGTTATGTGTTGAAGGATGGATACACCTGGATGTAGGTTAGAGTTGATTGCGCGGTGCTTCCCGTGTATCCCCAACACCTGATTGCATAACTGGAATCTTTCGGAAAACTATAGGTGGGTTTTATCCAGTAGATCGTAGGCATTCTTCCAACGAATGCAGGTTAGTGAGTTCGGGGTTCGACATTGAGTGAAGGAGTTATATGACCGAGGTTACTATCAGGAGTTGCATCTTAAAGGGTCCTTGGCTATGCTGATCCGGGGATTGCAAAACCTTTTCGTAACGCGTTCATATGCTTTCAGCACAAAGATGTTAGAACGAAACTCCTTTCTTGTGTTTGTTCCTTTCCGTACCTTGTTGTTTTTTTTATTTTATCCTTTTGATCCCTATGTGGCTTCTCGTGAAGACTGATGTTATCAATTAACTGAGAAATTCATTCGTTCCTCTTGTTCGGATGATTTCATTCGTTCTTATTGTTCGAATGATTATTGTGAAGACTTGTTGCAATTCATTCCATTGATTCAGCTTATTCCTTTTGTCAATCAATTGCTGATTCGTGGTCATCTCTTACAGGATGGCTCCGAAAAAGGTTCCGAATGCCAACCCAGAGGTGGAAGAGGTTCCAGAGCATCCTCCTTCACCTCCTCCTCCGCCTGAGGCTTGGAGAGCAATTATGCAGACTACTGCTCAGAACACTCAGTTGATGATGCAGATGATGCAGATGATGCAAGCTAATCAAGCTAATCAAGCTAATCAGGGCGTTCCAATGAACCAAGGCAACTTCTTCCAGCAGCACCATGCTACCCTCAACCAGTTCTTGGCCAACAATCCTAAAGCTTTCAGTTACTGTGTCGACCCTCTTGATGCTGAAGATTGGCTAACAGATATCAAGAAGCATTTTGAGTGCAGTAACGTGAAAGAAGATGACTATGTGAAGTTTGCAGCCTTCCAACTGAAAGATCAAGCAGCTGATTGGTGGCAGCAGTACAAAGACTCAAGGCCGGGTCAAGTGATCTCATGGGAGAATTTCTGCAAGGATTTCCGCTCGCATCACTTTCCTACAAGTGTTATCGAGGGTATGCGTGAGCAATTCCGCAACCTCAAGCAGGGCTCCATGACAGTCTATCAGTATAATGTCAAGTTCCAAAACCTCGCTCGCTATGCAAAGCAAGACATTCCTGATGCAAAGAGTAAAATCTATCAGTTCCGTGGAGGTCTCAAAGATGAACTTCAGCTTGCTCTCACTTTGTTCGAGCCAGACGAATTCGATAAGTTCTATAATATGGCTTTGAAACAAGAAGCAGCTCAGCTTAAGATGGAGGCTTCTAAGAAGAGAATTCGAGATGCTGTTCACTCTACCTCATCGTCTCAGTTGGCTGCGAAACAACAGAAATTCTGGCTTCCTCCTCCTCCAGTGATTCGAGCTCCATTCAACAACTCCAGCAACTTCAACAACTCCAACAACAAGAACTCTAGTGGTCGTGGTTTCTCCCACCCACCCAACCCAAGCAACCAGTCGAAGAAGCAGTTTCAGTCTCAAGGCTCCAAGTTCAGTGGCTCTCAGTTCCGTCCTCTCTCAGAAGTGACTTGCAACAAATGCACTCAGAAGGGTCACTATGCCAACAGATGTCCGAATCCGAAGCGTCTTCCTCCTCCTCCACCTGTGAGTTCAGCTATTGTCAGGCATGATCCAAAGGCAGCAAGGGTCAATCTGATGAATGCAGCATAAGCAGAGGCTTCTTCTGATGTCATTCTGGGTAACCTTCCAGTGAACTCTTTTCCAGCTAAAGTGTTATTTGATTCGGGTGCTTCACATTCTTTCATGTCATTCCCATTTGCATCCAAGTATAATGTGGGCACTATGCCCTTGCCAAGGGAGTTGCAAGTGATTTCTCCGGGAAGATGCATGACTTCTAGATTATATGCTCCGGATATTTCCATTCGCATGGGGGATTATCGATTTTTGGCTTCTCCGGTGGTTCTTGGTCATTCTGATATCGACCTCATTCTCGGAATGGATTGGCTTTCTCAGCATGATGCTCACATTGATTGTGCTCAAAAGGAAGTCAAGTTGACTCATTCTGATGATGATGTGATTATCTTCGCCTCCAGGGATAATACTATTCGGCTTTTCTCTCTTAATGATAAGGGTGAAATTAATGCCATAGAGCAAATTCCAGTGGTGAATGAATATCAAGACGTCTTTCCAGAAGATCTTCCAGGCATGCCTCCACACCGTCAGGTGGAGTTTGTCATTGAACTCGAGCCGGGCACCGAACCTGCTTGCCGGCGTCCATACAAGCTCTCTCCGGATGAATTGAAGGAATTGAAGAAGCAGCTTGATAAGCAGGAGAGTATGGGTCTCATCAGACCGAGTACATCTCCGTGGGGCTGTGGTGTCTTATTTGTCAAGAAGAAAGATGGCACGGAGCGTCTCTGTGTTGACTATCGGCCATTGAACAAGAAGACGATTAAGAACAAGTATCCGCTCCCCAACATCAACGAACTCTTTGAGCAGCTCAAAGGAGCTAAAGTGTTCTCTAAGCTTGACCTCCGAATGGGCTATCATCAAATTCGCATTCGCGAGGAAGACATTCCCAAGACGGCCTTCAGAACGAGCTACGGTTCATATGAGTATACCGTCATGTCCTTCGGTCTCGCCAATGCTCCTCCTACCTTTTCAAGGATGATGCATTACATCTTCAACCCCTATACTGGCAAATTCGTGCTTGTGTATCTGGATGATATTCTGGTGTTTTCCAAGAATGAAGAAGATCACGAAAAGCATTTGCGTCTGGTTCTTGATCGACTCCGAGAGCATAAATTCTATGCCAAGTTCTCAAAGTGCGAGTTTTGGCTCGATAAGGTTTTGTACCTGGGCCACATTATCTCAGCTGACGGTATTGCGGTTAATCCCGAGAAAGTTGAAGCAATTGTCAACTGGGAAGCTCCTCAGAACGTCAAGCAGCTCCGCAGTTTTCTGGGTCTTGCCAGCTATTGCAGAAGGTTTGTGGAGAATTTCTCCAAGATTGCCAAGCCTCTTTCCAACCTCCTTCAGAAGAATGTCAAATACTTTTGGTCTCCCGAGTGTGAAGTGGCTTTCAAAACCCTCAAAGAGAAGCTTGTCTCTGCTCCAGTTCTGACTCCTCCGGATGAAACCAAGCCCTATGAAGTGTTCTGTGACGCTTCTCTTCAAGGCCTTGGTGGTGTGCTTATGCAAGATAAGAAAATTGTGGCATATACTTCTCGGCAGCTCAAGCCCAGTGAGAAGAACTATCCCACACATGATCTCGAGCTAGCAGCTGTGGTACATGCTCTGATTACGTGGAGACATCTGTTGTTGGGCAGAAAGGTCGACATCTTCACTGATCACAAGAGCTTGAAGTACATCTTCACACAGCCGCATCTGAACCTCCGCCAGACTCGTTGGGTCGAGATGATCCAAGAGTACAACCCCAGCATTGAGTACACTCCAGGCAAGGCGAATGTGATTGCAGATGCTTTGAGCAGAAAGGCATATTGCAACAGCCTTCTTATCAAGCCATACCAGCCTGAGCTTTGTGAAGCATTCAGGAAGCTCAACCTTCAAGTGGTTCCACAGGGTTTTCTTGCAAATCTCCAAATTGCTCCTACCTTGGAAGATCAAGTCCGTGAGGCCCAGCTCAGTGATACCATGGTGAAGAAGGTGAAACATGGGATTGCAAACGGCACTCCAAAATACAAGTGCTTACGTGTTGATGAGAGAGATACCTTGTTCTTCGAGGACAGACTCGTTGTTCCCAAAGGTGATCTCAGGAAGCTCATAATGGAAGAAGCTCATGATTCTCTCCTTTCCATTCATCCTGGCAGTTCCAAGATGTATCAAGACCTCAAGCAATCTTACTGGTGGACACGCATGAAAAGGGAGATTGCCCAATTCGTGAATGAATGTGATGTATGCAGAAGAGTGAAAGCAGAACATCAACGTCCAGCCGGTCTTCTCCAACCTCTTCCCATTCCTGAGTGGAAGTTCGACCACATTGAAATGGACTTCGTCACTGGCTTTCCTAAATCCAAGCGAGGCAATGATGCTATCTTTCTGGTGATTGACAAGCTTACCAAAGTCGCTCACTTTCTTCCAGTCAAAGAATCAATCAATGCAGCTCAACTTGCAGAGCTGTACACTTCCAGAATTGTGTCCCTACACGGCATTCCTCAAGTGATATCCTCAGACCGTGGCAGCTTGTTCACATCAAGGTTCTGGGACTCCTTTCAGTCCGCCATGGGCACGAAGATCAGGTTCAGCACTGCCTTTCACCCTCAGACTAGTGGTCAAGTCGAGCGTGTGAATCAGATCCTAGAAGATATGCTCAGAGCCTGTGTCATCTCCTTCGGCATGAAATGGGAAGACTGTCTTCCATTTGCCGAGTTCTCTTACAACAACAGCTTTCAAGCAAGTGCAGGCAAAGCACCGTTTGAAATTCTCTATGGCGGAAAGTGCCGTACCCCTCTCAACTGGTCTGAAACAGACGAACGCCAACTTCTTGGCAATGACTTGATCTCTGAAGCCGAAGAAATGTGCAAAGTCATACGTGAGAATCTCAAGGCCGCTCAGTCGCGTCAGAAGAGCTACTATGACGGAAAGCATCGTGATTTGGCTTTCGACATCGGTGACCATGTCTATCTCCGAGTTTCTCCGATGAAAGGAACCCAAAGATTCGGTATCAAAGGGAAACTTGCTCCTAGATACGTCGGGCCTTTCAAAATTCTTGGCAAAAGAGGCGATCTAGCCTATCAGCTCGACCTCCCTTCCAACTTTGCAAATGTTCATGATGTCTTCCATGTGTCTCAGCTTCGCAAATGCTTCAAGGCACCTGAGCGCATGATTCCGTTTGAGGAGATTGATCTTCAACAAGACCTTTCCTACCGAGACCATCCAGTTGCAATTCTCGAAGAAACCGAATGCAAGACTCGCAACAAGTCCATCAAGTTTCTGAAAGTCAAGTGGTCGCATCACACAGACCGAGAAGCTACCTGGGAACGAGAAGATCATCTTCGTTCCGAGTACCCTTCCTTTTTCCAGTCCTAGATCTCGGGACGAGATCTTTTTGTAGTAGAGGAGAGTTTGTAATGCCCCGGATGTAATACTTTCCCTTTTGGGCTTATATTATATCTCCGGCTTCATCTATTTCCTTTTCGGGTTCTTTGTCTTTCGGGCTTTCGTCGTTTTGTTGTGTGAGTGTGTGGCATTCATTCATATCATGTAGACATGTGCATTGCATTGCATCTGTGTTGTGGGTTGCATCCGGTTCGTGGCGTTTCTTCCCGTTGTCCGTTTCGCGTTCCGGAGCTCCCTCACGTGTCCGTGACGTCCCGTAGGCCTACTTTGTTGTTCGGGCGTTTTTCGTTACCGGTGTGCCGCGAGGTTGTGTTGAGTGTTGTTGTTTTGTTGTGTGCAACCCGCCTCTCAAATCTCGTCTCGTTTGGACTCCGTTGACTTTTCCCTCCGTTGTCCGTGTGGGTCCAATGTGCCTTCACTTCGTGTCCCGGAATACCCCTACTGCTTTCTTTTATCTCCGTCTAGGCCTTTTAAAGCAACCCCCGCGATCGGATCCGTCGGATCGCGATCGGAGGGCTCCTAGCGCCCCTAAATCTCCCCTAACCCTAGCTACCTGCTATATATTAGACCCTAGTCTAATTATTTTAGCATCTCCATCTTCTTCCTCCTCCTCCCCTCTTTTTTTTTTCTTTTCCATTTCAACCAGATCCAAAAGATCTTCTGGATCCCGAGGGAGACCAGCTCCCTCGACCGCCGAGCCGCCTCGATCGAGTCCCTCGATAGGGCGAAGTCAACGCGCGCCGGCCTCCCGAAGGCTCTGCATCGCCGTCCCTCGCCGCGCCAGGCCGCTCGGGCAGCCGGCCCGGGGGACCACATCCCCGGCCCAGCACCGCCCCGCCAGGCCCACTTCCTCGCCTTCCGTCGCCCCGCGCCAAGTCTCCTCGAGCCGCCGCTCGCTTCCCCGTCGTCCCGCCAGGCGCCGCCGCTGGGCCAGGCTGGGCCGGCTTCGCCCGCCGCTCCGCCAAGGCGACCAGGCCGCCCAGCTCCGGGCCGCCGCGCACCGCGGGCCTCCCGCCTCTTCCCCAGGCCGCGCGCGGGCCAGCCGCCGCTCCGCCTCGCCTCGCCGTGGTGGGCCGCCGCCACCGGCCCGTACCACCGCTCCCGCGGGCCTGCTCCGCCTCCCGCAGCCGCCCGGGCCACTTCTGCAGTTCTGGGCCGCGTCACTGTTCATCCGGACCGGCCCGCTACTGTTCTCAGATCTGAGAAGGTTGACTTCTTCCTCTCTAAGTCCTTTTAATCCTGATCTGATATGCTAACTTTGACCTGCTGTAATTTCTTGCCTGTTGCTCCGTTTTGCGCGTGTAGCATGTCCAGATGTTCGTGGAGATGTCCTCTACGTTTTACCTGTTGTTGTCATGCATGTTAGATGTCATCTTGACACTTGTTTTGCTGTTGCAAGAGTGCATCATGATATAAACTGCTGTTATGTGTTATTTTCATGCCACATTTGACATGTGATATCTTCTAGCTCGTTTGTCCAAACGATGCAAATGACATGTCCACGTGTTCGTCTTGCCACGAACTACGTGTTGCTTGTGATAGGTTGCATGGTAGATTTATTATTGCCTTGTTATGCCATGTTCACATGTTGTGTTTTCACTTGTTATGAAATGCCATCTTGATGAGCTCGTTGCAATCATTGTGTTCACCTCAATGATGCATGCTTGTGTGTTTCGGGATCACCGTCATATGTTTTTTGATGAGGTGCTTACCCTTTGCCATGTTTAGTTTCGAGGTGTCTTAAACATGCTCTTTTACATGCTATGATGATGTTGCTGTTTTGGGACTTAGTGAAATTTCACTAAGTCTGAAATCTGTAACGTTCCGATGCCATGTTCGTGTGTTGTTGTAGGACAAAGCATGATAGTTTTGCGGTGGATTTTGATTGTTCCTTGTAGTATATATTGTTGTCTTTCCATTCATGTCCTCACATGTCCATTTGTGTGGCTGTAGCATGTTTATCTTTTGCTCCAAACTTTCAATAAAATTCTGCTGCCAGAATTTTATTTCAAAGTTCAATATGTCCAAGATCATTGCTATTGATCCGTGACTCCGTTGGGGGTGCACTTTGGACCTAGTTGCTGTACTTTATATCTAGTTTGTGTTCATGTCCTTTTCCATGCTTTTGGGGTGCTGTAGTTTAATTATTTTGAGCTCCAAAGATGCCATGTTGCTGTAATTTTCAGTTTTCGCTCAAATCTTGTTTCGGGCATAACTTTTAGCCCGTAACTCCGATTTCAGCGAATCTTATATCAAACTTGGGTGTTTTTCTGTGTAGATTAATAATATCAGGTTGTTATCTTGTTTTGAGGTGTTTTGCTTGAGTGATGTTTTACGTGCTCCATGTGCATCCCTAGTGCATCCATCATGCATTCATGGTTTTCGAGTGCGCATTGCATCGTGTTGATTGGTGCTTGGTGTGTTTGTTGTGTTTAGAGCCGGAAGCTGAGACCGGGAACGAAGTTGAGCACGAGTTTTCCAACGAGGTTGAGCACGAGGACCCTTCTTACGATCCGAACGAATTCTCTTCAGGCAAGATGACCGAACCCCGATAACCTTACTATCTTTGCCTATTGCTAGTAGTCTCGATCTATAGTTTTGCCTCGATGCCCATGTTCTTCTTGTCAGCCTCCTACTTGTAACCAATTGCCATGTTTAACCACCCTACCTATGCAAACCGTTGCTTGGCTAAGTACGCTTCGCTCAGCCCTTCTTATAGCGTTGCTAGTTGCAGGTGAAGTGAAGATGCTTGCTTCATGTTGAAGTTTGGTTGGGTTATATCACACTATATAAATGCTTAAAACTGAAATCATCTATATATTGGCAAGGGTGGAAGGCTAAGCCTTTTGCTTGGTGATTTGTTCCACTCATGCCGTTAGGATCCGTATAAGCCGGTTTTATGTTCCTTGATTATGCGTTCCTAACACGGTTGGGGTGTATGGGACCCCCTCGATAAACCGCTAAGTGCTAAGTCTTTTCCAGCAAGTCCCAACATTGGTACTATTTGCCTAATAACAAACTAAACATGCATAGGGAGTAATTAACCCTCTTTCTTAATCAACAACCCCGGGCCAGTGCTCCACATGAGTGTTGGTCCGAAACGAGCGGACTGCGGGGCCACCTCAAGGAAACTCGAGGTTTGGTAAAAACCCGTAGGATGTCTCATCCGGTCGTGTCCTGAGACCTAGATACGCGCGGCTACTATCAGGGTGTCGACACGCCGGGAGGATTTGCTGGATTAGCCTTACCTTAGCTCGGTATATCTTGAGCACGGGATTCCGAGGATACTCGGGTCTTCCCACTTTGGAGTTGCGACTCCGCGGATCGTGGGCTTGTAATGGGTCAAGTTGGAACACCCCTGCAGGGTTTGAACTTTCGAAAGCCGTGCCCGCGGTTATGTGGCAGATGGGAGCTTGTTAATTCCGGTTGTAGATAACTTGACACAATGATACTAATACACTACCAGCGTGTGTTCCGTGACTGTCAATTTCCGAATCGGGATTCGGAAGTTGAACACGGAGGGTTTATGTTTGTGAGCTTGTAGCTAGGATCACTTCGTGATCACTTCTCGCCGATGCCTTCTCTTCTCGCTCTCACTTGCGTAAGCTAGATGCTAGTTGCTGCTGCAGACTTGTTCTTTCTTCAGCCTTTCCCTCACCTAAAGGCTTAAATAGTTCTGTTACCCGGGAACGGGATTGCTGAGTCCTCTGTGGCTCACAGTTACTTCACACACCAGATGCAGGTCCAGCCGTGAGCTATCCAGGTGATGGCACCGAGCTGGATTGGGAGTACGACGAGGAGCGTAGTCGTTACTACGTGCGCTACCCGGACGATCAGTAGTGGAGACTCTTACTAGGATTCGATCCGCCTGTGGTTGTTTTTATCTGAGTTTGGTACTTTGACTTTTGGCTTTTGCCCTTAGAGGGTTGTAGTGATCTTAATGTATGATGTTTGAGACTTGTACTGTTATTCTGTGACGTGGCGATTGTAAGCCAACTATTTTCAGTTTACTATCCCTCTTTTACATGAGTTGTGCAAAGATTACCAAACTTGAGATCATTCTAGGATGGACTTATGCCTTTAAGTCGTGCCTCGACACGTAGGAGGTATAACTCCATCCTGGGCATTACAAGGGGGGCACCCAAAGACACACAAGTTGAATTGTTCCAGCCGTGTGCGGTGCCCCCCACCACAGAAACACACCTCGGTCATACCGTCGCAGTGCTTAGGCAAAGCCCTGCGCCGGTAGATACATCATATCCGTCACCACGCCGTCATGCTGACGAAACTCTCCCGTGAAGCTCAACTGGATCAAGAGCTCGTGGGACGTCATCAAGCTGAACGTGTGCTGAACGCGGAGGTGCCGTACGTTCGGTGCTTGATCGGTTGAATCGCGAAGAAGTTCGACTACATCAACCGCGTCACTTGACGCTTCCGCTTCCGGTCTACGAGGGTACGTAGACACACGCTTCCCTCTCGTTGCTATGCATCTGGTAGATAGATCTTGCGTGATCGTAAGAAAATTTTAAAATACTACGTTCCCCAACAGGATGCCCACAGCCAGTTCGAGCTGCAGGTCCGTCTCTCCGACAAGGGCAAGGAGCTCGCCATCGCCAAGGATTCCGTTGCAGACTTGGAGTTGAAGTTGTCCACCCTCACCGCATCACTTGACGGTGCTAGAAATCGGGAGACGAAGCTGAAGGAGGACCTCAAGGCTGAGAGGGCACTGTTGGACAGCGCCGCCCTTTCTCAAAATAACTTCAGGCTGGCGGTGGAGCACTGGACCGAGGGGCTTGTCACCGCCGCCGCTGACATCGACAGGGAGTTGGCGGGGCTGGGGATGGAGCACCTCGGGTACTCCACCGACAAGAATCTCCCTCACAGCGCCAAGCTGAGCTTGTTCTTCACGGGAGTGGCGCCGGCCCTCCAGCAGCTCCGGGAAAGGATCCCCACGCAGCTGGCAAACGAGGCGCGCAGGCTTTGCACGGGAGTCATGGAGAGGGTGCTGATGAAGATAGCCTTCCGCAACCCAGCACTCAACCTCGATAACGTCCTCAGGACCTTGCCGCCCGACGCCAACCAGGAGGCGCTCAAGACCCTTGTCGCACCCATCGTGGCCAAGGTGGGCAAGATCAAGAGAGTCGACGGCGACCGCGCAGACTAGGCTGTTTTCCTTTTTGCTTCCTTTGTCGCTGCCAACCATGTTACGAACAATAGTCTATTAGAATAGCGACAAGTCATTTTGTAACATAACTTTATTTTGTGTAGTTGACGCAATGTTATTCCCTTGCTCGACTTCTTTGCTTTGTATGCTTTTACCCTACGCTTTTAGGGAACTTGCCAGCGAAGGGACCCTTGCCGCGAGCGCTGAGTGCGGAACTCCAGCAGCCTGCCGGCAGTGCCGTCGCCGACAAGAAACCTTGTCGCAGCTAGTCGCAGCACACTTAGGTTGTTGAGCGAACTCGAAAACGAAGTAAGGGCGCGACACTTGTCGCAGCATGCTTAAGCCGTTGAGCGTGCTCGAAACGAAGTAAGGGCGCGGCTAGCCACGAATTGGTTCCTCCGCGCACAGGTTTTCCATTCAAAGTGCGGTCGTTCAAGGAAGATAACCATAAAAATTTAAAATTTGAATGCTCAAACTTTGGCGACTTAGCTGTTGTGTGTCGTTTGCTCCCCGGCAAAGGCAATGCTTTCTTGAATGGCGCTCGGTTCATACCACTGTCTCCTTCCCCCCGGCAAACTTGTGCGCGAGGAGAACTTCTTCTGCTTGAGAGAAAAAGAAAAAGGGAGGAAACATAGATATTGAGCCTTGCGGCTCGTTATTGCTTACCGGGGGTGCGTGCTGCACAAAGTGTCAGATAATACATGCAAGAAAAACGAAAAGGCATGAAACGACAAGTTGTGCGGGGCACATAAGTTTTACTGATGCACGGGGTCTGCGCCCGGCTTTGTACAAAGGTTTACATGCAACAACGGCAAGACTCGTACAAAAGGTGGTTGCCGGAGCGGATCACGGCAACCGCGCCTTATGGGTAAAACTTGCGAAGGTGCTCAATGTTCCAGGAGTTGCTCACCGGTAAGCCCTCTTCGGTCTCAAGGCGGACAGCGCCGGGCCTTGTGACTTGTCTTACCTGATAAGGGCCTTCCCACTTCGGTGTCAACTTGTTGGAATTCTTGGCGGACTGAACACGCCAAAGAACAAGATCGCCTTCCTCGAGACTCCTGGCCCTAACTTTGCGGCTATGGTAGCGGCGCAAAGCTTGCTGGTATCGAGAAGCTCGTACAGTAGCCTGGAGACGGTCTTCCTCAAGGAGCAATGCGTCATCTTGTCGCAGCTGCTCTTGCTCGAGCTCATCGTAAGCGAGCACTCGAGGCGACCCGTATACGAGTTCCGTGGGGAGAACTGCCTCTGCTCCATAGACAAGAGCAAAGGGTGTCTGTCCAGTGGCTCGATTTGGTGTCGTCCTGATTGACCAAAGAGCCGCCGGCAACTCTTCAATCCAGTTTCTTCCGCATTTGTGCAGCCTGTCGAAAGTTCTTGTCTTGAGTCCGCGCAGCACTTCAGCGTTTGCCCTCTCCGCTTGACCATTGCTCCTCGGGTGAGCAACAGAAGCAAAACAGACCTTGGCGCCAAGGTCTTGGACGTATTGCATGAAGGTGCGACTTGTGAATTGTGTGCCGTTGTTGGTGATGATCCTGTTAGGGATTCCGAAACGACAAACAATTGACCTGAAGAACTTGACTACTGACTGTGCGGTCACCTTTCTCACTGGTTCCACTTCCGGCCACTTTGTGAACTTGTCGATGGCGACGTACAAGTACTCAAAGCCCCCGGCTGCGTGGGGAAAAGGGCCGAGGATGTCGAGCCCCCAGACCGAAAATGGCCAGGACAAAGGGATCGTCTGGAGAGCTTGAGCTGGCTGATGTATCTGCTTGGCATGGAACTGGCACGCTTCACACTTGGTTACTTGTGCAGTTGCATCCTGGAGGGCTTCTGGCCAAAAGAAACCTTGCCGGAACGCCTTGCCGGCAAGTGCTCTTGCGCCAACGTGGTGGCCACATATGCCTCCATGTATCTCTGCCAACAGCTTTTGCCCATCTTCCCGGGGAATGCACTTCAATTTGACACCATTGAGTCTTCTTCTGTACAGTTCATCGCCGACGAACTGATACATACTTGACTGCCGGGTTATTCTTTCTGCTTCTTCTGGCTCTTCGGGAAGTTCTCCTGTTTGAAGAAAACGGACAATCTGCTGCGCCCATGCTGGAGCCCGAGGCTCAACAACAAGGACTAAAGGCATCAGTGCTGCTGCGGGAACGTCAGCTTCTACGGCAAGAACCTGTGGCTCGGCCGGAGCTGGACGTTCCCCGGCAAACTTGCCGGAGCAAAGCTTGTCGGGAACGCCTGCTTCAACTGTACAAACCCTTGGGTTCGCAGGAGCAGACTGTTCCTCAGCGATCTTGTCGTTGACCTTAGGGATCTTATAGGCGGCGGCTTCAAGAAGCTCTGCCGGAAAGTAGTCACCAGAAATCAACTTTCTCTTCTTACTTTGTCCAATTGATGGTGTAACGGATGGTTGAGTTAGCTTGAGCACAAAGATCCCTGGTTCCACATGTAGCTTTAGTGCAGCACACTTTGACAGGCCGTCCGCGATGTCATTTTGAGCTCTTGGAACGTGCTCCATCTGTAAGCCTTCAAAGCGCTCTTCAAGCTTTCTCACTTCGTCGACGTAAGCTTCCATCAATGGACTCTGGTAGCTCTTGTTCACTTGGTGGACAACCAACTGCGAATCACCCCGCACAATCAGCTTCTTGATCCCAAGCTCTGCTGCGATTCTGAGGCCGGCAAGCAAACCTTCATATTCTGCAGTATTATTCGTTGCTTGCTCCTTGGGAAAGTGCATCTGGACGACGTACTTGAGGTGCTCGCCGGTGGGCGCGACAAGCAGCACGCCAGCGCCGGCGCCTTGCAGCGAGAAGGCATCATCAAAGTACATTATCCATTCTTTGCTTGCTTCTTTGACGGGGATGCTCGTCTCTGGAATTTCTTCGTCTGGCGTTGGTGTCCATTCTGCTATGAATTCTGCCAATGCTCTGCTCTGAATAGTTGAAGTACTTTCAAACTTGAGGCCAGAGCTTGACAGCTCCAGTGCCCACTCGACAATCCTGCCTGTTGCTTCTGGATTTTGCAATATCCTTTTCAGCGGAAAGCGAGTGACCACTGTTATCTCATGTGCTTGGAAGTAGTGGCGCAACTTTTTTGAGGCCATGAGGAGGCCGAAAAGCAGCTTTTGCACCCCAGAGTATCTTGACCTAGCCCCCTGCAAGAGGGAACTGACAAAATAAACTGGGCGCTGCACCATCTTCTTCCATACCTCTTCTTGCATCTGCGCAGACCCATCCTTGTCGGGGCCAGAGTTTGTCGGGGAAGCCCCCTGCTTGTCGCTGGATGTGCTTGCCAGGGCTGTGGGCTCCTCATCTGCCTCCCTTTCCGCTACCAACGCAGCACTAACCACTTGATTGATTGCTGCTAAGTACAGCAGCAACTTCTCTTGCGGCTTAGGTGCGACAAGTATTGGAGTGGAGGACAAGTACCTTTTCAAATCCTGCAGCGCTGCCTCCGCTTCCGGAGTCCATTTCATTGTACCTGCCTTTTTCAATATTTTGAAAAACGGCAGGGCGCGTTCTGCAGACTTAGAAATGAACCTGCTGAGAGCAGCCACGCAGCCGGCAAGCCTTCGTACATCCTTGACGCGCTTCGGAGCTTCGATCTGCTCAATGGCTTTGATCTTGTCGGGATTGGCTTCAATCCCTCTCTGGGAAACAAAGAACCCGAGAAGCTTGCCGGAGGGGACTCCAAACACGCACTTCTCGGGGTTAAGCTTGAGTTGTATCTTGCGCAGATTCGCAAATGTTTCATCTAGATCTTGAATCAGAGTATCCTTGTCCTTGCTCTTGACCACTATATCATCCATGTAAGCTTCTACATTCCTATGTATCTGTGGCTCAAAAGCAGTGTGCACTACCCTCGCAAACGTTGAACCGGCATTCTTCAATCCAAAGGGCATGCGTATGAAGCAGTAGGTGCCACATGGAGTAATGAACGCGGTCTTCTCTTCATCTTCTTCAGCCATAAATATCTGGTGGTATCCGGAGTATGCATCAAGAAACGAAAGCAACTCACATCCAGCCGTGGAGTCAACGATCTGGTCGATGCGCGGCAAGGGAAACGGATCTTTGGGACAAGCTTTATTCACATCAGTGAAGTCTATACAAAGTCTCCACTTCCCATTTGCTTTGCGCACGACAACAGGGTTAGCCAACCACGTGGGATGAAGTACACCTCTGACAAGGCCTGCCGCTTCCAGCTTCTTGATTTCTTTAGCGATAAACTCTTGGCGCTCCACCGCTTGCTTTCTGACCTTCTGCTTGACGGGCCGCGCGTGAGGACAAACGTCAAGCTTGTGCTCAATCACTTTCCTGGGAACACCGGGGATGTCAGACGGTTGCCATGCAAACACGTCGACATTCGCCCGCAGGAAAGCAACGAGCGCGCTTTCCTATTTAGGATCAAGCGTGGCACTGATGGTGAAAGTACCACCAGTGCCGTCCTCCTTGGCGGACACCTTCTTGGTCGTGGGTGGAGCTGCCATCGCCTTCTTGCACTTGCCGGTGGAGCTTGATGGTGCGTCCTCGACGGCAGCGCAGCACTCCGAAGAGGTGCGTTTGCCGGAGTGGGCCCCAGAGCTCTTGCCGGACTTGGTCTTGTTCTTCCCCCCGGGAGCTTCAGCGGCAAGTGTCTTGCTGTTCGTTGCGGCTGCTGCGTCCCGGTAAATCTTGTCGGCACAGATAAGCGCGTCTTTCTTGTCGTCGGGGACAGAGATGATGCTTATCGGGCCTGGCATCTTGAGCATGTTGTAGGCATAATGAGAGGCTGCCATGAACTTGGCGAGCGCTGGACGGCCAAGTATCCCATTGTAAGGCAATGGGATATCGGCAACGTCAAAGGTGATCCTCTCAGTCCTGAAGTTCAGCTCTCCGCCAAAGGTTACTGGCAGTGTGATTTTCCCCTTCGGCTTGCTCCTTCCCGGGTTGATCCCTTGGAATGTGCCGGTTTCCTCGAGCTCGCTGTCGGGTATCTGGAGTTTCTGGACCACAGCAGAGGAGATCAGGTTCAGGCCGGCCCCGCCGTCAACCAACATCTTGGTGACCTTGAGGTTGCGGATGGTTGGTGAAACCAACATCGGCAAACACCCGACCGCAGTTGTGCGATCAGGGTGGTCCTCAATGTCGAAGATGATGGGCGTGCTGGACCATTTCAGAAGTTTGCGCGACTCGACGGGTGGCTCTGCTGCATTAACTTCCCGCACCCATTGCTTGAGTTGGCGGTGGGAAGTATGCAGAGAGGCACCTCCATCAACGCACATAACTTCTGTGGCCTTCTGGAACTCCTGCTCGCTGTTGTCTCCGTCCTCCATGTCTTCGTCGTCGTCTTCGTCTTCGTCCTTGTCGCGGCCGCGGGGAGGTCTATCTCCTTGCCGCTGCTTGGCCTTGCCGCGGCGTCCTCACCGGCCATTGAACGACCGCTTCTTGCCGGACTCTCCACCACCTCCCTGAGCCTTCTCCTTGTCGCGTCGCTCGTACTCAGCTTTCTGCTGCTCGACGAGGTACTCGACCCTCTTGCAGTTCTGGAGGTCATGGCCTTTGGTGCGGTGGATCTTGCAGTACTGCTTGTCGGAGCCGTCCTGCTTGTCGGCGGCCGCTACAGTGACAGCTTCCTTGCCGGAGCCACCAGCCTGAGCTTTCTTGGCGCCAGCCTCCTTGCCGGACTGCTCAACGACCAGTACTTCCTTGTTCTTCTTTTTCTTGTTGTTCCGCCGCCGGTTCTTCCTTGCCGGGGCGGCATCCTCACTATCTGTTCCCCCTGCTCCAGTATCCTCTCAGGGGAGTCTCCTCCCCTCTTCAGCGCGTGCGCACTTGTCGGCCAGAGCATAAAGCTCACTGACGTCTCGGATCTTGCACATCGCCATCTCCTCCCTCATCCTGCGGTTGCGCACGTTCTGGTGGAACGCGCTAATAACCGCGGCAGGGTGGACATCTGGGATGTTGTGCTGGACGCGGCTGAATCTCTGGATGTACTTTCGCAGGGACTCTCCTTCCTTCTGGGCAAGTATATGAAGGTCGCTCTCCTGGCCATGAGGCTTGTGGCCACCTGTGAAGGCGCCGACAAACTGATGGCACAGGTCATCCCAAGAAGAAATGGAATTCTCCGGCAAGTGCATGAGCCAAGATCTGACGTTTGGCTTGAGCACGAGCGGGAAGTAATTTGCTAGTATTTTCTCGTCTCATCCCCCGGCAGCCTGCACCGCGATGGTGTAGATGCTGAGGAACTCTGACGGGTGAGTCTTGCCGTCGTACTTCTCGGGTACGTCGGGCTTGAAGTTCTTCATGCTGGGCCACTGGACTTGCCGCAGCTCACGGGTGAACGCAGGACAACCCGCCGCGTACGGCAAGTCGCCTGGTTCTCCGGGCGCGTGCATGTCGACAGCGGGCCCAGTGCGCTGGTCGGATTGTCGCCGCGCTTCTCTTCGACGCTCGATGCGAGTTCGAGCGTCTTCTTGTCGTCTGTCGTCAAGGACTTGGCGTTGATCGCGACAAGCTCGTGGATCCGACGACGCCGTGGAGTCGTCGTCGATGTTGATCCGGCGAGTCGGCGATTTCGGCCTTCGGGGCGGGGAGTGCACGGTAGTTGCACCCCCGACAGTCTTGTCTCCATCAGCCCGCGCCTGGCTAGCTTGCCGCGGCCGCGACATCGTCGGCTGCTGCTGCGTGTCGTTGTTGGCGAAGGCGACGAGGCTTTGGATGGTGGCCCTCCAGTCGTCGGCCTTGTCTGCCGCTGGAGGGAAGTCGAGGAGCAGCTGAGCTCGAGCTAGAGCTTCTGCTGGAGTGGAGGGGAGCGGTGGCGAGCGGTGCGAGGAGCGAGATATGCTCGGACTTCTAACTGCGTTAGAAGGAGCAGGGTCTCGCCCCGGCGACCGCGCCTTGCTCGTGCCAGCACGTTGGCCTTGAGCGTCCCGCGACCCGCCAGTTTGGCCATGTCCTAGCAAGCGTATGGTACCTTGGGTACCATGTCGCTGCCGGTCCGGCACCTCCTGAGAGGGGTGCGGTGTGTGCACGGACGCCGAGGTCTTGGAATGCGCCCGGTCGTCCGTTTTGCCCTTGGACTTGGTGGCGCCGTGAGTTTCCTCGCCGGCGTCCATCCTTCCGCCAGCGTCTACCCCACCGACCGTTGGCTCCGGTGGCGGCGGGATCGACGCGGACAGGCCTGCTACCTCCGAAGCCTTCTTCTTCGGCGTCATGTCGATGAGGTTGACGAAGTTGATGAAGTGGCTGAAGATTTCGCTCGCGTGAACACTGGATCGGGTTCACACAACCTCGACGCACCCCCTACCTGGCGCGCCAAAGATGTCGGGGAAACTGATCACCCACGAACACCTATGGGACCGGAGCCCATTTTCGGTACGGCAAGGGGGGCGGAGGATGCACAAAGAGCGGATCGAGGCGTGCACGCGAGCAGTTTACCCAGGTTCGGGCCGCACGGATGCGTAAAACCCTACTCCTGCCTTGTTTTGTATTGCGTTCTTGGCTCGGGAGCAAGAAGAGCTACAGTGCTTTGTCGCTAGCAACACCGAGCGTGAGAGTGATCGAAGATCGCAACCCCCCCTACGTTCCGCATGGGCCTCCTTTTATAGGTCAAAGGGGTCCTGACAGGTGGCAACACAATCGAGGGTAAAAACGTAAAAATGGTGGTAGCTGGAACAGTGTATGCATAGTGCTCTATACCTAACCCTGACAGCAGGGGACAAGGGCATTAAATGCCCGTCGCCGTCGCCCCAAACAGTGCAAAAAGCGTCCGTCAGGGCGTCTCCGTCCGCCACGATGGTGGCCTCGTCATCGCAGCTCGCCACCGTGTACCCCAGGCTGCACAGCCTGCCGCCACGTGCACCTGGAAGGGCCCCAGGGCGACGCGTGGTCGGATGAGCTGGAGCGCGGGCACGTAGTGGAAGCTTGCCGCGGCTTGCACCTTGCCGCGGTTGTTAACTTGTCGCGCCCGGGAGCTTGTCGCTCTTCCGGGCCTTGCCGGGGCGCACGGCGCGTCGCGGCAAGTCTCCTGAAATGCCATGTTTGGCTTTCCTGGCAAGCTCCTCTTGCCAGGGTCTTGTGCCAAAGGGGTGGTCTTGAGCCTGGAACGGCCTTCCCGGCAAGCTCCTCTTGTCGGGGTCTTGTTTCTTTAACTTGAATACTTTGCTCTTGAATGGCTCGAAAGGAACCATAGTGGAGCTTGGCGGACGCGCGACAAGCCCTGCCACGGGGCGCTGCGATTGCCCGTGCACAAGTTCGGGATACTAAGGTACCCCTACTTTAGTACACCGACAAGGTCTTCACCCAGATCTGTTCCAATGGCCTCCATCAAGCTTCTTGTGCACGGATCGTCCAACTCCGCGACCACCGCATCGCCCATCGCGAGTCCACATCCGCCGACACATCCTCCGCCGTCCCGGGGCCGCCGCCCCCGGATCCAGCCCTCGCTGGCCGCCGAGTCATGCCGCCGCACGCCCGATGCGCATTGGACCGGGACGCCGCCGGCCGCAACCAGGCCCCGACCAGATCTGGGAAGAGGAATCAACCTCCACCGCAGCATCTAGCCACGCGCCGGAGCATCCAAGCGCCGCCAGCCCCCGGCTAGCGCACGCCACGAGCCCCGCACCCCTAGGTCGCCGCGCCTGCAAGTCCAGATCGAAGCTCCTGCGACCCTCCTCCAGCCGCTAGATGCTCCCAAGACGAGAGGGAAGAAGAGATCTAGGGGAAACGCCCCGCCGCCGCCGTCACTGGAGCCCGCCCGGGCTTCGCCGGCGGCGCCTCAGGCGGCGGCGCGAAGAGGGAGGAGAAGGGGAGGGCGGTGGGTGTCGCTGGGAGTCGCCCCCGTCAACGGAAGACCATGTAGATCTCATTAAAGGAACTTTACAATACCATGTCGTCACACCAGTTCAGCCACTAATATACTTAGCAATATAGAGAAGTCGATCCACAATATTATATTATATATTGCCACAAAAAATGATAATCATATCAAATAAAAGTAAGCGAGCGATACTTCCAAAATCCAATTCCAAATGCATAAAAACAGGGCAACTCAGTCTTTAACATCAATTGATAATTAGTTGTATACTAAGGGGCACCTGCATAAATTAAACAGAACGGAAGAGTTGAAAATGCGGATAATTCCGAACATGCAGTTAACAAGTGGATAGGTTAACCGAGTAGGTCTGTTCATATATCTAGGCACTACCAACTGAAGGCAACCAGCACATTGTCTAATGCCATAGAGGGGCATGCACTTAAACACCAACAGATAAGCCAATTGAACTAGGGCTGGCCCTGGGGTATGGCCGGTGGGGTGGCGGCCCAGGGCCCAGGCGAGGGGGGCCCATGATGTAGTACATATATGAACTATAGCACAGATAAAAAGGTTATAAAAGAAAAGAAACGAAGGCTAGGCCCATCAGATAGCTAGAAATCGATTAACGAACCGTCACGCGGTCTCGGCGTGACTCACGGCTGCTCGTTTTCCACATTTCCTTCGTCTCGTCGACCGTGAATCCTGAACCGTCGCCCTGCCTGTCGGCTGTCGCTCGGCGCCTCGGGGCCTCGCCTCCAGCCTGATCGCCGATGCGCGCGCCGCGGCCGCACGACAGTCCGGCTCCGGCAGCCCGGCCATCCGCACATCCGGCAAGTCAGTACGTATCTCAGGCCGGCCGTGAGCGCACCACAGTTGCAGGTATCCTGTATCCATGAATCCATCCATGTTCCTGAATCCTGATCTATCTCCCCAAACCCCAATTTGACGATTTCAATAGTTTATTTCATTCTTTATTTAGTATGTACGTATTCAACTATTCATCCATGATCCATCCTCTAATTTCAGATTTTCAGTATGCACTGGTTCGGCTATGTGCTGCATTGAGAAGGATATTTTGGACAACATTGATCTTGAGAGGTTCTTTATTGTGCATCAAGAAACGCCTGAGGAAACTTTATCTGAAGCACTGAAGTATTATTGTTGTCGATGTTGTCAGTCGAATTTGGTTCTTATTTTAGGTAATCATGTCATCTTAGTCTCATTTTGCTATATTTTTAGTATCATTTTTATCGATGGAGTCGGTTCGAATTGGGTCATTATTGTCGTTGATGGAGTCAGTCCGATTGTTATAGTCAATTTTTAAACTTAACATGTGTAGTTGAAAGTTACTCTTAATAAGTATATAGGGGCCTATGTCGTCGAGTTCGCCTAGGACCTCCCGAAACACAGGGCCGGCCCTGGAACTAGACAGAGAAGTTGTCCAAGCCACTGCCTCAAAAGTGGATCTGGTCCATATCACCTGATTTCAGTGACCACTCCACAAAACAGGGGATGCAACTATGCAAGGCAGAGGTGTGAGCACACGACGTCCTTAGAAACTAGTCCCTCCGTCCCATAATGTAAGACGTTTTTTAACACTAGTGTAGTGTCAAAAAACGTCTTATATTATGGGACGGAGGAAGTACTAATATGGTGCACTTTCTGGCTATCCATATAACACAACATACGCGACTATGTACTTTACTTCCCGCGAGTAAAGAAAACCAAATTACATTCTGGATGGATTGCAGCCGACAAGTAGATCTCGGCGGGTATGGGACTAGATCTTCATGACAGACCCAGAAAGTCTGCGATCGTGGAATGGAAGGCGAACTGAAACCGAAGGGTGGAACTTGGAGACGCAAAGTCGCCTTCAGCCTGTAACAAAGGCACAGCGGAGTCAACAACTCAATTCAGAATCACGTCGATTCAACAGGATTTAGTTCCTCTACAGCTCTGGAGCAATACTGGCTGAATAACCACGCACTGTCTGAAGCACAACACGTTGGTCTTGTGGCATCACAAAAGAAACCACAAAACAAAACGAATTCCTCAGAACGTATTACAATGAACAAATCTATGAGCAAAGCAGTGTCTGCCGCCGCGCCCTGAATTCTGATGGAGCAACATATGCTGGCTAAGAGGTGGAGTTCCGAAATACAAAGTGCATTAGTGTAGCTGCAGAGCATTTCTGGCCAGTGCATCAAGGAAGTTTTGAATAAGCTTCTTGTGGCCAACTTGTGATGAACAGCACAACACATCCTGGAAATTGTGTCTTGGAGTTCCTTCAGATGTCAAGGGAAAGAAAAATAATAATCTTTATCAGTTCACAAGACTCGATGATTATCAAACAGCTAAACAGGCTGGTCACCTGTTGACTGGTACCAGGTGATGTGGCAGCAAAACAGATAACATTTGGATGAGGGTCTCAAGTGAAAGCAAACCTGTCCAGTCACTGGCATAAGCTCAGTTTTTGATACCTACAGGAAAAAAAGTAGCACTTCTGCACATAACACGATCTATATCTGTTGTGCAGGTTGTGCTTAGCAAGCCACCGAGTAATCAGTTCACATATTGGTTGTCAGTTTTGACCTTTAACTTGCTTGATGCTAGTGATTCGGATTGACGTTTCAGCTCCTCGCTGCCATTGACGATTATCAACTCCTCTAGAGAAGACGGGAGGTCCGGCAACCCTGAGATGCTCGGACAAGATGAAATGTTCAACATTTTGAGGGAGCCAAGTCTGTGCAGGCCTGCAGGAAGATCTATGAGATTCGTACAATTATGATATATGAGCTCTCTCAGCGAACCGAGGAGCAGCAGCCCTCCCTCTTGCTCATCGGTTAGTCCTGTTGCTTGTTTCTCTTTCTCCCTGTTAGAGTTGTTTCGAATATTATTGTACAAGGTAGGTTACAGTTGGACTTGGTTTTGGACTGTGTGTAGACAGGGTAGGAGTCGTGTCCAAGTAGGACACTTGTATCCTAGGCCCCTCTTATATAGCGAGGGTAGACACACGATGTAACCTATGCCAACATAATAGCACAGGCGCGCAAGGGGGAGCCGGCGGCAAGTGCCGGCGCCGGGCGGCCGGGGTGCGGTATTGTAGCTGTGTCATGGGGAGGAGCGCCCGTAGTCATGCCCCGGGGATGTAGCCATGATGGTGAACCTCGTTAACAAATCTCGGTGTCGTGCTCGTGTGATTACTTGGTCCTCGGTAGATCGACTGGGCGCCTCGGATTTATTCTAACAACTGGTATCATGAGCAAGGTTACGACGAGGTTGCGGTTTGTTGATCTAGAGGTAATCGTGGTACATATTAATTCGTCGGATTGGATCGTGATCATCAGCGAAATCGAGGAGCTGCGGGCGGTGCGTATCGGCGGGATCGTCGTGGGAAATAGCCGTGAAAAGCAGCCGGATCGGAAGATGATTTGAGATTGGAATTGATTCGGTCGATGAAATTGATGGCGTGGAGCAGCAGAAGTCCCTGAAGCGTGCAGCAGACGCGTGATGACGGCAGGCGCGATTACATGCGGTGGCAGCCAGCTCTGGCTGCGGTCCATCGGCACGTGCGGCTGCAATGTGCGGAGCGGCGAGGCCCAGGAGCTGGCATGGGAAGGCCCAGGAGTTGGCATGGGAACGCCGGTAGGCCGAGGCCTGGACTGGCTAGCGTGGCCCAAAGCCGTGTGAGGCAACAGTAGCGCAGGAACTGCTTGTTCGTGAGGAGGTAGGCTGGAGCACGCGTGCGCAGAAGCTGCAGACACGAGTTTTGTTGGAAAAAAGGAAGCGTCTGGACTAGTGATTGCTAGCGTTGGTTGGTGCTATTCATCGTGAGCAAGGAGAGGGAGAGGCAAAGTCAAGCATAGATGGAGACGTGGTGGAGTTTTGGATCTCTATGACCTCGTGCATATGGAAAGGCTGCTAGATGGATTTCCTCATTGGTTCTCTTTGCTTGGTACACGTACAGATCATGTACGGGATGACAGCGGTTGTATGCTACAATTGATAAAGACGCGGAGTCGTAGGTCTAGATGGAGATTGAGTGGTTCGATCAGCTACGTGTAATCAAGTGTTTCATCAGGACACGGATGGTATTCTTGCATCATGTGATCACCATGGAGTTGGGGGAAAACAGAGAACTTTGATAATGGCATTTGTGGGTGAACAATCTGCTGAAGCAACGAGATGCTTGATGGTGTAGCGGGATGCCAAGTCAATAAAGATGGACCATCTGCGGCGGACAACGACATGCGTATAAGGCTCGGAGGAGTCTGGAGCGTGTCGTAGCAGGATCATGCAAACACAGGGCGTCAAGTAATGCACGGATATGTGCGGGCAGTCACGACGCAAGGTGGGGTATGGTTGTAGTCGGATAATTTTGGCTGGGTCGGACTGGATTGTCTAACGGATCGATGGGGATGTCGGTCAAAGCAGAAGACAGCGGTGATTTCAGCGGCGACGACATAGGAGCGTGATGCTGATGGTGGCCGACTTCTGGGGCGTGGAAACACGTGGTGCAGGTCTGAGGGCTTGTGCGGCTTCGACAGACTATGGCGTAACGTTGATTCAAGGCAGTGCACACATGAGAGCTTGAAGTCGACAGGGACGAGGGTAGCATGGCCAGCTACATGGAGTCATGTTGAAGGTGGAGCTGGAGTCTGATGGACGACTTCACTCTGTGCTGATGGAGGGGCTACGGAGTAAGAATTCGGAGAGTCGAAGCCTATTTCAGCGGGATAGCGAGAGACACGTGGATCGGACTGGGTACCAATGGTCTGGTGGAGGCGTGATACTCGGCATCGGTCGGTGATGATTGGTGGTTCTCTGCAGTGGGATTTAGTGGTGTGGGTTCGCGACCCGGGAGACTTGACCAGGACAGTAGAGGCTCGACGCGGTGATAGCGGCGAGGCGTGCGGTAAGCACGGGACACAGCGACAGGCCAAGGCACTGGTGGTCAGACATGTGGTCAGACAAAAGTGTGCAGGGGTGCTAAAGCAGTGTTGACGAGTACCAGATTCAAGTTGGTGACTGGGTCTATCGGTGCTAGTTGATGGACAAGAGTTGACCATGGAGAATATGAGAAAGTGGCGGAGAGCCTGAAATTGTCAAAAGCTGACATAGTACATGGCCGTATATTCTGTGGTGTTCAGTGCACATGGCAAAGTGTGGATGACAAGACAGAAGGAGGTGGGATGCTATAGCCGTGGGACATGTCAGAGACTATCCGAGAAAAGGGTGAGACAACTGCGAATTTGACTCAGGGTGACACAGGCGGAGTGCTATAGCTATGGGACATGTCAGAGACTATCTGAGAAAAGGGTGAGACAATTGCGAATTTGACTCAGGGTGACATAGGGCGACGGTGAAATTCCTTCAAGTTTTAGACAAACGGTCAAGAAAGAGCGGTGATGTTGAGTTCAGGTAACTCTTATATGTGGCGTCCAATATGTGAGTTGTTTACTTCACGCAGGTCAATGATAGGTGTGTGAAGGCATTGAGCGGATACTCCGAAAGCTGGAAGCACAAGGTAGAGTAATGAGGAACTTAATTTTGCTCGAGTGTTGACTGTGAAGAAGACGAGAAGGGACTACAGTTGCAGGTGGAGTCACGTGGAGTCTGGCAGTAGCAGCGGTGTTCATGGCATATCTCAAGTCTAATGTACATGGAGTTTCGACGCATAGATGAATCCAAGGTGAAGAAGAATATTCGTCAAGGTGGAGTTTGTTAGAATTGTGTCGAATATTATTGTACATGGTAGGTTACAGTTGGACTTGGTTTTGGACTGTGTGTAGACAGGATAGGAGTCGTGTCCAAGTAGAACACTTGTATACTAGGCCCCTCTTATATAGCGAGGATAGACACACCATGTAACCTATGCCAACATAATAGCACAGGCGCGTAAGGGGAGCCGGCGTCATGTGCCGACGCCCGGGCGGCCGGGGTGCGGTATTATAGCGGTGTCATGGGGAGGAGCGCCCGTAGTCATGCCTCAGGGATGTAGCCATGATGGTGAACCTCGTTAACAAATTTCGATGTTGTGCTCGTGTTATTGCTTGATCCTCAGTAGATCGACTGGGCGCCTCGGATTTATTCTAACACTCCCAATAAGAAATTCCTAGGTGCTGCAGTGGTGTGAGTTGCCTGCAGAACAATGTGGCAAGGAGAGAGAAGTTACTGATTTCAAGATATTCCAGTTGAGGGCATAACTCGTAGTCCTGCACTAGCAAACCCTCCAAACATGAACGCAAGCCACTGCAATCAAGTAGATAGATACAAACGGCTGAGACTGCCAAGGGATTGAAAGCCCTCTAGTGTACAGACTGATGTACAGCTCTTAATATACGACCTTTCCAGTGCCGTGCAGGATTGGAGCTGTATAGATTCCAGTTTTCGGCAGTGAGATAAATCCAATTCCATTAGTGCTGGCGCATGTTGTAGAAACAGACATAGCCACTCCCATGCTATTCCACATGAAAAAATCTCTAGTCGTTCGAGAGATGGTAGGACATTGCAATTTGCAGCTGTAAAATATTCAGGGGTATGCTCTGGTGGAACATTGAAACCAGAAAGCCCAGGACAGCATATTATTCTCAGTGTCTGGATACAAGTTCACTTAATCCTTTGAATGAAATAGACGTTAATTTTCGGCAGTATCCTATCATGAACTCTGTCAGGAACCTTAGATTATGGAATGCCAAAATATTTCCATCTAACACCGACAGCTCATCAGATAACTTGTCAAAAAGATCCTCATCATATTGATGCTCATCACAATCCTTGCCGATGATTAAACTTCCACAGGGCGATACCTCTATTTTTGGAAATTTTGATACTCTGCTCATGGAAATACTGCAAGTAGTACTTGAAGATGGTAAAGGGTGTGGTATCACCAAAAGACGACAGTTCTTTAGAGTGAGTTCACAAACGCGTGGCAACCATGACTTCTGCTCAATCTTGAATTTATGAATGTTCCCAAACAGATCAAACACCTTAAGCACAGGGCAGTTCTCAATCTTCAGAACCCTTAAACAAGAGTTCAAGTTGCTCAAGGAAATGCAAGAGCATCTCTCCAACTTTGGCATTTTTATTAACACTAACACCTCCAATGAAGGAACAGTTAGTTCTTTTACTTTTGGCATGTTGCTCAAGCTTAACTTTGCAAGAAACGGAAGCCCTTTAGGCCTTGTTTGGTAGGAGTGGATTTGGAAGGTTTGGGGAGGAGGGGATTTCAGAGGATTTAGTGAATCCCCTTCTTTCACCCAATCCTCTCAGATCCCCTTGAAACCTCAAATTCCTCTCCAGCCACAATCCCCTCCATATAAAACACTATTTGGTACGCAGGGATTGGCCTATTGAGGTAAAATGGTGTAAAACAGTTAAAAATCCAATCTTTACAGGTTAAATAACATCATAGCAGGACAAACTTGCTATAAAATTGTGAATGACACCTAATAAAAATGTGACAGCAGTTCTTGAGATATTGACTTGGAATCAATATCTCATCATAGCAGTATCAATCACATCACAACAACATAATCTCTCATAGCTCAAAATCAATTTTATTTTTACAGACCAAGCAAAATGAGAATGATGTTGTCCTACAAATGAATTGCTCTTACGATGTCATGATCATCGAGTTTTTGAATGGCCAAAAGTTTGTCCAGCTTGCTTCTCTAGCTGCCAAAGAGCCTGCTAAAACAAAAGGAGATGTCACCTACAGACAGTGATATATACAATCATACAGTAATCTATCTGAACAACAAGATATACTAGTACGTACGTGAAAAAAAATTAAGATTACAAACTGATGGTTTATCTAATGGCAGGTTTTCTTGATATAGTTTTGAAGTTGCTTGCAAAGACTAATGCCTCAAAATAAGAACTGTGACTCCGTTTCATGCAGAGTAGAGAGCTTGGTGAGCAGAAAAAGAGAGAGCTTCTAACCTCCCTCCAACAACTTATGTTCCTGGCATGCCCGATTCTCTCATCACTTCCTGCAAACCTACATAGCCTCACCTCCCTCGAGACATTATCTATGACATACTATGACAGCCTCATGAGGCTAACAGACATGAGTTAGACGGTTGCAGTGAGGAGTTGCGTGTGCAATGCACAATTGTAGCAACAAAGAAGCTAAGCGTCATGATTGATGATGAGTGTGTCAACTTCTAAGGTACAATTTCAGAGCATTTTACATGTATACATAATTAGTTTTCCTCTGCTTGCTAAAAGTAATTGATCTCTCTGCAGATTGTAGCCGCCCGAGATGTTATACACACAGAATTATTGCATTGAATTGGAGCAGCAGGAGGCAAACCAAGAGGCAATGGAGGAACAAGTGGAGGCAGCACAGGATGTAGAGGGCGACTGAGAAGCGAGTGGATAAAGCGAACAAGAAACGGAAACGTTTGCATATGCGGCCATTTCCTCGCAAGGAAAAGCATGACAAGCACGTGGTAGCTTATCTGGTTAATATCCTGTGATGTCGTGCACCGGACACACACATACAAAGTTACATGATAGGGACCGGCCAAAGCACTATATCTGTACAAGGATACATACATATTAGTTGTCGCCAACTGAGAGCAATCTATTAAAACTACTCCCTTCGATCAAATTAATTGACGCTTACTAGCACAATTTTATTAGGGAGTAATTAAGATGATGAATTGAATGTTGTGGTACCATAGTGTAGAAGTTGGCGACATGAATTTGAAGGAGTGCTCTTCTCGTGTTGGCCCAAGGGTTCAAGCGGTAGGAGTTATTATTAGTTTTATTCATTTAACTATTGTCTAGCATGGGCTTGGTTGGCATGATATATCTGGCAATTTTGCCATAATATATTTTGGATTTTCAGTATAGTTTTTCTGAAGTTGTTTTTGCAAAACAGAAAACAAAACAAAATACTAGCATGTACAATAGTTGTTTCATCTCTGGACCAAATATGTGTAATAATGTTCTATGAAGTTTTAGCTCTATGGTCAACTAAGTACTTCTATCATTCAGGAAGCGAACAACATAAAGTAGCAGACTCAAGTAATATATAATAAGACGCTAATAGGAACAAGGTAGCTTACCTTAGATACGTTGAGTCAACTCTGCCATTTCGCTCCGAAGAAACACAGCAGCGCTCTCTTCATCTTCGGCGGCAGAATTGAGAAAGATCTCACGGTTCTCAGCACTTTTGAACACTTTGTAGGCAGTGGCTCTTTCATCGCGGCGGATGCTTTGCATCTTGTGCAAAACAGCAATGCACTTGCTGAGGGAGTATTCTTGGGCATTTTTTGACCCGGCCAACAGAGCAGACTCCTCCTCCGCTTGCTTCCCTTTGATCTCCACATATTGTGCCATCACATCCACCATTGGATCATCACGCTTCTTACCCTTCTTTGATTTCTTCACAAGCTTGTTATTTGAAGCAGCAGCACCACCTCTTTGTGTAGCATCTCTTGGCTCATCACTTTGAATAGCATCTCTTCGGCCATCACTTTGTGTAGCATCTCTGGGGTCATCACTTTGATCAGCATCTCTTGGATACATATCTGCATTTCAACACACACTACATTATTAGATGATGAAGACGAGATAAGTTAATTAATTAATATATGTATATGTATGATTAAAACACACACCATCATGTTGGCTATTCAGGATGGTATGCTTCCCACATATGCATTGCGATTTCATCCCTTAGAGTGTTCCCTAAGTCGTTGTGCCCATAGTTATTCTCGCCGCCATTTGGCAGATCAACAAAAACATTTGGCGCTATGTTATTGGGCTAGTTTTTAAGCCAAGTCTCGTCACCATTCTCCTTTTTTGATGATGTTGTGAAGAACTGCGGCAGCTGCAGGAAGTTTCACTTGGTTCTCGATTGAATGCAGTGTGCCAACATGAAGAATTGGGTAGTGTTTTTTAAGAATTCCTAGGGACCTTTCCACATGGTTCCATAGAACAACATGCCGATGATGGAGCAATTCCCTATGGTTTTGTGGCCGAGGATGTCCATGACCAAATTCCTTCAAATGATACCGGACACCTCGATAAGGTGCGAGAAATGACCGAGTGTTTGCATAACCCCCATCAACTAGGTAAAACTTTCCCTCGGGTACTTTAAATCCCTTGCTCATTGCAGAATGAAGAACCCTCACATCCGTAGCTGAACCCTCCCAGCCACATGATATGAAAGTGAATCTTAGATCGAAGTCGCATGCAACCATAATATTATGACTCAAGGTACCCTTCCTATTCTGAAATGGAGCAGCAATCCTAGGTGTTGCAGTTATATGAACATGTGACCCATCAATGGCTCCTAAACAGCTCTGGAAGCAAAGATTGCAGGTCAATAAAGAACTACTCCCTCCGTTCCAAAATATAAGTCTTTCTAGATATTGCAACAAGTGACTACATACAGAGCAAAATGAGTGAATCTACACTCTAAAATATGTCTACATACATCCGTATGTTGTACTCCATTTGAAATGTCTAAAAAGACTTATATTAAGGAACGGAGGGAGTATAAGTTAGATAAGAAAAGGAATCATGGAAGCGTTAAAAATGGAAACCTGGAAGTAAGGATAGAATCTTGTGTCGGTGGAGATTTTTGGATGTGGCTCATCAATGTTCGGAGGCTTCAAAAATTGACTAGCTAAGTCAGGGACGATGTTGAAGAACTCATTGATGTACTCATGAAATGTTTGTTCACTATGTTGAAATTCTAGTTGGAGATCTTCATAAGACGCGTTGTGAGACACCACGTATATGAAAAAGGCTAACTTCTCCTCCACCTTAATTCTTGTATCCGATATCATATTTTCTATTCTAAGATAAGATGCCAAAGCCTGGAAGATACGTGGCTCCATCCTATAAGCTACGAGTCTATTCTTAACATGCCCTGTAAGGATATCGTCAGCACGGTTCTTCCCATATAGGATGGAGCTATGTCGCTGTTTTCTCTCGATTGGTCCTCTATTACGCATTCGATGCAATACGGGCAGAATAAAGGACATCATATCTTCATCATCCTCTCTTCTCCTCTTCCTAATTCGATCGGTAATATCGAAGTTTATCACGGCACTAAAACTATAATCAAGAAGCAACAAATAAGAACTATATTCATAAGACATACATAATGATCTAGAATATTACATACTACTTCGAGTATAAGGCTATCAAGTATGATACATTACTTCGGCAAAGAAACAAGCTCAAGAGGCCAAGAAGCTTATGTAGCTTACCGTAGTTTGGCGTGGCAACAGGTTCCCAAGAAGGAGGTAACTCGTCCACCCCAACAAGGATCCAAGCGGCAGGCTGTGAAAATAAGAGCCAAACACATTTCATCATAAGTATTATAAGTAGCAGAATTTCAAGTATGCATCTTGGAAATAGCGAACTGGTCAAGAGAGTAATTTCTACTAAAACACTCTACTATCTTAGACCATTCAAGCGGGTGAAATATGCTCAGGTCAGAGATTCAAGAGCCACCAATGCAGGTCAAGTAATTTTCCAAGTTGTGGGTGAAACAATAATTGATCATCTTAAGAAACAAGTTGTGGCGCTAGAGGTGCAGTTGCAGGACAGGAGAACCAATGAAATTTGAGGTATATAACTTAACATATTATAGCGGTAGCATGGGTTTTTACAATACATCTCCCGATGAAGAGTGCCACATTATGGTGGGCGAGTCTTGCTGGTGAAATGATCTTCATCAGCTAATTGTGAGTGCAGAAACTACAGCTCTTACATTCTACCTTAAACTCTGATTATAATATGTTCCTGGTTGCTTTTTCTTTATGTTTGTAAAATTCAGGGGAATACATAACTGCTAGTTTGTTTGGTGGTATAGATAAACGATATGCAATTCTTCCCACTAAAAGACCAATTTGACTAAAACATACATATGTGTGTGCTCATATTAATTGATCTTTTGACTTACATAAAACAAGCTGGATCGGGCGGCTGGAGCTAGACCGGCCCAACAGTTGGGCCGGCGCGCCGGCGCAGATCACTGCCCTATTCTTAATATAAAAACTTGTAAGGCATGCATCCGTAAAAAAATTGGATCATCTTAAGAAACAAGTTGTGGCGCTAGAGGTGTAGTTGCAGGACAGGAGAACCAATGAAATTTGAGGTATATATCTTAACATAGTATAGAGGTAGCATGGGTTTTTAGAATACATCTCCCGATGAAGGGACGTCAGTTTCATCGGACTTGAATTTATATACTCTGAGAATGAACCATGTGACTTAGAATATGACAAGGAGAACCACATTGAATTAGCAGGAGAGAAGAACAAAGGCTCGATCAGGCAAATACCACATGTGGATGATGTTCTTTTGCTTTCACATTATTTCCTCTACTAACATCACTAACTAGACCCCTCCAAAGCATCCCCGTTGTTAGACAGAACCACATTAACGACAACTGTCCCAATTCCTCCTGAACTCATGCAAAAACAACCAAGCAGAACCACACATGGATGTTGTTCTTGCTTTTACAAACTATTATTTACTCTGCTAACCTAGTAAACAACAATTACCAAAACCTAACATTATTTGACAGAAAGCACCACCTTCTTTATTTGAGGTTTGCTTCAGGTGGTTGCTTGTATGCGCAAGCGAATCAAGCACTCAGCCAGCTCGCCGTCGCTAGTACTACCCACGATCACGGATGAGCTCCTAGTTCTTACTTTGCGTGGAGAAACCCAGTAGTACCCACCGATGAAATTTGCTGAAGCAATTCGCCTCCAGCTCTTTGGACAAATTGAACTAGAAACCAGAGTTATTTAGTGATTACTAGTTCAGTATTCATCGACTCTTCATGTAGATTTAGCGACGATGCATGCAAAGTTGGACTGCTTGTTTCAAACTAGTTACTACTCCTGCTCAGAAACAATTTAGGCCTGTTTGACTAGAATGGACAATCTGCTCTATTTTCTGTTATTTTACAAACAATTTATGCAAAAACAGCAAGTGCCTCCAGGACACGGCTGCTCTGGTATAGGCAGTTATCATGCATATGTGGATTGGTCCAAAAGTTCAATGGATTATCAGCATTGCATACTAATCGAGTAGGCATGAATGTGCAAGCCTCAAGTTTATTAACCTACACAGGCTTCATCCACACATATATAGTATTGGTAACAACTTGAGACAAATCAAGTTGGCAACGCTCCAATTTCAGCAAGAACAAAAATTAAAGCTGGGAAAAGAAATATGCACATTTCCAACTAGAATTAACCGAAGCATAATTGTCTCAGCCACGCGGCCTAGCACTACTAAAATGACTATGAATGGTTCATACAACTTTACTTCGTCCTTGACAACAAACAAACTGCTAAGTTTCGACGGCTAGGTGGTTTACAATCTGCCAATTTATCCTCAGCGCTCAAATTTATGGCAATCTCGATGGCTAGGGTTAGGGTAGAAGAGAAGCTAGAAGAGGCGGAGGTTCTTGGCAAGCTAGCTGGGTAGGGTTAGGGTCCACGTGGAGCTGGGGTAGGAGACGTCATTCTTGGCGTACTCTCCGGTGAGGACGAGGCGGACAGAGGGCGTGCGGGAGGTGGCAGCCATGGAGAGGAGGGGAGGGGAGGGGCTGTGATGACTAATCACGAGTGAGAAGTCCAGTATGCCGGAGGAGATCATCGGCGTCGAGGCGTCGGGTGGCGCGGCGACTTGGGGAGGAGGCGGCGCGGCGTCGGCGGCGGCGTCTGGAGTCGAGCATCCAAATCCTCGAGGAGGGTCTCGATGATTCTGAAGCGCGTGGGAACGGGTGGGTTGCAAGGGAATCAAGGGGATTGGGCCGTCCAAATCCCCTCCCGACGCCTTGATGGTTCCCTTGCAATCCACCCGTTCCCACGCGCTTCAGAATCATCGAGGCCTCCCTCGAGGATTTGGCTGCTCGACTCCAGACGCCGTCGTCGCCGCGCCGCCTACTCCCCAAGTCGCCGTGCCGCCTCCTTCCCAAGTCACCGCGCCACCCGACGCCTCGATGCCGGTGATCTCCTTCGGCATACTGGACTTCTCACCGGTGGTTAGTCATCACAGCTCCTTCCCTCCCCCTCCTCTCCATGGCTACCACCTCCCGCACGCCCTCTATCCGCCTCGTCCTCACCGGCGAGTATGCCAAGAACGATGTCTCCTACCCCAGCTCCACATGGACCCTAACCTACCCAGCTAGCTTGCCAAGAACATCCACCTCTTCTAGCTCCTCTTCTACCCTAACCCTAGCCGTCCAGATTGCCATAAATTTGAGCGCTGAGGATAAATTGGCAGATTGTAAACCACCTAGCCGTCGAAACTTAGCAGTTTGTTTGTTGACAAGGACGAAGTAAAGTTGTATGAACCATTCATAGTCATTCTAGTTGGTTGATTAGATTTACACCATCAGATATGTTCTTCAGTTAATTGTAGTGTTAGGCCGCGTGGCTGAGACAATTATGCTTCAGTTAATTCTAGATGGAAATGTGCATATTTCCTTTCCCAGCTTTAATTTTTGTTCTTGCTGAAATTGGAGCGTTGCCAACTTGGTTTGTCTCAAGTTGTTACCAATACTATATATATATATGTGGATGAAGCCTGTGTAGGTTAATAAACTTGAGGCTTGCACATTCCTGCCTACTCGATTAGTATGCAATGCTGATAATCCATTGAACTTTTGGACCAAGCCACATATGCATGATAACTGCCTATACCAGAGCAGCCGTGTCCTGGAGGCACTTGCTGTTTTTGCATAAATTGTTTGTAAAATAATAGAAAACAGAGCAGATTGTCCATTCTAGTCGAACATGCCTAAATTGTTTCTAAGCAGGAGTAGTTACTAGTTTGAAACAAGCAGTCCCGCTGTGCATGCATCGTCGCTAAATCTACATGAAGAGTCGATGAATACTGAACTAGTGATCACTGAATAACTCTGGTTTCTAGTTCAATTTGTCCAAAGAGCTGGAGGTGAATTGCTTCAGCAAATTTCAGCGGTAGGTACTGCTGGATTTCTCCAGGCAAAGTAAGAACTAGGAGCTCATCCGTGATCGTGGGTAGTACTAGCGACGGCGAGCTGGCTGAGTGCTTGATTCGCTTGCGCATACAAGCAACCACCTGAAGCAAACCTCAAATAAAGAAGGCGGTGCTTTCTGTCAAATAATGTTAGGTTTTGGTAATTGTTGTTTACTAGGTTAGCAGAGTAAATAACAGTTTGTAAAAGCAAGAACAACATCCATGTGTGGTTCTGCTTGGTTGTTTTTGCCTGAGTTCAGGAGGAATTGGGATAGTTGTCGTTAATGAGGTTCTGTCTAACAACGAGGATGCTTTGCAGGGGTCTAGTCAGTGAGGTAAGTAGAGGAAATAATGTGAAAGCAAAAGAACATCATCCACATGTGGTTTTTGCCTGATCGAGCCTTTGTTCTTCTCTCCTGCTAATTCAATGTGGTTCTCCTTGTCATATTCTAAGTCACATGGTTCATTCTCAGAGTATATAAATTCAAGTCCGATGAAACTGAGGTCCTTTCATCGAGAGATGTATTCTAAAAACCCATGCTACCGCTATACTATGTTAAGATATATACCTCAAATTCATTGGTTCTCATGTCCTGCAACTGCACCTCTAGCGCCACAACTTGTTTCTTAAGATGGTCCAATTTTTTTGACGGTGCCTTATAAGGTTTTATAATAAGAATAGGGCAGTGACCTGCGTCGGCGCGCCGGCCCAACTGTTGGGCCGGTCTAGCTCCAGCCGCCCGATCCAGCTTGTTTTATGTAAGTCACAAGATCAGTTAATATGAGCACACACATATGTATGTTCTAGTCAAATCGGTCTTTTAGTGTGAAGAATTGCATATCATTTATCTATACCACCAAACAAACTAGCAGTTATGTGTTCCCCTGAATTTTACAAACATGAAGAAAAAACAACCAGGAACATATTATAATCAGAGTTTAAGGTAGAATGTAAGAGCTGTAGTTTCTGCACTCACAATTAGCTGATGAAGATCATTTCACCAGCAAGACTCACCTTTAGCGCCATAATGTGGCACTCTTCATCGGGAGATGTATTCTAAAACCCATGCTACTGCTATACTATGTTAAGTGATATACCTCAAATTTCATTGGTTCTACTGTCCTGCAACTGCACCTTTAGCGCCACAACTTGTTTCTTAAGATGATCAATTATTGTTTCACCCACAACTTGGAAAATTACTTGACCTGCATTGGTGGCTTTTGAATCTCTGACCTGAGCATCTTTCACGCGCTTGAATGGTCTAAGATAGTAGAGTGTTTTAGTAGAAATTACTCTCTTGACCAGTTCGTTATTTCCAAGATGCATACTTGAATTCTGCTACTTATAATACTTATGATGAAATGTGTTTAGCTCTTATTTTCACAGCCTGCCGCTTGGATCTTTGTTGGGGTGGACGAGTTACCTCCTTCTTGGGAACCTGTTGCCACGCCAAACTACGGTAAGCTACATAAGCTTCTTGGCCTCTTGAGCTTGTTTCTTTGCCGAAGTAATGTATCATACTTGATTGCCTTATACTCGAAGTAGTATATAATATTCTAGATCATTATGTATGTCTTATGAATATAGTTCTTATTTGTTGCTTCCTGGTTCTAGTTTTAGTGCCGTGATGAACTTCGATATTACCGATCAAATTAGGAAGAGGAGAAGAGAGGATGATGAAGATATGATGTCCTTTATTCTGCCCGTATTGCATCGAATGCGTAATAGAGGACCAATTGAGAGAAAACAGCGACATAGCTCCATCCTATATGGGAAGAACCGTGCTGACGATATCCTTACAGGGCATGTTAAGAATTGACTCGTAGCTTATAGGATGGAGCCACGTATCTTCCAGGCTTTGACATCTTATCTTAGAAGAGAAAATATGATATCGGATACAAGAATTAAGGTGGAGGAGAAGTTAGCCTTTTTCCTATACATGGTGTCTCACAACGCGTCTTATGAAGATCTCCAGCTAGAATTTCAACGTAGTGGACAAACATTTCATGAGTACACCAATGAGTTGTTCAACATCATCCCTGTCTTAGCTAGTCGATTTTTGAAGCCTCCGAACATTGATGAGCCACATCCAAAAATCTCCACCGACACAAGATTCTATCCTTACTTCCAGGTTTCCATTTTTAATGCTTCCACGATTCCTTTTCTTATCTAACTTATAGTTCTTTATTGACCTGCAATCTTTGCTTCCAGAGCTGTTTAGGAGCCATTGATGGGTCACAGGTTCCTATAACCTCAATACCTAGGATTGCTGCTCCATTTCGGAATAGGAAGGGTACCTTGAGTCATAATATTATGGTTGCATGCGACTTCGATCTAAGATTCACTTTCATATCATGTGGCTGGGAGGGTTCACCTACGGATGTGAGGGTTCTTCATTCTGCAATGAGCAAGGGATTTAAAGTACCCGAGGGAAAGTTTTACCTATTTGATGGGGGTTATGCAAACACTCAGTCATTTCTCGCACCATATCGGGGTGTCCAATATCATTTGAAGGAATTTGGTCATGGACATCCTCGGCCACAAAACCATAGGGAATTGTTCAATCATCGGCATGCTGTTCTACGGAACCATGTGGAAGGGTCCCTAGTAATTCTTAAAAAGCGCTTCCCAATTCTTCATGTTGGCACACTGCATTCAATCGAGAACCAAGTGAAACTTCCTGCAGCTGCCGCAGTTCTTCACAACATTATCAAAAAAGCAGAATGGTGACAAGACTTGGCTTGAAAACTAGGCCAATAACATAGCGCCAAATGTTTTTGTTGATCCGCCGAATGGCGACGAGAATAACTATGGGCACAACGACTTAGGGAACACTCTAAGGGATGAAATCACAATACAAATGTGGGAAGGATACCATCCTGAATAGCCAACATGATGGTGTGTGTTTTAATCATACATATACATATATTAATTAATTAATCTCATGAAAGCAAGTGGGAAAAAGCTTCACACGGTGCGAAGAAGCCATCACCAAAAATTAAAAAGACACCTCCAAGATGTATTTGGTCTACTTAATCTCCATTTCTCATATCATGCCAATTAAGTTCTGTGCTTGATGTTATGTTTGGTGAATGATAGTTCATGTAGCTCACCATGATCTTCTGGTTGCCAATACTTGTTGCATTAATATTTCTCATCTTGAATATTAGTTAGCTCATGATAGTTTAGCACTATTTGTTTTCAAATTGAATGATAGTAACTCCTCTTATCATGTTGAGCATTAAGTTTGAACAATGTAAATTTGTGTTGGTGTAGTTAAAAAGCCAAGAGCTCAATGGAACCCAGCTTTGGAAAAGGGTTTGGTGGAGATACTTCAGGAGCACAACACTCCATACCACAGGGGACAAAATGGTTGGTCAAGTGAAGCATGGAATAGGATGACAGATTTATTTCATGAAAGATATGGCCATACAAATTTTACAAAGATGCAGATTCAGGAAAAACAGAAAGATTTGAAAGCTCAACATAGACTTCTTAAGGATGCCCGCAAACAGAGCGGTGTCAGCTGGAACTATCATACACACATGATAGATGCTGACGCACATCTTTGGCAAAACTTGATGATTGTAAGTTCTAGTGTAGTGCATTTTGTCTTTGCAAAACTTGATGACTTGTATGCCATGCTTTTGTAATCAATATTGTTTTTGAGCAATCTAAGTTTGATAAATCATTTCTTTTATATATACAGTTGTGTCCAGAAATAGCTAAGTTCCAGACTAAGCCTTTTCCACTCTATGATAAGCTAGGTGATCTGGTGAGTTCCTGAGTTGAATGGATTTTCATTTCCTCTCTTTTTGTTGACCTTTATAATGAATTTTCATTGCTATGTGGCCTTTAATGATAACTTGGGTATTTGTGCAGGACATATAGCAGAAGGTAACTTCAATTTCACATCAATTGAGGTTACACAAGTCAGTGATGCAAAGAGAGCAACATGCCTTCTCTTTTGACCTGAATCAATACGATGATGATGTGCACATGTATGATAATCCAAGAGATGCTGATCAAAGTGATGACCCCAGAGATGCTACACAAAGTGATGGCCGAAGAGATGCTATTCAAAGTGATGAGCCAAGAGATGCTACACAAAGAGGTGGTGCTGCTGCTTCAAATAACAAGCTTGTGAAGGAATCAAAGAAGGGTAAGAAGCGTGATGATCCAATGGTGGATGTGATGGCACAATATGTGGAGATCAAAGGGAGGCAAGCGGAGGAGGAGTCTGCTTTGTTGGCTGGGTCAAAAAATGCCCAAGAATTCTTCATCATCAAGTGCACTGTTGTTTTGCACAAGATGCAAAGCATCCACCGCGATGAAAGAGCCACTGCCTACAAAGTGTTCAAAAGTTCTGTGAACCGTGAGATCTTTCTCAATTCTGTCGCCGAAGATGAAGAGAGCGCTGCTGTGTTTCTTCGGAGCGAAATGGCAGAGTTGACTCAACGTATCTAAGGTAAGCTACCTTGTTCCTATTAGCGTCTTATTATATATTACTTGAGTCTGCTACTTTATGTTGTTCACTTCCTGAATGATAGAAGTACTTAGTTGACCATAGAGCTAAAACTTCATAGAACATTATTACACATATTTGGTCCAGAGATGAAGCAACTATTGTACATGCTAGTATTTTGTTTTGTTTTCTGTTTTGCAAAAACAACTTCATAAAAACTTCAGAAAAACTATACTGAAAATCCAAAATATATTATGGCAAAATTGCCAGATATATCACGCCAGCCAAGCCCATGCTAGACAATAGTTAAATGAATAAAACTAATAATAACTCCTACTGCTTGAACCCTTGGGCCAGCACGAGACGAGCACTCCTTCAAATTCATGTCGCTGACTTCTACACTATGGTACCACAACATTCAGTTCATCATCTTAATTACTCCCTAATAAAATTGTTCTAGTAAGCGTCAATTAATTTGAATCAAAGGGAGTTGTTTTAATAGATTGCTCTCAGTTGGCGACAACTAATGTGACGCCCTCGAATCGACCATACACTAATCATGCACGCAAATGTGTACGACCAAGATCAGGGACTCACTTGAAGATATCACAACGCAACTCTAGACACAAATAAAATAAAACAAGCTTTATATTACAAGCCAGGGGCCTCGAGGGCTCGAATACATAAGCTCGAAAGCACAAGAGTCAGCGGAAGCAACAATATCTGAGTATAGACATAAGTTAAACAAGTTTGCCTTAAGAAGGCTGGCACAAAACAACACGATCGAAAAGGCAAGGCCTCCTGCCTGGGACCTTCTAACTACTCCTGGTCGTCAGCTGTCTCCACGTAGTAGTAGGCTCCGTCGGGGTAGTAGCAGTCGTCAAGTGTGGCATCTGGCTCCTGGACTCCACCATCTGGTTGCATCAACCAGCAAGAAGAAAGAAGGAGGAAAAGGGGGAGCAAAGCAACCGTGAGTACTCATCCAAAGTACTCGCAAGCAAGGATCTACACTACATATGCATCGGTATCAATGAAAAGGGTAGTATCTGTGGACTAAGCTGCAGAATGCCAGAATAAGAGGGGGAGTAGCTAGTCCTATCGAAGACTAGCATCTTCTGTAAACCACCGTCTTGCAGCAAGAGGGGGAAGTAGAGTAGTATAACATAAGTCATATTTATGTTGTTGTTCCAACGCCGACCTAGGCTTAATAGAGAGGTCATGCACGCCGGACTAAACCCTATGCCCCCAGGGGTCATGGGCCAATCGCCCCGGGAACTCCTGCACGTTGCGTGGGCGGCCGGTGAGCAGACCTAGCAACCACCTTTAAAAAGGTAGGAGCCTAACCAGTCCAACCCCGCGCGCGCCGCTCAGTCGCAATGACTTCAGTTAAGCTTCGGCTGATGCATACGACGCAGAACACCCATACTATGCCCATGTGATGGTTAGCGCTATCGGGCCAGAGGCCCCTTGAATCAAATATCCAAACCGTTTAGTGTCTTGGGAACGCGCGCTAACGAGCAGAGACTCACGATAATGTGACCCCATTGCCCCGTCTCGAGGACTTGCGGCAAGGGGGAGTGCCCGGCCACGCCTCGTATTTATCTTGCGGGCACCTTCCAGGTCAACCCGACTACACATCAATCGCAATTAAGCTCGCGCGGGTACCCCTCAGGGTCGACCCGTCTTTAGTAACCAGGTTCAATGTAAAGTCATAGTAACCATAGTAACTGTGTGTCTGACACCAAAGGGAAACCTGAGGAAATCACCCTCGATGGAATTCCACCTGATGTTTATCGTCAAGGTGAACGAAAGAGAAGTCACCCTCGAGGTCCACTCTTGATGAGTTGCATGACAGTGTCGTTATCAGGAGTGGAGAAAGAGGAAGCACCCTCGATGACCACAACCGATGAACTAACCTACAAGGTTAACATCAGAAGTACTGATGAGGTCTCACCATCGGCACTCGATAGTAACCCAGTAGTGTCGAGCAACTAAGGGGAAAGTGATGTGCGGTGCCGGGTCCTGGTCTTCGATCCCGTTGATCGGGTCTTTTGATAATCCAGCGAGGCAGTCGGGACAAGGTGGGGGGGGGTCACTGGTGGATCTCTAACCAGCATATACTAAGCAGTTTAGTATAAACATGTAAGGTATGAAAGCAGGTATCTACAACAGGCTATGCATTAGAATAGGATCATACAAAAAGCAGTAGCAGTTCTAATGCAAGCATAAGAGAGAAGGAAATGGGCGATATAGGAATGATCAAAGGGGGGGGTTGGATTGCCTGGTTGCTCTGGCAAGAAGGAGGGGTCGTTAACACCATAGTCGATCACCGGGGCATCATCGGTCTCGGGGTCTACCGGAGAGAAGAGGGGGAAGAAACAGTAAATATAAAGCAAACAGTTGCAACAGAGAAGCACGACACGTCAGCATGCAGTGCTAGCGTGCTCTAACGCGGTGGTACACGGTACCGGCGAAGGGGGATAACACTCGGGAAAGTATCCCCGACGTTTCGTGTTTTCGGTTAGATGAATCGGAGGGTGAAAGTTGCAGGTTCACTATGCTAGGGATGTGTGGCGAACGAACGGACCGTTTATTCGGATTCGTCTCGTCGTTCTGAGCGATTTTCATATATAAAACATTTTCATCCGAGTTACGGATTATTTTATATGATTTTCTAAAGTTTTAACCATTTTCTGAAATTTATTTAATTAAATTAAGTCAACATTATCCAGAATAGTAGGTGATGACGTCAGCATGACGTCAGGGTGATGTCAGCGGTCAGTTGACTTAGTCAAACTGACATGTGGGTCCTACCTGTCAAAGTTTCATCTGACTAACTACTGTTTTAATTTAACTAATCTAGTTAATTAGGTTAAAGAAGATTAATTAATTAAGTTAATTAATCATTTAATTAATTAATTATTTTCGTTAATACTATTTTTAAACCCTTTTTTTAGACGGGCCCCACGTGCCATAAGCACAGGGGCCATGCGGGCACGGGCTAACGGGCGGAGCGGGCGTGGGCGCCCGCTCGAAAGGGCGCCTGGGAAGCAGGCGAGGCCGCTGCGCGCCGGTAGGGCGCCGGCAGCCGGCAAGGGGGGAGAAGGGTCGGCCACACGAAAAGGGGCGAATGGGCGCGGGCACCGGGCGCCTGCCCGGTCGCAGCCAAGCGAGGCCGAGCGCGCCCCGGCTCTGCCCCGACGGAGGCGGCCAGGAGCAGCCAGGCAAGGCGCGCGCCAGTGGGGGCGGCCGGAGCTAGGTAGCGGCGGCGGGGCCGCGCAGCGGCGTGGCGGCGGTGTGGTGCAGGGGCGGCGCGACGGCCATGCGCGCCAAGCAGCAGCAGTTCTGCAGGAGCGCAGGGAGCGGGGCGGGGCCTGGTGCAGGCGAGCGCGCGCGGCGTGCGTCGGCAGCAGAGCAACGTGAGCAACCAGTACCCATGTATCTACGCGTACACACGAACTAGGATGAGCTTGGGACGGCAAATGACGACCAAATCGTGGGGAAAGAAGGGGAAAACCGGAGGAGAAGCTCACCAAGGAGTCATGGATGTGGTTGGGGAGGCCGGGGACGGTCGGGGTCGAGCGAATCGACCATGGCGGCCGACGGTGAAGGAGGTTGGAGACGAACTCGATGGCGGCGATTCGATGCGGCTTCGCTCGATTTGATGCTCGGGATGGACGAAATCGTTGGTGGTTTTCCTCCTGGTCGCGGTCTCAGGGCTTGGGAAGGCCGGTGGCCGCGGTGATTCGCAACGGCGTGCTCCGGTGTGCCGGGGTTAGTTTGGTCCGAGTGAGAGAGAGAGAAAGAGCGGCGCGAGGGAGAGAGGGAGGAGAGGCTAGGGTTCGCTCGCGGGGTCAGGGGCTCGATCTTGTAGGTCGTCGGGAGGCGGTGCATGCGCGACACACGCCCATCTGAGCCATGGACGAGCGCTGCTCATCCAGCACGTCCTCTGTGAACAGAGATAGGAGAAGGTACAAAGGTGTGTTGGGCCCTATACTGTAGAAATAAATCCCAAGTGCACAGTAGGTTCTACCTCTTTATATTTTCTTTTACTGATTAGTTTGTCTACATTGTTTTGCATTAAGTAGAGCCACCAATTGATTTTTGTAGAAAGTGTAACTTGCCACATAATTCAAATTACATTAAATGGCACTGCCACAAAAGTTTGAACCTCGTTTGATTTCATTTGATTTTTGGTTTGAATTTAAAAGTGATGGAAGGGTGTTGTTGGGTCATTCAAAAAAAAGGCTGGAGGAATTTTTGGAGTCTCAATTAATGTTGAAATCAACATGACAATGGTCAGGGGAATTTATATAATATGGTGAACATTTTAGTTTTACTCCTCGAAGAAATAATTCATTTGAATTTATTTTAAACTTGAAAATGGCTTTGATTTTGAACAAGCGGTAAGATGCATAGTAATCACGATGACATGGCCACCATTAGGGGGATTACTGTAGCATGATTCTCGGGGTGTTACAAATCTCCACTACTACAAGAAATATCGTCCCGAGATTTAAGAGGGGGGTTAAGGGGGAAAGTTTTTGTTACGAGATTTTAACGGATCTTCTTGGTCTTGGTTGCCCTTCTCGAAGAGGTCGATCCATTGTGTTGATGTCTTCATTTCTCTACTCCCGGTCATCATGATGAAGTCGTCATCCTTTCTTCGAAAATTCCATTGTACTTACAAATAGGTAAGGGGTAGCTCGACAACGATAGGATGTTATAAGGGGTACTCATCTGGGGTTATCCCATGGATGAACACATGAGTATCTCTCGAGTTGAACAAACGATACACATCAAGAGCAAAGTAAGAAGGTACCATGAGAAGTTTCAAACGGATAGACAGTCGTTCGATGTCTGAAACAAGGAGTGAAAGGGGTCCAGAGCAATGAGAATAAGTATTGCGTCTGATACCAGAATATCTCATTAGGAAGGTGGCCATGCACACAAATTGCACATGAAGCCAAACGTGAGGAATAACTTTGGCAACAAGGGTGTACAAGAGAGTCGGGTTTCGATCCTATGGAACTGCGGGTTATGGGCCCACCATGTGGGTTAAAAGTAGAAATAGCGGTGACATCTTGCACGATCATGATAGTCAGGAAGGTCAGAGCCTAGCCTGTCAGTTATGTTGGCAACAATGTCGGTACCAAGAGCGAGGGACGAAAATAACCATTTTCCTGCCCGTTGAAACGAGGCAGACCAATAGTCAAAGTTCTCGTCCATCGATGGTTACTGGTATGTTGTCAACAATAGTAACATGGTTGTACTGATAGAGGCTACGCCGAGGTGTTACATAAGCAGAGAATTATTACTGCTTAGATTGTATGTAGATCACAAGAAAGGTTGAACAAACCAATGGAAAGGAAAATCTGTTTGAACACAAATAATAGGAGCATATCCTAAGTCGGATAACAAGGAACTCAAGGTATGACACAAAATAAGAACAAGTTTTGTGTTGGAGGTAATGCAAGAATGTTGTCGATGTTAATACAAGTCATCGAGGGGAAAGGATGGTATTTCCCATCATGAATTTGATTCTCAACTTGGAAGAAGGCAAACCATTGTTGAGGATGATCATGACACATTTGTCGAGAGATTTCATTAAGATGTAATCGATCAGGGGCATCAAGTCAAAGGAATGATGAAGCGAAAGGTTATTGGAACTATGGGTACAAGACTAACTCGAAACCAAGCTTGCTGTTCAAGGTGAAATGATGTGCCGAGAAGATCGGCGTAAGCTTACTTCATCGTCGAAAATTGTGTTCTGAAAAGAAGGGCCAGGTAGCATAGTTAAAATTAGTACCATAATGGTGTAGCCGATCATGCTAGATATGACTTGAAGAATTAATAACTCATAAGCAATGGAGATTAGTTAGAGTTATAGAATCGGAGTGCGGAATTGATTCACTTATCATTGTCCTTGAGTGTCTAACAACTCAGAACCCGGGGAAAATTAGAATCGATGAGAAGTAACACTTGAAGAAGAACTCATAAGAAGTAATACGGTTCTGTGACATTATCAAGATACCACGGTTTAATACTCGTAGGTAGATCATAATCGAGGTTGGACAGGTGCATTGACCTGCAGAGGACAAGTGGTTTAACTTGTCCGAGAAAGGTATTTAAAGGAGAGCATGGTCGGAACCACGATTGCAAAAGGCCAGATCCCTGATATAAGATGAACTTATATCAAGGGGATAATTAATTTTAAGAGAAGCGTCCATGATAAGTTCCACATCAGGTCCATGGGCATGAACGCAAAGTTCAAGGTCGACTCCCACTTCTTCAATGCATAACCTTCCATTCACTTCTCGCTTCCGATGAGGTGGGAGTGTCGAAATTATATCTGGCAAAACGCCAGAGGAGTATAACTCGTGAAAACTCTCGGGTTCACACAGATTAGGGAAGGAATAGGTTCAACCCATAGGAGCCTCTTAGGAACATATACTACAAACTTAAAGAGACAGGATACAATTTACCAAGGCGTTATGTATCCGGGAAGAACTCACAAAGAGATTAAATATGAGAGGCATTATCGGATAATAATCCATTAAAGGATCTGGTGGTCTACCAGGAATCTGATGTGAGCATCGGTACTCAACCATAAGAAGAAATGATGCAGGGATATCAGTTTATAGAAACAACTGACTAATTCAAATCTCAAATGCAACGGAATTATGATTTCCAAATCAAACGATCAGAAGAAACCGCTCTGATTAAGAATGGGTAAGTTGAAATGACTTAGGGGTACAATCGACGATGATTTGATTGGTCGGGATCCAGCTCATATTCGGAATGACGTCTGAGCTGGAAGAACAAATTCTAGTTTGACTGATGATTGCGAGTATTCGCAACCTATTGGATCAATAAGATCAGAAAGTCAATCACAAAGGATTTTAATGAATATTGATATACATATGGAATTAACCATAATGCAAGCAAGCAAGAATTTCAAGAGCAATAGGCTGCTCAGGATTTTTTGAAGGTCGAATGATATTTCCGAGACTTGTGAAACACATGAACAACTGAGGATGAACGAATCCTCGCTAAGTGTGAGGAATTATTCATAGGGGTTGACGATGGAAGGGAATTGCAAATGCGATGAGCACAAGTTATCGGGATAACATCGGAGAGTATCTTCGGGGTCTTCTGATGAATCAAGGCATCATCTGGAATGAAGGGGCTCTCCGGGAGGAAGTATTTACGAGAACCTATTGTTAGAGTTTGCAAAATTATTTAACCCGAATAGAAGAGAGATCAGAGTCCCAGAGTAAATACGAGGAATAAAAGATCCTAATACCACCCAATGGCGACATGGGCCCGTAAGCCACACAACCATGTTAGTAAAACAGTTTTTCAAAGTCTAGACTCAACTTCGGCCAAAGAGTTGGAAAGGTGGTTCCCACAGGCAGTCGGCTCTGATACCAACTTGTGACGCCCCCGAATGGACCATACACTAATCATGCACGCAAATTGTACGACCAAGATCATGGACTCACTGAAAGATATCACAACACAACTCTAGACACAAATAAAATAAAACAAGCGTTATATTACAAGTCAGGGGCCTCGAGGGATCGAATACATAAGATCGAAAGCACAAGAGTCAGCGGAAGCAACAATATCTGAGTACAGACATAAGTTAAACAAGTTTGCCTTAAGAAGGCTAGCACAAAACAACACGATCGAAAAGGCAAGGCCTCTTGCCTGGGACCTCCTAACTACTCCTGGTCGTCAGCTGTCTCCACGTAGTAGTAGGCTCCGTCGGGGTAGTAGCAGTCGTCAAGTGTGGCATCTGGCTCCTGGACTCCACCATCTGGTTGCATCAACCAGCAAGAAGAAAGAAGGAGGAAAAGGGGGATCAAAGCAACTGTGAGTACTCATCCAAAGTACTCGCAAGCAAGGATCTACACTACATATGCATCGGTATCAATGAAAAGGGCAGTATCTGTGGACTAAGCTGCAGAATGCCAGAATAAGAGGGGGAGTAGCTAGTCCTATCAAAGACTAGCATCTTCTGGAAACCACCGTCTTGCAGCAAGAGGGGGAAGTAGAGTAGTATAACATAAGTCATATTTATGTTGTTGTTCCAACGCTTCGGGATCCTTTCTCGACTCCCGAAGCAACATATCCAAACAATGCCTTAGCATCCAGTTCTAGTTGTAGCGATCGGGATACAACTCGAAGAGTCTGTTACCGTAGGACAGGCTATCGATAGATGTTTTCTTCCCTGCAGGGGTGCACCAACTTACCAAACACGCTTGCTTAACTCTGGCCGGACACACCATCAGGTCATGCCCGCCCTCGGCCAAACAATACGCCGCAACCCGACCTAGGCTTAATAGAGAGGTCATGCATGACGGACTAAACCCTATGCCCCCAGGGGTCATGGGCCAATCGCCCCGGGAACTCCTGCACGTTGCGTGGGCGGCCGGTGAGCAGACCTAGCAACCACCTTTAAAAAGGTAGGAGCCTAACCAGTCCAACCCGGCGCGCCCCGCTCAGTCGCAATGACGTAAGTTAAGCTTCGGCTGTGCATACGACGCAGAACGCCCATACTATGCCCACGTGATGGTTAGGGCTATCGGGCCAGAGGCCCCTTGGATCAAATATCCAAACCGTTTAGTGTCTTGGGAACGCGCGGTAACGAGCAGAGACTCACGATAATGTGACCCCATCGCCCCGTCTCGAGGACTTGCGGCAAGGGGGAGTGCCCGGCCACGCCTCATATTTATCTCGCGGGCACCTTCCAGGTCAACCCGACTACACATCACTCGCAATTAAGCTCGCACGGGTACCCCTCAGGGTCGACCCGTCTTTAGTAACCAGGTTCAGTGTAAAGTCATAGTAACCATAGTAACTATGTGTTTGACACCAAAGGGAAACCTGAGGAAATCACCCTCGATGGAATTCCACCTGATGTTTATCGACAAGGTGAACGAAAGAGGAGTCACCCTCGAGGTCCACTCTTGATGAGTTGCATGACAGTGTCGTTATCAGGAGTGGAGAAAGAGGAATCACCCTCGATGACCACAACTGATGAACTAACCTACAAGGTTAACATCAAAAGTGCTGATGAGGTCTCACCCTCGGCACTCGATAGTAACCCAGTAGTGTCGAGCAACTAAGGGGAAAGTGATGTGCGGTGTCGGGTCCTGGTCTTCGATCCTGTTGATCGGGTCTTCTGATAATCCAGCGGGGCAGTCGGGACAAGGTGGGGGGGGGGGCGGGTCACTGGTGGATCTCTAACCAGCCTATACTAAGCAGTTTAGTATAAACATGTAAGGTATGAAAGCAGGTATCAACAACAGGCTATGCATTAGAATAGGATCACACAAAAAGTAGTAGCAGTTCTAATGCAAGCATAAGAGAGAAGGAAATGGGCGATATCGGAATGAACAAAGGGGGGGTGGCTTGCCTGGTTGCTCTGGAAGAAGGATGGGTCGTCAACATCGTAGTCGATCACCGGGGCATCATCGGTCTCAGGGTCTACCGGAGAGAAGAGGGGGAAGAAACAGTAAATATAAAGCAAACAGTTGCAACAGAGAAGCACGACACGTCAGCACGCAGTGCTAGGGTGCTCTAACGCAGTGGTACACGGTACCGACGAAGGGGGATAGCACTCGGGAAAGTATCCCCGGCGTTTCGTGTTTTCGGTTAGATGAATCGGAGGGGGAAAGTTGCAGGTTCACTATGCCAGGGATGTGTGGCGAACGTATGGACCGCGTATTTGGATTCGTCTCGTCGTTCTGAGCGATTTTCATATATAAAATTTTATATGATTTTTTAAAGTTTTAACCATTTTCTGAAATTTATTTAATTAAATTAAGTCAACATTATCCAGAATAGTAGGTGATGACATCAGCATGGCGTCAGGGTGATGTCAGCGGTCAGTTGACTTAGTCAAACTGACATGTGGGTCCTACCTGTCAAAGTTTCATCTAACTAACTACTGTTTTAATTTAACTAATCCAGTTAATTAGGTGAAATAAGATTAATTAATTAAGTTAATTAATCATTTAATTAATTAATTATTTTCGTTAATACTATTTTAAACCCTTTTTTAGATGGGCCCCACGTGCCATAGGCACAGGGGCCACGCAGGCACGGGCTAACGGGCGGAGCGGGCGTGGGCGCCCGCTCGAAAGGGCGCCTGGGAAGCAGGTGAGGCCGCTGCGCGCCGGCAGGGCGCCGGCAGCCGGCGAGGGGGGAGAAGGGTCGGCCACGCGAAAAGGGGCGAATGGGCGCGGGCACTGGGCGCCTGCCCGGTCGCAGCCAGGCGAGGCCCCAGCGCGCCCCGGCTCTGCCCCGACGGAGGCGGCCAGGAGCGGCAAGGCGAGGCGCGCGCCGGTGGGGGCGGCCGGAGCTAGGTAGCGGCGGCGGGGCCGCGCAGCAGCGTGGCGGCAGTGTGGTGCAGGGGCGGCGCGACGGCCATGCGCGCCAAGTAGCAGCAGTTCAGCAGGAGCGCAGGGAGCGGGGCGGGGCCTGGGGCAGGCGAGCGCGCGCGGGGTGCGTCGGCAGCAGAGCAACGCGAGCAACCAGTACCCATGTATCTACACGTACACACGAACTAGGATGAGCTCCCGACGGCAAACGACGACCAAATCGTGGGGAAGGAAGGGGAAAACCGGAGGAGAAGCTCACCAAGGAGCCGTGGACGTGGTTGGGGAGGCCGGGGACGGTCGGGGTCGAGCGAATCGACCATGGTGGCCGGCAGTGAAGGAGGTCGGAGACGAATTCGATGGCGGCGATTCGATGCGGCTTCGCTCGATTTTATGCCCGGGATGGACGAAATCGATGGTGGTTTTCCTCCTGGTCGCGGTCTCAGGGCTTGGGGAGGCCGGTGGCCGCGGTGATTCGCAACGGTGTGCTCCGGTGCGCCGGGGTTAGTTTGGTCCGAGTGAGATAGAGAGAAATTGCAGCGCGAGGGAGAGAGGGAGGAGAGGCTAGGGTTCACTCGCGGGGTCAGGGGCTCGGTCATGTAGGTCGTCGGGAGGCGGTGGATGCGCGACACGTGCCCATCTGAGCCATGGACGAGCGCTGCTCGTCCAGCACGCCCTCTGTGAACAGAGATAGGAGAAGGTACAGAGGTGTGTTGGGCCCTATACTGTAGAAATAAAGCCCAAGTGCACAGTAGGTTCTACCTCTTTATATTTTCTTTTACTGATTAGTTTTTCTACATTGTTTTGCATTAAGTAGAACCACCAATTGATTTTTGTAGAAAGTGTAACTTGCCACATAATTCAAATTACGTTAAATGGCACTGCCACAAAAGTTTGAACCTCGTTTGATTTCATTTGATTTTTGGTTTGAATTTAGAAGTGATGGAAGGGTGCTGTTGGGTCATTCAAAAAAAAGGCTGGAGGAATTTTTGGAGTCTCAATTAATGTTGAAATCAACATGACAAAGGTCAGGGGAATTTATATAATATGGTGAACATTTTAGTTTTACTCCTCGAAGAAATAATTCATTTGAATTTATTTTAAACTTGAAAATGGCTTTGATTTTGAACAAGCGGTAAGATGCATAGTAATCATGATGACATGGCCACCATTAGGGGGATTACTGTACCATGATTCTCGGGGTGTTACATATGTATGTATCCCTGTACAGATATAGTGCTTTGGCCGCTCCCTATCATGCAACTTTGTATGTGTGTATCCGGTGCACGACATCACAGGATATTAACCAGATAAGCTACCACGTGCTTGTCCTGCTTTTCCTTGCGAGGAAATGGCCGCATATGCAAATGTTTCCGTTTATTGTTCGCTTTATCCACTCACTTCTCAGTCGCCCTCTACATCCTGTGCTGCCTCCACTTGTTCCTCCATTGCCTCCTGGTTCTGCCTCCTACTGCTCCAATTCAGTGCAGTAATTCTGTGTGTATAACATCTCGGGCGGCTGCAATCTGCAGAGAGATCAATTACTTTTAGCAAGCAGGGGAAAACTAATTCTGTATACATGTAAAATGCTCCGAAATTGTACCTTAGAAGTTGACACACTCATCATCAATCATGACGCTTAGCTTCTTTGTTGCTACAATTGTGCATTGCACACGTAGCTCCTCATTGCAACCGTCTAACTCATGTCTGGTAGCCTCATGAGGCTGTCACAGTATGTCATAGATAATGTCTCGAGGGAGGTGAGGCTATGTAGGTTTGGAGGAAGTGATGAGAGATTCGGGCATGCCAGGAACATAAGTTGTTGGAGGGAGGTTAGAAGGTCTCTCTTTTTCCTCTGCTAGGCTCACCAAGCTCTCTCCTTGGCATGAAACGGAGTCACAGTTCTTATTTTGAGGCATTAGTCTTTGCAAGCAACTTCAAAACTATATCAATAAAACCTGCCATTAGATAAACCATCAGTTTGTAATCTTATTTTTTTTCACGTACGTACTAGTATATCTTGTTGTTCAGATAGATTAATGTATGATTGTATATATCATTGTCTGTAGGTGACATCTCCTTTTGTTTTAGCAGGCTCTTTGGCAGCTAGAGAAGCAAGCTGGACAAACTTTTGGCCATTCAAAAACTCGATGATCATGACATCGTAAGAGCAATTCATTTGTAGGACTACATCATTCTCATTTTGCTTGGTCTGTAAAAATATAATTGATTGTGAGCTATGAGAGATTATGTTGTTGTGATGTGATTGATACTGCTATGATGAGATATTGATTCCAAGTCAAGATGTGAAGAACTGTTGTCACATTTTTATTAGGTGTCATTCACAATTTTATAGCAAGTTTGTCTTCCTATGATGTTATTTAACCTGTAAAGATTGGATTTTTAACTGTTTTACACCATTTTAACTCAATAGGCCAATCCATGCCTACCAAATAGTGTTGTATATGGAGGGGATTGTGGCTGGAGAGGAATTTGAGGTTTCAAGGGGATCTGAGAGGATTGGGTGAAAGAGGGGGATTCACCAAATCCTCTGAAATCCCCTCCTCCCCAAACCTCTCAAATCCACTCCTACCAAACAAGGCCTTAAGAGATGAAAGTATCTGCCATTCTCCACAATTCTCCAAATGCAAAGTCTGCAAAGAGGTAACAGAGATATTGCGAGCAAGCCAAGAAGGAGAGGTAGCACCACTGTATCCAGATATCTGTGGACGGTTTAGGTTCTTATGTGGTTCAAGACCCTCAAGCACCTCTGTCGGAAAGCACTCTGTTTCTATGCTGGTATAAGGTTCAAAGCTCGTGACATTCTCACATTCATCACTGTCGTCGGAGTCATATTCATCATCTGATATGTTCAGGATGCTATCTTCCCAGAACAAGTGCAGCTTTTCTAAGTGTCGTTTATATCTCAGTCCTGCCCCACAAGTCTCCTCCCGAGTTTTAACATTTTGAAGTTGAGAAATCCTAAGTTGGGAAAGATCTTTCATGGATTGAAGTTCTATAATCTGAAAGCCATTAGAATATTGTACCCTGAAATTGCTTAGTGTGTGAAGTCAGGTCAATGTGCCAATTCTAGCAATGGAAGCTCCAACGAGATGCCGCAAACTGACAAGATTATACATGCCATCAGGTACATTAAGAGGAGTGTTTGAGCTGATATCTAATACTTGAAGGTGGCAAAAACTGCTCAAAACCTGAGGCAAATCTCCCCTCACCTCATTGATATTAAGTTTTAGATAGCGGAGATGAGTAGGATTTATACTGTGCTCGAGGGAACTAAAATCTTCAAATGTTGCTGATATTTGCAGCACACGTATATCATGTGCCTTCTGGAATATGTCTTCAAAGCATTGGAAGAAGGAACAGTCATATTTCCCAATTAACAGTAATGTCCTCAGTTTTCTCACTGATGTAACTGTTTTTCACATATCTTCTTTAAACTTGCTACTCCAAGACACGTTCCCATACTGATCTTTCTTGCACTCTATTGAAAAATGTTGTGCAGCTGGCAATATATCATTGCATTGTAGACCATCTATAATTGCACATTCAGCTCTTGAAGTCATCCTTGCAAAATCATGCATAAGTCCAGACACAGCATAATTTCTTTTGTTGCCTTCGAAAGGAAATGAATTTTGACTGCATGGAGAGGAGTCTTCTTCACATTGCTGAAAGTATCCTAGGTTCACCAAATCAGCCAGATAGTCCATTCTTGTCTCCTCTAGATTCTTACTTGGATGGTGGCTCTGTTTGACAAATCCTTGTGAAATCCAAATACGGACCAACTCCTCACCAGGAAACTCATAACTGACAGGAAATATAGAACAATACGAGAAGCATCGGTGTAGATGATACTGTTGGGGCTGGACAACAACAATGCGCTGCACAAAATTCACCGACACGGCAAATATGCACACTACTCATCCCCCTCCACTTGTGATGAACTTTGAGGACAGCTTCAACCAACAAGTAAGAAGCAGAATAACACAAACAACATGCACAAGTGACACATGATTTTAACGTGGAAAAACCTCCTCAACTTGAGGAGTAAAAATCCACGGCTGTGGACCGACCGGTCCACACAACTTCACCATGAGAATGATTAGTACAAAGCCTTATCTAGAACCTCTAGAGAGATTTACAACACACTCTCCACGTTGCCAACCGGCAACAGCAACAACAGCCACAAGAGGCAAGATTTTAGCAAAGCAGAGTTTACACAACTTCTGTACCCTTCAGTGTTTTGCAAACTGCTCTTAAACCGCTGAACCAAATAGGACCAAATTTGGCAGACAAGTAGACACATGAGTTCTTGACACCCCCTCCAAATTTCAACTCAATAGGACTTCATTTGCCAACCCAAATTGTTCGTCTCCCAAAACTACTCTGTTCTGAAACTGCAGCAGTCAGAGCTGACAAAACCACTCTCAAATCTGATGCTCCACTGACCCAATCCACAAACTAGCTGATCAGATCGAAGTAATCAAAGTAAGGAATGAGCTCACCAAGTTTGGGGTCGATCCAAGCACCTTTGAGCCTCCAACCACCAGCTTGAACACTGTCTAGTCAGATGCAGCAAATCTGGACATAACCTCTGCTTCTTCTTCTTCCTCTCTCTCAGGTTGTGTTTTCTCTTGTGTGCTCTCTCTCACTCTCTGTAACACCCCAAATTTTTGGGTTTGGTTTTTCTTCCAAACTTTTGGCCTATTGGAAGGGGGTTGTTTGATCTTCTCTTAAGACCCTTCTAAAATCTCTTCTGGCCAAAGTTTGTGTGTTTTCTCAAGCTTGGTTTTTGGTCTTCAAGGTTTACTCTTGTGTTAGCTCAAGCACAAGTTGAGTTTCAAAAGAGTTTGTTTGATTTCTATCCTTCTTGATTTAAACCTCTTAGGTTTAACCTTGGACCTATCTTCCTCTCCAACCTTCATCTTGCCATGACCCCAACAAAAGTATTTCTCTCCAAGACCCTGTCCACACCTTAAGACAAGCATCTCATCAATTCCAGTGAGTTTTGAACTCATTGAGATTTTCCCTCTATTTAATTTACTCCAAAAACTATTTATGTCCTTTATAGTGGACCTTGGTGATTTACAAAGGAACCACCATGTCTATCTTGTTATTTCATTCCAAACTAACTTTCCTAGATAGTCCTTAGTACACACAAACTAGATCCATCTTGTTTCACTGGTCCACAGTTCAAAATTTTCAAATTTCACCTGCTGCAAGTTTTGACCAGATTTGCAAAATTTGGTCAAATTCATATTTATCTTCTTCTAAAAATTCTGTGAAAATTCAGGCAGCCTCTAGATGCATCTAGAGGCCACTCCACCAAATATCAGCCCCAGAAACATTTCCCTCATGCCAGAATCATTTCATCAAACACCTGGCATGCACTATACTGTCAGTTTCAGAAACTGCTAACTGAAGTTGTCAACAGTTCGTCAGTTCGTCAGAGCCATAGCAACAATTTCGCCAGTACCTGCCGGCGACACACACTACACCTCCTGCTTATCCAACGCGCCGCACTCTCGCTTGACTGCTTCTGGGCGTCGGTGGCGCTCTGGCCCGACCACGCCGGCGACTTCCACGGCAACAGAACCGCCCGTGGCGGCTGGCAGAAGTCACCCTACAGCTCGACGCCGTTTGACGCCGCGCAAGTCACCCCAGCGCTCCGTGTGGCCATCTCCACTGCCAGCGCACGCCTGCAGCACCGTCGCCGTGGCCTGGCGCGCGCAGAGCGCGTTTTCTGCCGCCGACGTGCCGCAGGGCCGTTCCGTCGAGGGCAGCCCGTAATCATCTCTCCCCTGCTGAGTTAGGCACGGGAATGGAACCAGTGCACTTCCTAGTCGATGCTCAAGCCCCTAAACCCACCGTCCAGCCACTGCATCGCCGTAATCACTCGCCGGACTTATCCCGTTCACGGCAACCGCCTCGGGCCGGCTATATAAAGCACCCCCGAGCTCGTTCTCGAGCCCGCACACCTCCACCATCTCCCTAGACCGCGCCCAGCCTCTGGAAGAGCCTCGAGGGGCCCTTCTTCCCCAACTCCGGCCAACTCCGTCCGCCTCGGGCTCCGGCAGCATTTTCTTCGGTGAGAGCTCCTCCGCCGCCGTGGACTCGAGAGTAGCACCCTGGCACCTACCTAAACCTAACCCCCACTTCAATTCGACCCCAGGAACTCTCCCCGACGAGGCCCACGACCACCCGAGCCCCCGTTCGCCGGAGACAGGGTCGCCGTCGACGTGGGGCTCGCCGATGCTCAACTCCACCACCAATCGACGCGGAAGATCACCAGGAAGCTGTACGTACCCTTTTCTCCCCCTAGCTCTCCGTGGATCGGCGCTGGCGACCACCGCAGCACCTGGCGCCGGCGCGACTCTGTCTCAGAGTTCAAACCCGACGAGTGGGACCCCTCGTCAGCCTCTCATCACTCTCCGAACCATTTTTCTGGAAAGCGCCTTCGGGCGAAGTACGTTTTCTTCTTCGAGTGGCGTACTGCATACCAGTTCGCTTTTCTGTTTTCTATTCTAGCCCTTGGAAATTTTCTGTTTCATTACAGATGAGTCCCTGGACAGAAACTCTAATATCTTTTTAACTAAAGACGATTTTGAGTTGATTCTTTTTTTGTCCTCTTTAGTTTTTTCTCTAGTTTTTTGTCATATTTATGTGAAATTTTTTGGAGCAACTTTACTTGCACACGTGGTATTTATTTTAGTATCCGTTTGTTTGAATACGTAGATACCGAAGGCTGTGACGGAGCCGCGAACCTCATCGAGTTAGACTCCGGCTACTCCGAACCAGGCAAGCATCTTTGAACCTTTGATATGATGAGTGTGTTGCATGTTTGCTCGAGTAGTTCTTCTCATAAGCATGGTCATATAAGCATTGGTGTATGGTTATATTTCATGCAAGTAAGCTTCGGGTGAGCCCCGAATGATAATGTTTGAACCACCTCGATCATGTAGTGACATGATGGGTGGTATGCTGGTATTGTTGGAGCATGCCAGTAGTTGGTTAACTTAGTGTCAACGGAGATCATGTCGTGATTCCGTTCATCTCCTTTTGGTACTATCATAGGCCGTCTGTTAAGATTGCGGTCTAGTCAGTTGTAAACCACTTCCCGAGTACACACCAAGTAGAGGGGCCGGGATGAGGGTTCCATGGCCCTGGATTAAAGCCCATCATCCGGTCAGGGGGCATGGGTGTTTCCGGTTGGGACCGAGAGGGGGGCACCCCTTAGAGCGCGCATATACAAATTTGATCCCATGCTATTCGAGGTTGTAGCCTCCCCGTCTTAAAGTTTTTCGTGAATGTTGTCGCGGGTGATTCCGGACAGCAGGATGTGAAATGGGTGTGCACTGGTTAGTTGGGTTTCTACTAAAACACCGTAGACAGAACTACTCCCCGTGGCTAGTAGAATCCTTTGGCTATGAGTTAAGAGTACAAGCTCTGCAGAGTTAAATCTTTCACGTAGCCATGTTTATGGCCTAGGGTCAACCTTTGTGTCAACCCGGTGACCGTCCTTGGTAATTTCTTGATAGTAACAAGAGTAGCGATTCATGTCAAATTCATTTGGTAGATGAACTCATTACCTCTGTACTGATTTATTTCCTGAAGTATTTCACCATTCATCATTGATTATTTTTAAGCCCTTTATGAGATGTCGCACAGACGTCCGACTGCGGCACTCTTTTAAGCCCGTTATGCGATGTCGCTCGGACGTCCGACTGGGGCATTCTTTTTATTTATAATCCCATTATGTGATGTCTCTTAGACGTCCAACTGTGGCATTCTTGTTATTTATAAGCCCTTTATGTGATGTCGCACAGACGTCCGACTGTGGCATTCTTTTAAGCCCTTTATGCGATGTCACTCAGACGTCCGACTGTGGCATTCTTTTTATTTATAAGCCCTTTATGTGATGTCGCTCAGACGTCCGACTGTGGCATTCTTTTTATTTATAAGCCCTTTATGCGATATCGCTCAGACGTCCGACTAAGGCATTCTTGTTATTTATTTTTGCTATAAGCCCTTTATGTGGTGTCGCTCAGACGCCCGACTGTGGCCTGCTATCATTTATTATTTTCTCACGAGGCGTCACTCAGACACTCGTTTGGTCTCCTTCCATTTATCTTATGGATTTCGGGAGGATTACCGCCCGACTTCTATTGTTGCATACAGCACACTAATATTTTTATCTGGTCGCATTTTTGTTAGAATACTCACATGCATCATGTTGGCACTTATTATATCTTATGTCCGAACTGTCTTGCGAGTACATTCAAAGTACTCACCTGGCTTGTTGATTTGGCCAGATGTGGACGAAGGCGATCTCATGGATGAAGAGTTCGATAGCGAGTCCGACGTCTAGTGGAGTGCCAGTCAGTCTCTTGCGATCCTGGAGATGATCACTGTTTTATACCGCTTCCGCCTACCACCAAATAAATTCATCGGGTCTCACTCCGACACTCGATGAACTGTATTATATTGGAGTCTCGTCACCCACTTCATTGTGACATAACCACCACCTTTTATTACGAGTTAGTAGTATGCCACCCTGCCTTTGTGTCATATCCGCCTTTATGTACTATATTGGCACGCTTGTAATAAAATTCTTGAGCAACCCCAGCACAACCTTGTATAATATTCAATGTACTGGAATTCTGTATCAAGGAATTGTCTACCAGCAGGAAATATTCTTCCTCGCTGGCTTAAACAAAAGATCGGTCTTTCGGTAAATATTTTACTGAAGGACCAGTCCTGACAACCTTGGTATCAGAGCCAGGCTGACTGTAGGAAGCCACTAGGTGCGCTCGCTAATCGGTTATTAGCGAATAATTGATATTCATCATTTTTACATCTGTAGCAATTTTCTGTTGGTCATCATAAATTTATGACTTGACTATTCAGAATTTTTGTCTACTTTTGTTGTTGGCATCAACGACTGTGATGCGCAGGTGTTCGCCAACATTCCTGAGGGGTTTGTCAAGCTCCTGTTCGCCATCACCAAAGTCGCGATTGGGCCATCAACCTGTCCAGAGTTTACACTCTACCGTCACAAGCTCAACGACAACGTGTCAATGCACCAGGCCGTGGTGCACTTCAAGGGAGGGCATTCTAAAGCGCGTCGCCTCCGATTTGTGGGCAGGGCCATGCCTACGGAGAGGCATGCCATGCAAATGGCTGCCCATGAGGCGATAGCCCGTCTCAGGGACATCCTTCCTTCAATGAAGACTCGTCGCTACCGTTACCTCCCATGCCACGTGCCACCATGCATTTGCGTGCACAAATGGGGAGCGTGATTAAGCCATTGAATCAATGGTTGAGTACCTCAAGGCACTTGAGGCAGCCTTTGATAATCTTGTGGACGACTTGGTGGCTACCCGTATGGAATTAGTCCAGAGTGGCTCCGCCAACAGGAGGGAGCTACTCCATACTGCGCCACCAATGACATTTGTCTCGTCCGCCGCATCCTACGCACCTTCCATCCTAGCCACCGCTCGCCGTCTGCCTACCACTGAGGAGTTTGACCAGGTCATTGCTCCTACCCCAGTCAGAGCTGCACCGCCTGCCGCACCTGCTTCAACACCTCGTACCCATATTCCGCGCCTGGAGCCTATTAGTGAGGAGGAAGTTGAGTCTCCAGCATCACTGGGCCTTACCCTCGGCAGGCCGAGGGAAATCTTCAACATCTCCAACTAGTGCGTTATTCCGACATGCACTGTGCTCGCTTGTAATATGTGTGTGATATGTAAAATAGGTTGATGGGAGTAGTCTGTTTGCGCATCATGTAGGATCTTGGAGGAGTGCACTAGCATAAATAACATGTCAGGATGTGTACGCACACCCTGAGTGACGTATGTATAATTAGAACTCGCGTGTAAGATATGTACTAGCGGTCCTTCTCCGTGCGCAATCCAGCAGTATTTTTTAAAAAAAATCTCCTCGGAGCTCGTGTTTTGTTGCTTTTGCAAATCTTGGTCGATTTTTGCTGCTCGGTTCTTCTCTTGATTTCTGCAATAATACCCCAGAGTAAGAAATGACTCGTCCCAGGACGCGTTCAATGCCAAGTCCGCCGGAGGAAAATTATGGCACACAGACAGACAACAATTTCACACAGGGGCAGTCAAGTCAGCAGGGCAGCGAAACAACATTTTCTCAAGTTTGCCGTCTTTTCGAGCAAAGTCAGCAACAGCACCAAGAAATGATCAACCATGTCATTATCATGGGAAATCACCGTGAGCCATACCAACAGCACTCAAAATTATCTGAATTTCAGAAGACACGTCCAACAACGTTTTTGCACACAGACAAACTTCTTGAGGCCGATGATTGGCTTCGAGATATTGAAAGGAAATTAATTGTGGCACAATGCTCAGACCATGAAAAGGTGTTGTACGCACCACATTACCTTACTGGAGCAGCCGCGTCATGGTGGGAAAATTTTCTGCTTATGCATCCCGACATAAATAATATCACCTGGGAAGATTTCAAGGAAGGCTTCCGTGGGGCACACATCCCTAAGAGCATTATGAAGATCAAGAAAAGAGAATTTGATGACCTCAAGCAAAGAGGCATGACAGTATCGGAGTACAATAGTCAGTTTACGCAATTATCCCGTTATGCCAACGAAGAGCGAATGACTGAAAATAAGAAGATGGAGAAATTCCAGGATGGACTGGCACCAGCACTAAAATGCCAGTTAGTCGTACACACTTTTCCAGATTTCAAGACACTGGTGGACAAAGCCATTACGTTGGAAAATGAACGTCGTAGTCCGGAAGACATTCGCAAGAGAAAAAGGGATCAGACCAACCACCCTCGCAACAACAAGAAAATAATAAGCTTCCAAAGAAATGGGGCGAACAAACCCACGACAAATGACACACGTCCAAACAAGAATTTTCATGCAAGAGACAAGGATTTCACCTATCGCCCGGGTGTTACCTGCTACACATGTGGAGAAGAGGGACACTATGCTAAACAGTGCCCAAAGCCAGGAAACTCAGCACCGAAGCCAAACAGCAACGGAAACAATTCCGCGCCCAAGCGTAACAACTTTAACCCCAATAACAACCACAAGAAAAGCCACCTGAACCATGTGACCAAGGAGCAAGCACAGGATGCCCCGGATATCGTACTCGGTACGTTCCCTGTCAACACAATACCTGCCACGGTTTTGTTTGATTCTGGAGCTTCTCATTCGTTCATTTCGAAGAATTTTGCTTTGCAACATGGTTTTCCAATACTTCCCTTGGGAAAATCAATGACCATCAAGTCCCCGGAAGTAAGCAGATCACTCAGAATTACTGCCAAGGTTTGACAATTGAAAATGAAGGGTTACAGTTTCACGCAAATCTCATCGTGTTGGAAAACAAGGGACTGGATGTTATCCTGGGTATGGACTGGCTAAAAACCAATAAAGGGTTTATCGACTGCTTCAACCGGACTGTGATTCTCACTCATCATCACGGAAAGACAATAAGAGTCGCAGCTCAAGAAAGGCCAGTATCGCGGCAACCAAAATTAAACAAGGTAGACACTTCTGAGTTAAGCAAGGTTCCAGTTGTATGTGAATTTCCGGACATATTTCCCGAAGAACTACCGGGCATGCCACCAGACAGAGAAATAGAATTCATCATTGAGCTAGCGCCTGGAACCACCCCCATATACAAGAAACCGTACAGAATGACACCATCCGAGTTGGTTGAACTAAAGAAGCAAATAAAGGAATTGCTAGACAAAGGATTTATACGGGCCAGCTCCTCACCTTGGGGTTCGCCGGTATTATTTGCCAAAAAGAAGGATGGGACTATGAGATTATGTATAGACTACCGAGCGCTCAACATGGTCACAATCAAGAACAAATATCCGATGCCACGGATAAATGATTTATTTGACCAGCTTGCGCAAGCCAAGGTTTTCTCAAAAGTTGATTTAAGGTCAGGTTATCATCAATTGAAAGTACAAACAAAAGATATCCCGAAAACAGCATTCACCTCCAGATACGGGCTTTATGAATTTATAGTAATGGCGTTTGGACTGACCAACGCCCCCGCATATTTCGTCCACCTCATGAACAAAGTATTTATGAAATTCATGGACAAATTTGTGGTGGTATTTATTGATGATATCTTGGTATATTCCAAGACACCGGAAGAACATGCTGAACACCTCCGCATTGTACTGGGAGAATTAAGGAAACACCAACTTTACGCCAAATTCAGTAAATGTGAATTTTGGTTGAGGCAAGTGGGTTTCCTAGGACACGTATTAACACAAGAAGGAATTGCTATGGACCCGGATAAAGTTAAGGCCGTTCTTGGCTGGAAGTCACCGGCCAGTGTGATGGACATACGAAGTTTCCTCGGTATGGCTGGGTATTACAGATGGTTTATTGAAGGATTTTCCACCATAGACAAACCAATGACACAGTTACTCAAGAAGGATAAGAAGTTCGTATGGACCGAAGCATGTGAGAAAAGCTTTCAAGAACTCAAAAAGAAGTTAACAACAACCCCAATATTGATTGTACCAGACATACACAAGAGTTTTGAAGTATATTGCGGCGCATCCCGAAAAGGCCTCGGAGGCGTACTAATGCAAGAAGGCAAAGTAGTCACCTAAGCTTCCCGGCAACTGCGAAAACATGAAGAAAATTATCCTACTCATGATTTGGAGTTGGCAGCAGTCATTCATACACTCAAGGAGTGGAGGCACTTTTTGCTCGGGAATCGTTGTGATATATACACGGACCATAAGAGCCTTAGATATATTTTCACGCAACCAGAACTCAATTTGCGACAACGATGCTGGCTGGAACTGGTAAAAGATTATGACGTTGGTATACACTACCACCCAGGGAAGGCAAATGTAGTAGCTGATGCTCTCAGCCGTAACCCCAGCCCGAACAACGGCAGCCTACAGAACCTGAGATCCGAATTTCAGCGAGAATTCACCAAGCTCAACCTAATGATGGTCACTGAAGACGAAGTGTCAAATCTAGAAATATAGCCTATGCTAATAGAACAAATAAAGAAGGCTCAGCATGGACACCCCAGCATCGAAGGGATAAAAAGAAAAGTAAGTCAGGGCAAGGCCTCAGAATTCACCATAGACAGTGAAGGAATATTATGGTTCGGAGACAGACTTTGCGTACCAAATGACAACGACCTTAAACAGCAAATTCTAGCAGAAAACCACACGCTCCATACTCAATCCACCCTGGAGGGACGAAAATGTACAAGGACATTCAGGAAAGATTTTGGTGGCACGGCATGAAGAGGGATATAGCCACATTTATTGCATGCTGCGATTCATGTCAACGCATTAAAGCCGAGCACCAAAAACCCGCAGGGCTATTACAGCTAAATAAGACACCAGAGTGGGAATGGGACAATATTGGAATGTATTTTATTGTTGGACTACCACGGTCACAACACGGTAATGATGCCATATGGGTCATCACAGATAGACTGACCAAGGTAGCACACTTCATCCCAGTCAAGACGACCCACACTACCCAAAAGCTTGCCAAGCTTTACCTCGCACGTATAGTATGCCTACATGGGGTTCCAAAGACTATAAAATCCGATAGAGGCACTCAGTTCGTCTCCAAATTCTGGGACCAGTTGCAACAAGCCCTCGGAATGCAACTAACGTTCAGTACAGGTTATCACCCCCAGATTGGAGGACAAACAGAACGACTAAACCAAATACTTGAAGACATGCTAAGGGCATGTGTCCTCACATATGGGACCAGTTGGGAGGCAAGCTTACCATATGCCGAGTTTGTATACAACAATAGTTACCAAGCCAGCCTGCAGATGGCACCTTTCGAAGCCTTGTACGGAGGAAGATGTCGTACTCCATTAAACTGGTCAGAAACAGGGGACAGTCGTATCTTCGGCCTAGATATGTTAAGAGAAGCCGAGGAAAGAGTTAAAATAATACGGGATCGACTCAAAACAGCCCAAAGCCGACAGAAGAGCTATTACGATCAAAAGCATCGGGAAATAAGTTTTGAGCCCGGTGAAGACGTGTACTTACGTGTATCACCTATGAGAGGACTGCAACGATTCAAAGTCAAAGGGAAACTAGCACCCCGATTCATCGGACCCTTTCGTATAATTGCACGGAGAGGCACAGTAGCTTACCAGCTGGACCTTCCCAAGGAACTGTCAGACGTCCACGATGTGTTCCACGTCTCACAACTACGGAAGTGTGTAAGCAACCTAGAGAAGCATGTGTCACATGAAAACCTTGACGTGCAACCAGATCTCACCTACCGGGAGCACCCAGTAAAATTTTTGGAGGAGTCTGAAAGGAGAACCCGTCAGAAAACTATTAAATTTCTCAAGGTTCAGTGGAGTAACCACACAGAGGATGAGGCAACGTGGGAAAGGGAAGAATTCCTTCGGACAGAACACCCACACCTATTTGAGGATCAGCTGAAATCTCGGGGACGAGATTTTTCCTAAGGGGGTAGGTGTTGTAACACCCCAAATTTTGGGTTTGGTTTTTCTTCCAAACTTTTGGCCTTTTGGAAGGGGGTTGTTTGATCTTCTCTTAAGACCCTTCTAAAATCTCTTCTGGCCAAAGTTTGTGTGTTTTCTCAAGCTTTGTTTTTGGTCTTGAAGGTTTTCTCTTGTGTTGGCTCAAGCACAAGTTGAGTTTCAAAAGAGTTTGTTTGATTTCTCTCCTTCTTGATTTAAACCTCACAGGTTTAACCTTGGACCTATCTTCCTCTCCAACCTTCATCTTGCCATGACCCCAACAGAAGTATTTCTCTCCAAGACCCTGTCCACACCTTAAGACAAGCCTCTCATCAATTCCAGTGAGTTTTGAACTCATTAAGATTTTTCCTCTATTTAATTTACTCCAAAAACTATTTATGTCCTTTATAGTGGACCTTGTTGATTTACAAAGGAACCACCATGTCTATCTTGTTATTTCATTCCAAACTAACTTTCCTAGATAGTCCTTAGTACACACAACCTAGATCCATCTTGTTTCGCTGGTCCACAGTTCAAAATTTTCAAATTTAACCTGCTGCAAGTTTGGACCAGATTTGCAAAATTTGGTGAAATTCATATTATTCTTCTTCTAAAAATTCTGTGAAAATTCAGGCAGCCTCTAGATGCATCATGAGGCCACTCCACCAAATATCAGCCCCAGAAACATTTCCCTCATGCCAGAATCATTTCATCAAACACCTGGCATGCACTATACTGTCAGTTTCAGAAACTGCTAACTGAAGCTGTCGACAGTTCGTCAGTTCGTCAGAGCCACAACGACAATCTCGCCAGTACCTTCCTTGGATCGACGCACACTGCACCTCCTGCTTATCCAACGCGCCGCACGCTCGCTTGGCTGCTTCTGGGCGTCGGTGGCGCTCTGGCCCGACCACGTTGGCGACTTCCACGGCAACAGAACCGCCCGTGGCGGCTGGCAGAAGTCACCCTACAGCTCGACGCCGTTTGACGCCGCCCAAGTCACCCCAGCGCTCCGCGTGGCCATCTCCACTGCCAGCGCACGCCTGCAGCACCGTCGCCGTGGCCTGGCGCGCGCAGAGCGCGTTTTCTGCCGCCGACGTGCCGCACGGCCGTTCCGTCGAGGGCAGACCGTAATCATCTCTCCCCTGCTGAGTTAGGCACGGGAATGGAACCAGTGCTCTTCCTAGTCGATGCTCAAGCCCCTAAACCCGCCGTCCAGCCACTGCATCGCCGTAATCGCTCGCCGGACTTATCCCGTTCACGGCAACCGCCTCGGGCCAGCTATATAAAGCACCACCGAGCTCGTTCTCGAGCCCGCACACCTCCACCATCTCCCTAGACCACGCCCAGCCTCTGGAAGAGCCTTGAGGGGCCCTTCTTCCCCAACTCCGGCCAACTCCATCCGCCTCGGGCTCCGACAGCATTCTCTCTGGTGAGAGCTCCTCCGCCGCCGTGGACTCGAGCGTAGCACCGTGGCACCTACCTAAACCTAACCCCCACTTCAATTCGACCCCAGGAACTCTCCCCGACGAGCCCCACGACCACCCGAGCCCCCGTCCGTCGGAGACAGGGTCGCCGTCGACGTGGGGCTCGCCGATGCTCAACTCCACCACCAATCGACGCGAAAGATCACCAGGAAGCTGTACGTACCCTTTTCTCCCCCTAGCTCACCGTGGATCGGCGCTAGCGGCCACCGCAACACCTGGCGCCGGCGCGACTCTGTCTCAGAGTTCAAACCCGACGAGTGGGACCCCTCGTCAGCCTCATATCTCTCTCCGAACCGTTTTCCTGGAAAGCGCCTTCGGGCGAAGTACGTTTTCTTCTTCGGGTGGCGTACTGCGTACGGGTTCGCTTTTCTGTTTTCTATTCTAGCCCCTGGAAATTTTCTGTTTCATTACAGATGAGTCCCTGGACAGAAACTCTAATATCTTTTTAACTAAAGATGATTTTGAGTTGATTCTTTTTCTGTCCTCTTTAGTTTTCTGTCTAGTTTTTTCTCATATTTATGTGATTTTTTGGAGCAACTTTACTTGCACACATGGTATTTATTTTAGTATCCGTTTGTTTGAATACGTAGATACCGAAGGCCGTGACGGAGCCGCGAACCTCGTCGAGTTAGACTCCGACTACTCCGAACCAGGCAAGCATGTTTGAACCTTTGATATGATGAGTGTGTTGCATGTTTGCTCGAGTAGTTCTTCTCATAAGCATGGTCATATAAGCATTGGTGTATGGTTATATTTCATGCAAGCAAGCTTCGGGTGAGCCCCGAATGATAATGTTTGAACCACCTCGATCATTTTGTGACATGATGGGTGGTATGCTGGTATTGTTGGAGCATGCCAGTAGTTGGTTAACTTAGTATCAACGGAGATCATGTCGTGATTCCGTTCATCTCCTTTTGGTACTATCATAGGCCGTTTGTTAAGATTGCGGTCTAGTCAGTTGTAAACCACTTCCCGAGTACACACCAAGTAGAGGGGCCGGGATGAGGGTTCCATGTCACTGGATTAAAGCCCATCATCCGGTCAGGGGGCATGGGTGTTTCCGGTTGAGACCGAGAGGGGGGCACCCCTTAGAGCGCGCATATACAAATTTGATCCCATGCTATTCGAGGTTGTAGCCTCCCCATCTTAAAGTTTTTCGTGAATGTTGTCGCGGGTGATTCCGGACAGCAGGATGTGAAATGGGTGTGCACTGGTTAGTTGGGTTTCTACTAAAACACCATAGACGGAACTACTCCCCGTGGCTAGTAGAATCCGTTGGCTATGAGTTAATAGTACAAGCTCTGCAGAGTTAAATCTTTCACGTAGCCATGTTTATGGCCTAGGGTCAACCTTTGTGTCAACCCGGTGACCGTCCTTGGTAAATTCTTGATAGTAACAAGAGTAGCGATTCATGTCAAATTCATTTGGTAGATGAACTCATTACCTCTGTACTGATTTATTTCCTGAAGTATTTCACCGTTCATCATTGATTATTTTTAAGCCCTTTATGAGATGTCGCACAGACATCCGACTGCGGCATTCTTTTAAGCCCTTTATGCGATGTCGCTCAGACGTCCGACTGTGGCATTCTTTTTATTTATAAACCCTTTATGTGATGTCTCTTAGACGTCCAACTATGGCATTCTTGTTATTTACAAGCCCTTTATGTGATGTCGCACAGACGTCCGACTGTGGCATTCTTTTAAGCCCTTTATGCGATGTTGCTCAGACGTCCGACTGTGGCATTCTTTTTATTTATAAGCCCTTTATGTGATGTCGCTCAGACGTCCGACTGTGGCATTCTGTTTATTTATAAGCCCTTTATGTGATGTCACTCAGACGTCCGACTGAGGCATTCTGGTTATTTATTTTTGCTATAAGCCCTTTATGTGGTGTCGCTCAGATGCCCGACTGTGGCCTGCTATCATTTATTATTTTCTCACGAGGCGTCACTCAGACACTCGTTTGGTCTCCTTCCATTTATCTTATGGATTTCGGGAGGATTACCGCCCGACTTCTATTTTTGCATACAACACACTAATATTTTTATCTGGTCGCATTTTTGTTAGAATACTCACATGCATCATGTTGGCACTTATTATATCTTAAGTCCGAACTGTCTTGCGAGTACATTCAAAGTACTCACCTGGCTTGTTGATTTGGCCAGATGTGGACGAAGGCGATCTCATGGATGAAGAGTTCGATAGCGAGTCCGACGTCTAGTGGAGTCCCAGTCAATCTCTTGCGATCCTGGAGATGATCACTGTTTTATACCGCTTCCGCCTACCACCAAATAAATTCATCGGGTCTCACTCCGACACTCGATGAACCGTATTATATTGGAGTCTCGTCACCCACTTCATTGTGACATAACCACCACCTTTTATTACGAGTTAGTAGTATGCCACCCTGCCTTTGTGTCATATCCGCCTTTATGTACTATATTGGCGCGCTTGTAATAAAATTGTTGAGCAACCCCAGCTCAACCTTGTATAATATTCAATGTATTGGAATTCTGTATCAAGGAATTGTCTACCAGCAGGAAATATTCTTCCTCGCTGGCTTAAACAAAAGATCGGTCTTCCGGTAAATATTTTACTGAAGGACCGGTCCTGACACTCTCTCACGAATGGCAGCCACCACCAGCAGGGGTGGAGTGGCTAGGGTTTTCTTCTTGTTTCACTTCCCTTGGAAGCACTCTTAACCGTTGGATGCAGCAAAGATCAACGACTGACATGTGTTGGACTTATTGGCTGATGTTGGGCTGCCAACACACCTCCATGTGGAGGGACTTAGCCCAACAAACTCCCCCTCCCGACATCATGGAGGGTCTCACTGCCTTCCGGCAGACATGCCAGCGAGCCGGCGGCATACTTCGAGATTCTTCCTTGTCACCACTTTAGTCAACATATCAGCCCCATTGTCATCGGTGTAAACCTTCTCAAGTTGCATTTGCTTGGAATACAACACATCTCGAATCCAATGATAACGGACTTCTATATGCTTAGACCTTGAATGAAAACTTGCATTCTTACTCAAGTGGATAGCACTTTGGTTCTCACAAAGCAACACATACTTGTCTTGCTTAAAACCAAGCTCACAAGCCAACCGTTTCAGCCACAATAGCTCTTTGCTCGCCTCTGTTACAACAATGAATTCAGCTTCAGTTGTATTCAATTCCACACAATTCTGCAACCTGCTTTGCCATGACACCGCTCCCTCGCATAGGTAACCAAGTAACCTGAAGTAGACTTCCTTCTGTCAACATCTCCAGCCATGTCAGAATCTGAAAAAGCAATCAGCTTGGCCTCACCATCACCAAAGCAAAGCTTCAAATTTGTTCTGCCCCGGAGATATCTCAAAATCCACTTCACAGCTTCCCAATGAGGTCGTCCTGGATTGGACATAAATCTGCTCACAGTACTAACCGCATGAGCAATGTCAGGCCTTGTACACTCCATAGCATACATCAAACTCCCAACCGCTGAAGCATAAGGAATATGATGCATTTCCTTTTTCTGCTCATCAGTGGTAGGACATTGCTTTCTGCTCAACTTGAAATGGGCTGCTAGTGGACAACTCAGAACTTTAGCATTTTCCATCCTGAACTTCTGAAGTACCTTCTCAATATACTTTTCTTGAGACAAGTACAACTTGTTGCAATTTCTGTCTCGCTCAATTCTCATTCCGAGAATGTTCTTTGCTGGACCTAAGTCTTTCATGGCAAAACATTTGCTCAACTCCTTCTTCAACTTAGCAATCCTAGAGACATTCTTGCCAACAATCAGGATATCATCAACATAGAGCAATAATATGATGAAATCATCACCTGAGAACCTCTGAATAAACACACAATGGTCTGAGCTACACTTCTTGTAGCCTTGCTCCCCCATGACAGTTTCAAACTTCATGTACCATTGTCTTGGTGCTTGTTTCAGGCCATAGAGACTTTTCTTCAGCTTGCACACATAGTCATCTTTGCCTTTCACAAGAAACCCCTCTGGTTGCTCCATGTATATTTCTTCCTCCAACTCACCATGAAGGAATGCAGTCTTCACATCCATTTGCTCAACCTCCAAGTTGAGACTTGCTGCCATGCCAAGGATTACTCTTATGGATGTCATCTTCACAACCGGAGAAAAGATCTCATCATAGTCAATGCCTTTCCTCTGGCTGAATCCTTTTACAACTAGCTTGGTCTTGTACCTTGGGTGTGATGTGTGCTCTTCTTGCTTGATTCTGTAGACCCACTTGTTCTTCAAAAATTTCTTGCCCTTAGGCAACTTCACCAACTCATAAGTATGATTCTTATGCAAGGAATCTATCTCTTCTTGCATAGCCTTTTTCCACTCCTTCTTGTGCTCATCTTCCATTGCATCAGCAAAGCATTCAGGTTCTAAACTGTCGGATAATAACACCACGTATTGATCCGAGGGATACCTGCTGGAAGGAATTCGACCCCTGTTGGATCTTCTGAGTGGAGCAGCTGGTGGACTTTCTGGTGCTGGTGCTTCCTGCTGACCCGGATCATCAAATTCAGCATCATACTCTTGTTGCTGCTGTTGGGGAGCATCTTCTTCACCTGCACCACCATGTACGTCATCTTTTACATCTTCTGCATCTGCTTCAACTTGCACAAGAGCTGGAGCTGCAGGAACTGGGCCAGAATTAATCATGTCATGCTGCTGCTGAGGAGGAATCTGCCCCTTTGTCTTCACAATATCCTCAATTGTTTGGTCTTCAAAAAACACAACATCACGGCTTCTCACAACTTTCCTTGTTATAGGGTCAAATAGCTTGTAGCCAAACTCATCACCTCCATAGCCAAGAAAGATGCACCGTCGTGTCTTTGAATCAAGCTTTGACCTTTCATCTTGAGGAATATGAACAAAGGCCTTGGACCCAAAAACCTTCAGGTGGTCATATGAGACGTCCTTGTCACACCAGACCCTGTTGGGAACATCTCCCTGCAAAGGATAACTTGGTGAGAGATTAATAAGATAAATTGCAGTCATCAAAGCCTCACCCCAAAAGTGTTTACGTAGCTTTGCACTTGACAACAAGCATCTAAATCTCTCCACAATTGTCATGTTCATCCTCTCAGCAAGGACATTCAGCTGTGGTGTCTTCGAGGGAGTAAATTGATGCCTAATACCTTACTGCTTGCAATATGCATCAAATGGCCCAATATACTCTCCTCCATTATCAGTGCGAATGCACTTGATCTTCTTCTCAGTTTCTCTCTCAACCGAGGCTTGGAATTGCTTGAATACACCTAGTACTTGATCTTTGGTCCTCAAAGTGAAGGCCCAAACTTTCCTGGAAAAGTCATCAATAAAAGTCACAAAGTACTTAGCACCACCAAGAGATCTTACCGACATTTTGCAAACATCAGAATGTATCAAGTCTAGCTTCTCGGGCTTCTTGTGAGGAGGTAGAGTCTTGATGGCAACTCTGTGTTGCTTCCCTGCTAGACAATCTGAACATTTCTTGATGTGAACTCCTGTAAGTGTATCTAGTGCCACCCCTAGTTGGTTTCGGAGTATTGACGACAAACCTGGTTGAGGGACTAATGTGCTTGTGAGAATTGTAGGATAACACAGGTAGTAGTCCCTCATTGATTCGGTTTACCTACCGGAGATGACCCCTAAAAATGTATGAAGACATTGACATCAGTGGTGGTATATGAAGATAATCATATTGAAGACTATGACAGAGAAGACATTGTGTGAGGACTATGGAGAGCGAAGACTTAGATGTTTCGTTGTTTCCTTTTCTTCTTTGTTGAGTCATAGGAACCACCGTACTGTTAAGTGGGGTCCAAGTGATCTAAGTCAGAGTGACTGAAGTGATGCTCAACCAAATCCTATGTCTTCGAGCGAAGACTATGAGAGCAAATCTTATCCAGAGTTGAATGAGTCAGCCTTACTTGTAGCCCAAGTAATGTTGCCTTGTGAGTGTTTGAAATCTGACCGTTGGAACACGTGTCAGTTCCTTAGTGACTCAGGGTCACTTCGGACAAATCAGGTCGGGTTGCCCAGTGGCTATAAATAGCCCACCCCTACACCATAAATTGGCGGCTGCTCAGAATTATTACACGGCTTTTGTCGTTTGATAGCAACCCACCTCGGAAGTGTTTGAGAGATAAATCCTTGCGAGGACAAAGCCAAAACACCCAGAGCCAAAGAGTGTTAGGCATCACTGAAGTCTTTCTGTCTGTGTGACCTGAAGACTTATTACACTTGAGGATTGTGTTTCCTCCAGCCGGTTAGGCGTCGCGTTCTGAGCATCCAAGAGTCATTGTGGATCGCCGGTGAACGAAGTCTGTGAAGGTTTGGAAATCTACCTTGAAGACTTACCAGAGTGATTGGGCGAGGACTAGGTGTCCTTAGCTCAAGGAGAATAAGGTGAAGACGCGGTCTTCTGAGTTGAATCTCAGCCTACCTAACCAGACGTACAGTTGTCACGGCAACTGGAACTGGTCTAACAAATCACTGTCCTCCCCGAGCTACTGGTTCTATCCTTTCCTTCCCTTTACTTACTGTTTTATGTTGTGAAGTCATTGCATGCTTGCCTTATCTGATTGACTTCACTGAGTATCTACTTGTTGTGATTGGCTTCATTCCTTCTTCCATATTGATCCCTACTGCCTAGCTGCTATTAGTCTTCGTGCTTTCACTTCATTGAATACATGACTATGGCTTGTCTAGTGTAGTCTACTTTCCGCTGCATACTAATAGGATTGAGTTTATCTTTTGTCTTCAAAACTACCATGTTTTGAAGCATTTCATAAAAATCGCCTATTCACCCCCCTCTAGTCGATATACTGCACTTTCAATTGATATCAGAGCAAGGTACTCCCTTGTTCTGTGTGATTCGGTTTAACCACCTGGAGTTTTAGCTATGTCGACTGCAGGGATAATTAAAGTCTCCGCTGCGTGCCCCGTCTTCGATGGCACAGAATATCCCAACTGGAAGAACAAGATGCGCATGCACCTTGAAGCCATTGACGTGGACCTCTGGTTTGTCGTCAAGAACGGCATTCCCAAGACTGGTGAAGGTATCACCCCTGCTGATGTCAAGAGGCTTGTTCAACTGGATTCAACGGCCAAGAACATCATCTGTGGTCATTTGACCAAAGGAAAGTATGGTCGTGTAAGTGCTCTGGACACATCAAAGGAAGTCTGGGACTGGCTCTCAAAGGTTAACGAAGGAGTATCTACCCAGAGAGATCAAAGGATCAGCGTCCTTCGCAATCTCTTCAATCGCTTCAAGAGACATGATAATGAGAATGTCCATCACACATTCGATCGTCTCACTGACATCACGAATGAGCTTCAAGCACTTGGCGCCACGGAGATCACCAAGCATGAAATCGTCAAGACTCTCTTGCGATCACTCGACAGCTCATTTGATATCCTTGCCCAGATGATTCAAGAACGCCCTGACTTCAAGACTCTCGATCCGTCTGACATACTTGAGAGGCTCAACACACATGAGTTCCAGCTATCTGAGAAATGTGACATCTATGGTCCCAACTATGGCCGATTTCGCGCCTTAAAGGCAAAGGATGTTTCTTCATCTGAAGAAGAATCTGACTGCAGTTCTAATGATCCTGAAGACATTGGAAAGGATCTTGCCATGCTTGTGAAGAAGTTCCAGAAATTCACTAGGAAGAAAGGCTTCAAAAAGTCTTCATGATCCAGCTCAAGAAATGATGAAGCTTCTACCCATGACTACAAGAAGAGAACATGTCATAAGTGCAAGAAACCCGGTCACTACATCTCTGAGTGTCCTTAGTGGGACAATGAGAAGAAGAAGAAGAGCAAGGAATATGATTCTGGTGACAAGAAAAAGAAGAAATACTCAAAGTCTTCTTCCAAGTCTTCATCAAAGTATTCATCACACAAGAAGAATTCATCTGGCAAGGCTCGCGCGTTTGTTGGCAAGGAGATGGATTCTGAGGAAGAGTCTGCTTCTGAAGAGGCGGAGGTGGAGTCGGAGGAGGAGTCTGATTCTGGTGCTGCGAGTCTGGCTCTAGCCACTGCCTACGTGGCCAAGTCCATCTTCAACACTGAAGACAATGGCCCCGTCCCCAACATTGATGATGAGGACAACGACTCTGCTCCCACCTACTGCTTCATGGCACACGGTGCCAAGGTAAAATCACGCGATGCTTACTTTCAAACATCTAGTGAAGATGACTCTGATTGTGAATCAAAACCTAGCTACAAAACACTTGCTAAAATTGCCACTGAACAGCAGAAAGCCATGGAACATATTCAAAAACTGTTAGACAAAAGGATGACCTGTTGGACGTGGAAATGACCCGTTCTCAGTCCTTAATTGAAGACATAAAAAATCTTCATGTTAAGTACGAGGAACTTGAAGGTCTTTATGAATCGCTCTCAAAAACTCATGAAAAGCTTTCCCATGATTACATTCAAAGGAAACGAGAACTTGAGAAATTGAAAGCGGCTCATGAAGATCTTCAAAAAGAAAATGAGTCACTCCGCGCACAACTGATCAGCTCCACTCACGAAGAGTTTGAACCACCATGTCTGAAATGCATTGAGCGTGATAACGCTACATCTGTTGCTGAATGTTCTACTGCTGCCACTGTTGCAATATCTTCAACTACTGATGTGGTAACTAACCCCTCTGCTGAGGATACCACTACTATTGCTGATGAAAATGCTAGGTTGAAGACTTTGCTTGAAACAGGGATGTACAAAAGCCTCAAAGGGCATCAGACTCTATGTGATGTCCTCAAGAAGCAGATACTGAACCGAAACCCCAGGAAAGAGGGTGTTGGGTTCGACAAGAAAATGAATGTTGATGGTTCATACTGGAAGCCTGAGCAGTATCCCAAAACCACATGGGTTGCTGCAAAGGAACCTTCAGTGGATACATCTACCCTATCTGGCTTCACTTGTGCTAATCCTGTTATCATTGATGAATCCTTTGATGCAAACTATAAACTGTTTAAGAATCAAAATGGTGAAGTGTTTGCCAGGTATATTGGTACTAACTACAGGCACGGGCCACCTATGAAGAAGATCTGGGTACCCAAAGGTTGTCTTGAGAAACTTCCAGCAAATGCTATCATGACACCTCCTGGGAAGAAGACAAACCCCAGACCAAAGGCTTCATATGGTCCTAAGGCCTCATACAGACAAAGGACTCACCTGAGTCACCCTAACGCGGATGTTTTGCAGGGAAATCATACTCAGACCCATGAATATGAGCGTGTTTCTTCAAACCTCTATATTCATAAAACAAAGAATTTTTCTGCCTATTCTTATGAGTATTATTCTCCTCCTGCAATATTATTTGCTAGGGCTCCAAATTCAAAATTATCAGATGCTGCTCTGAGACTCATAGCTTCTAAGCCACCCCTTAAGATGTGGGTGGTTAAGAAGAACTAACTTTCTCTTGCAGGGAAAGGTCTCCAGCCGAAAATCAAAGGCTTCTGATGCTATTGCTGGGGACCTAAAACACTTGTAGGGCACAAGATCAAATGCCCAAATGACTTACTGCTCATACTGCTCATGAATCACTTGCTAAACATCTTATCAGTCCTAACCCTCGTCTGAGCTTTCATAATCCACTTATATGTCAAATGTTTATGCTTCATAATGGCTTGTAGTGAAGCCTATCCTCCTAACTGTATTGTAGGGAGTGACACCAAAGTCTTCAGAATGGATTATGGATAGCGGTTGCACAAATCATATGACTGGTGATCGGAATCTTCTCATGGACTCAACCTTACGTCCATCTAACAAGAGTCACATCACATTTGCTGATACTGGTAAAAGCAAAGTATTGGGTCTAGGTAGAGTTGCAATCTCAAGAGATCAGCACATGGATAAAGTCATGCTTGTTGAATCTCTTGGCTTCAACTTAATGTCTGTCTTAATGCTTTGTGACTTAGACATGATTGTGATATTTGGAAAATTTCGTTGCCTTGTACTAATGGAATCTGACAAGTCTTTAGTATTTGAAGGATACGGAAAAGGTGATCTGTATATGGTAGATTTCTCAGCTGGACAGCAGATGGCCGTATGTCTTCTAGCAAAAGCTTCAGAGTGCTGGCTCTGGCATCGGAGGCTAGGACATGCTGGCATGAGGAACTTGCACACTCTTGCAAAGAAGAAGCATGTCGTAGGTATCGAGGAAGTCAAGTTCAAGAAAGATCATCGATGTGGTGCCTGTGAAGCTGGGAAGATGACTAGAGCCAAGCATCCCTCGAAGACAATCATGACGACATCCAAACCCTTCGAGCTGCTTCACATGGACTTATTTGGCCCTACTCACTACTCCACATTCTCTACCACAGCCTGTCTCTATGGCTTCGTCATTGTTGATGATTATTCAAGATACACATGGGTGCACATAATACTCTACAAGACTGAAGTGCAAGATGTCTTCAGACGCTTCGCCAACCGTGCCATGAACAACTATGGCGTCAAGGCAACTCATCCCCACCAAGGCAACTCATCCTCCCGCCCCCCCTCTACCCTCCACTACCCTGCGTTCACGGCCCAAAGCCACCGTCCGATGCACTGCGTGTGCATACTATGGCCACGCGGCCCAATCCTGACGCAAACGCATCCGTGCTCAAAGGTGGAAATGGATTCCCAAATCACCGGTGATTTCCACTCCTGCCCCTCACGCCCACCCCCCTCACGCTCCACCTTCCGCCTCGGTTGTCCAACCGCCGCGCTCCTGCCCAGTCCCATCGCCACCACCGCAGCGCTGCTGCCCTGTCCCATCGCCATTACCGCACACTGACCAGGATCCACCCCACTCCCTCACCTCCACTTCGACCATGGCAAACTACCCCCTCAACCCCGTCCCGTTCCTCCCCCCGGGCTTTGCCGTTGAGCCGGGGCCGGCGGACCGTGTGGTTCGTAGTGGCATGATCGTTGGGCCAATCCCGCCGCTTAACCACGATTTCTTGGCAATCGCCGAGGCGAGCGAATACGTTCCTCTCCACCGCCGGGCTTCCATCCGCAATGCCATTATAGGTCAGCTCCATGCTTCTCAACTCTTTACCACTGAAGTCAGCGACCATCCTTTCGGTATTGGGATTTTTGGATTCGTGGACTCTTTCATGCGGGATACTTCTATCAACACCCCCATTGAACTTGAAGATGAAGATCTGCTCATCACTTTTGTACCACATAATGAAGCCTTGAATCGGCGTACGACGTCCTTTGGACCAGAGATTTGGTTGATGTTCTTTGGTTTCCCTTACGACTACCAGACTGATTACTACATCACCAAAGCTCTGGGTGGTTATGGATCCCTTGTGCATTGGTATAACCCCCGCCAGGACAGACGCTTCATGATGATCAAAGCAAGAGTGCTCCGCCTGCGCTTAATCCCAAAGAGCTTTGTTGTCTGGTAGCTTGGAGGAGCAAGAGATTGTTGGACTGTGCAGGTTACGATCCTTCGCAGCAACGACTGGAATGGACTGCTGCCTGAGGTCCTGCCTGCTGGAGAAGAGCCGCCGCCGCCTAATGGTAATCCCCACCCTCAGTTCGGCCCTGAACTCACCGCCGAGCAGCTTTACCAGCAACAGGTACACAACTGGCTGGTGCAGAACACAGCTCCTGTTGGCCCTCATGCTGACGCCAATCTTGATGCCAACAACAATGCCAATGCTGGCTGGGTGCCTGGCCACAACCGCCAGCTCCGCCGCTACCTCCATTGCCACCGCACCTGGTCAACTATCAGGCGTGGCTTGCAGCCCAGGGCCTGACATTCCAAGACAGATTAGTACCTGAAAACAACCTCATGGACAGCCCCACACAGGCTTGGAACGACTCCTTCTCTGTTTCTGAGGATGGCGCTAGTTCAGACAGTTCTACAATGATCATTGTGCCCCAGCCGCACCCTCCAACTTCGGACCACCCAATGCCAACTGAATCGCTTTGTATTTCAGTTGTTCTGCATGACCGCGGGTTACAGTTTGGACTGTCTTCTCAGGGCTCGGATCTGCTTTCTTTGCTGATTGACAACCCAGTACCCAGACAGCAACTGAATACTCTTATATTTGATGCTCTCCGACCTGCACTTGCCTCTATTGGCCCGTGGAGATCTGCTTTTGGCATTCGACCATCAAGCTTAGAAGTGTTTGTGACTGTGGCAACCTCTAATGATAGCAACCTCATCTGTTTTCACAGCACGCCTCCTTCTTCTGTGGTCATCCAAGAACTGCCAGTGGAGGATAATCCTCACTCCCCTCAACCTGATGTTGATGCCCTCCCTAACCTGATGCCAGACTCTATGGAGGTGAGTACTATACAGCATGGTTTGCCCCACCCTGACACCCACCAGATGGACTCGGCTCCTTTATCTTCAGACCTAGCTGTCACATCTCAGTCTGAGAACTGCATTGCCACTTTTGAAGTTCAGCCTGCAGTGGCAACCCGTGGCCGCCGCACTAAAGCTCCTATGGTGCCCATCTCCACTACTGAGGTTCGTCGCAGCACTCGCTCTACTAAGTATAAGGGATTTAAAGTTCATATGCCATCTGACAGCCGCAAGATCATGTCTAAAGTGAAGCCCGGAATCGTACCTGCCATAGGTTCCTCTTCAACCATTCAGCCCAAGCTTGACTCTGATGACATCCCGCCGCCAACACCAATCTCAACACTGCAAGACATCGGAATTTACAGATGCGCTATCCCAGCTGAAGAGTTGACGGAAGAAGCCCTCCTTGCATCTCCAGCGCAGACTGAATCTACACCTGACGTGCAACAGGCTGAAGTTTCTGAAGCCGTCGTCGATGAAGCATCCACCTCTGCTTAATCTATAAGCAGTTTTCTTATGTCTCTTTTGCGATCGTGGAATGTCCTCTCTTGGAACATTCGAGGGCTTAATGCCGAGCCCAAACATCTAGCGCTTCATAATGCGATCCTTTCTAGCGGATGCACAATCGTTTGTTTGCAAGAAACCAAAAAGACCTCGTTCGATCCGGCATTTATCAAATCTTGTTGTTCACGCCAATTCGATCGTTTTGCTTTCGTACCTTCATGTGGTGCTTCGGGTGGCATTGTTACGATTTGGAAGAGCTCGATGTTTACGGGCTCTGTTCTATATTCGGAACCATTTGCGCTAGTTATCAATTTCGTTAGCACGCAATCCCAACAGACCTGGACGCTAGCAAATATCTATGGGCCGTGTACTAGAGACGATCGCACAAATTACACTAATTGGCTCTATGATCTGGATATACCAGTGACACAAGACTGGCTTTTGGTTGGCGACTTCAACTATATTCGTGCTCCGGACAACCGTAACAAACCGGGAGGTAATGCTCAGGACATGTTCACATTTAACGATATTATCCGCACGCAAAACCTTTTGGAACTACCAGTAAAGGGCCGCGCTTACACTTGGAGTAATATGCAAGTTGATCCGCTTCTGGTCCAGTTAGACTGGTTCTTCACGTCTTTACACTGGACTCAGATCTACCCCAACACATTGGTAAAACCCCTCGGTAAACCTACATCTGATCATAACCCTTGCATTGTTACTATTGAAACCAACATACCACGCAACAAAATCTTTAGATTTGAATCGTTTTGGATATTGCACCCTGGTTTCTTGGATGTGGTACGAACCTCTTGGAGTAAGCCAGTTTACCTGACCAACGCTGCCTCCATACTGTGTCATAAACTCAAAAGACTCAGGCATGCTCTCAAGACTTGGAGTAAAAATATTTCACGGCTGAAGATGGCCATCGACAACTGCAATAAATTTTTAGCACATATGGATGAACTTGAGAACAAGAGACCACTTTCTACCCCTGAATTCAACTTCCGGACCATCCTCAAAAAACACACTCTGCGCCTGCTACAGTACCAGAAACTATATTGGAAGAAACGATGTACCATTAGTTGGGTTAAGTTTGGCGATGAAAACACGAAAAATTTTCAGGCCGTGGCCACAGAACGGTATCGACATAACAACATTGCCTGTTTATCTGATGAGGAAGGCAATCAGGTAGAAGACCACATCAGCAAAGAGGCCCTACTTTTCCAAGCATATAAGAATCGTCTAGGCACTATCTCACCTGCTGAGATGAAATTCGATCTGCCCACACTTATACAACGCTCCAACAACCTGGACCATCTCATTGAACCCTTTTCACACAAGGAGATTGATGATGTGATTAAAGAAATGCCAGCTGATCGAGCCCCTGGCCCTGATGGATTCAGTGGGGCATTCCTCAAAAGTTGCTGGCCCGTGATCAAGCACGACTTCTATGCCCTTTGTTCCCAATTCCATGAGGGGGATCTTGATCTTACAAGCATTAATGATGGTCTTATTACCTTGATCCCTAAAGTTCAATCACCTGCTTCAGTCAATGATTTTCGACCGATAACTCTCCTCAACTGCTGCCTGAAAATGATCACCAAACTCTTGGCTAATCGCCTTCAAAAGGTAATCCTCACGCTTGTTCATCGTAACCAATACGGTTTTCTCAAAGGACGAACCATCCAGGACTGCCTTGCTTGGGCCTTCCAATATATTCATCAATGCCAAGCCTCCAAAGAAAAAATTATCCTCCTGAAACTGGACTTTGCAAAGGCGTTCGACACAATTGGACACGACCCTATGATCAATATAATGCGCCATATGGGCTTCAACGAGAAATGGCTTAATTGGATCAAAAGCATATTCTCCACTAGGAGATCTTCGGTCCTGCTTAACGGTGTGCAAGGCAGACAGTTTCATTGTAAGAGCGGTGTACGCCAAGGTGATCCCCTGTCCCCACTTCTATTCGTCCTAGCGGCCGACCTCCTACAAGCTGCCATCAACCAAGCCTTCAGGCAGGGACGAATTAACCTACCCTTTCCTTGCCCTGACCAAACGGACTACCCGGTTATACAATATGCGGATGACACGATCCTTGCCCTGCCTGCATGCCCCACACAAGCGACAACGATCAAAAACATCATATCCGACTATGCAACCTCCATTGGTCTCAAGATCAATTTTAACAAGTCCACTCTCATCCCTATTAATCTTGATGACAGCTCCACAGTGGAACTTGCTGCTATCTTTGGCTGTTCGATCGGCAACATGCCTTTCACGTACCTCAGACTACCCATGGGCACGACGAAACCCACAGTACAAGACCTCATGCCCCTAGTGTGTAACACTGAACGAAGACTCACTGCTACTATTTCCATGATGTCATACGGTGGGAGACTCTCATGGCTGAATGCAACTGTCACCTCAGTCCTCATATATGCCATGTGCACAATCGAAATCAACTCCCAAATACTTGAAATGCTGGATAAAATCAGGCGCAAATGTCTCTGGAACAAGATGACAGAACATGGTGAAAAATGCAACTCCTTGGCTGCATGGGACTTGGTATGCAAACCAAAGAAACACGGAGGACTGGGAGTCCTCAATATCAAACTCCAAAACAAAGCCCTACTCATGAAGTTCCTGCATAAGTTCTACAACAAGCTCGATGTACCATGGGTACACCTCATTTGGGACACTTACTATCAAGGCAAAATCCCTCATGCCCTCGATCCAATGGGATCCTTTTGGTGGCGTGACATACTTAAACTTACACCTCTCTATCGTGGGATATCTTGCGTACAAGTAGTCGATGGAACAACAACTCTCTTGTGGAAAGATCAGTGGCTACCAAACATACTGGAAACGTCACACCCCCGAGCCTACTCCTTTGCCAGAGATGAAGACATATCCATCAAAGGTTTCTTGGAGAGCACGACACTACGTGATACCTTTCACTTACCTCTCTCCCCAGAAGCACTCGCGGAGGTCCAGCACCTACAACACCTATCCACTCACCTGAGCCCCTCCACTTCATCCACGGATATTTGGTATTACACCTAGGGAGCAGTTGATTTTAAAGCCGCTGATTATTACAAATTCTGCTTCAGACACACCCCAAGGCATCCAACCTTCCAACTCTTATGGCGATCCAAATGCACAATGAGAATTAAAGTATTCGGATGGCTCTTGCTACTTGATCGACTTAATACAAGAAACATGCTCAAGAGAAGACACTATGACATTGGGGATGTACTTGACTGCCTACTTTGCGGACAAAACACCGAAGAAACGGTTAACCACATGATTTTCACGTGCCCGTTCAGCAAGGCGTGCTGGGAAAAGTTGATATTCATTGGCCCACGTTTGACTCCAGACTATATTTAGTTGACCAGACCAATAGGGGAGACTCGAGACCCCTCTTTATGGAAATTTTCCTAACAGCAGCGTGGAGTCTCTGGAAAGAACGCAACAATAAACATTTCAGAAGAATCAACCCCAGTACAACGTCCTGGTTGACACGTTTTAAGGAGGACTTTAACCTACTCCAACACAGAGTAAAAGACTCTCAAAAGGCCTCTGTGATCGCCTATTGTAACTCTCTACTCTAGCTCTCTACACCTCCTCTTGTCTGATCTTTGAGTAGACACTACATTCAACTTGCCTGGCGCCTCACCCTCCCCCCCCTCCCTCTTTTCTTGAGATGAGGGGATCATGGTATGAGGTGAACATGTAGTTGCAATGCCATATGTAACACACTTGTAACACCCCTATATATTTATATACAAAAAACTGTAGGAGCCTCTCCTACTGTCATTTCCTCAAAAAAAACTGTGGCGTCAAGATCAAGCATATCAGAAGTGACAATGGCACTGAGTTCAAGAACACTGGCCTTGATCTTTATTTGGATACAATGGGAATCACTCATGAATTCTCAGCCCCGTATACACCTCAGCAAAATGGGATCGTTGAGCACAAGAACAGAACTCTAATTGAGATGGCTCGAACGATGCTCGATGAATACAAGACACCAAGAAGGTTCTGGCCCGAAGCTATTGATACTGCATGCCATATCATCAACCGTGTTTATCTTCACAAGCTTCTGAAGAAAACATCTCATGAACTTCTCACTGGAAAGAAGCCTAACGTAAGTTACTTCAGAGTATTTGGAGCTAAGTGCTGGATCAAGGATCCTCATCACGTCAAAATTTGCACCAAAAGCACATGAAGGCTTCATGCTCGGATATGGTAAGGACTCACACTCCTACAGAGTCTTCAACATCTTTCTCTATAAAACTGTTGAAACTGTGGATGTGCGGTTTGATGAGACAAATGGTTCACAAAGGGAGTCCCTACCAAATGTACTAGACGAGGCTTCACCAAATGAATCTATCAAGCTAATGGGAACCGGTGAGATCATGCCTTCTGAAGCACAACCTGACGAGGAACTCATCATCTCTGCTCCAAATCAACCTGACGACAATGCTCAGCCTGAAGACAACACTCCTGACGATGACAATGTACAGCAAGAGCAAAATCTTCGTCCAGCTCATCCTCGTGTTGCAAATGAAGTACAAGTTGAGAAGATAATTGACAGCATAAATGCTCCTGGTCCACTTACTCGCTCAAGAGCAACACAGCTTGCAAATTTCTGTGGGCACTGATACGTCCAAAACGTATCTATAATTTCTGCTTGCTCCATGCCTCTTTTGTGTGATATTGCTATGATATTTATGCACTTCCATACACTTTTGATCATATTTGGACTAACCTATTAACTCAGTGCACCACAGTGCCAGTTCCTGTTTTCTGCAGTTTTTCTATTTCAGGTTACCCCCATATTAAAAGTGCCCTAAAAATTCCGGGAAAAATACAGGAAAAATCAGCGTATCGGGAGCTTCAAGAAAAACCAAAGCAGGGCCAGCGGGGAGCCAGGGGCAGCCCAGGCGGCCCCACCCCTGGCCGCCTAGGGGGGGGCGCCTGGGCCCCCCTCTCCGCTTCTGGTGACCCCCTTTGGCATATATACTCCTCGCGTCCCGAAACCCTCGAGGACGGAACCCTTTTTTTACGATCTCGCCTCTGTTCCGCCGCCGCCGCGCTTCCAAGATCGGGAGCACCAGGAAAACTCTTCCCGGCACCCTGCCGGAGGGGAGAACCACCACCGGGAGCTTCTCCACCACCATGGACGCTTCCCGGATGAGTTGTGAGTAGTTTCCCTTGGACCATGGGTCCATGACCAGTAGCTATGTGATGTTCTCCTCCCCTCTTTGTTCTTCATGGATTAGACCTCGTGAGCTGCCCTACATGATCGAGGCACATATGTAATCTTTATGCTGTTGCTCTGCTGAGTTTGCTGGGATCCGATGGATTATTAGATTATGTTCAGATTGTGTGTGAGTAATATATTTGATTCACCTCTTTTATATTTTAGTTCTTGAGTAATTCTTGCATGTTCTCCGTTGTTGTTTATTGCTTTGGCCAAGTAGTAGGTAGTAACTCCAAGAGGGAACGTTATGCTTGATTGTGGGTTCATGCCCCCTGATGACTAGCTTGAGTGACAGAAACATGAGTCTAGGGGATGTGCTGTTGCCACAAGGGGGAAAACAACGGTGCTTGTAATTGCGGGTGCAAGGATTGTTTACTTTACGCAAAGTTCTTTTAATGCAATTGTCTGTTGCTTTGAGTTTACACTTTGGGTTGGACTCGCAACTTAATACCAGCGAGATGTTCTAGATAGATATCTCAAGGTGGATGATTAGTAGTAGATGCAGATGGATTTCGGTCTACTTGCCTTGGCGTACCGCCCATGCTTTTGAGCCTCTACCTTTCTTTACAGCATAGTTAGCATTGGTTTGTGCACATAATCCTGTCAATTGCCCAGCTGTAATTTGTTTACCTCGCTTTGCTGTTTTATCGTCTTTTGGGAGAGAGACATCACTAGTGAACATCATGGGACCCCGGTCCATATTACCATCACTGATCACACCCGCTATTTACTTCCTGTTTCTATTTCCTAGTTGCAGTCACACCTATCATTATTACCTCTTGCGTTTGATCCTTTGTAAACAGCAAGGCCGGAGGGATTGACAACCTCTCTGTACTCATTGGGAGCAAAGTTATTTGTATTTGTGTGCAGGTCCTGTCAACCGCTAAGTATCTAGCGTCGTTAGCAGTTGACACCTTCTTGTCGACCCTCGGAGTCTCACGGGATTCGATCCTTGGTATCTTGCCAAGGGAAACTTGTCGTTACGCTACATCTCAAACCTTCCACTTGGGGTAACCAACGAGGGGCGAGAAGCCATCAAGCAAAGTTTCTGGCGCCGTTGCCGGGGACTCCACTCTTCAAGATAGGGGAGTTGCACGCTATCTTTTATCTTTGCTTTTTAGTCTTGTTAGTTTACCTTTCAGTTTTTGCTTTAGTGCCCCTTACCAAAAATCACAAAAAAAATATTTGCTTTTCTGTTAGTAGTCCTTTCTGTTTAGTCAAGCATGTTAGGATTTGGTGCTTTGAGGGAATCAGAAGTTCTAGATTTCCATCAAAGGGATGGAGAAAATATGAAGAAGGCATGGGACAAAATTTCTGATGCACATAGGAGAATTATGCCTTGGATACGTATAAAAATTGTGCTTTGAAATTTTTACCATGGTATTTTTAAATGGTGTAAACACTCTCTTGATATTATAGCCGAAGGAGATTTCCTAGAGTGTGATGAAGCTAGAGCTCTTGAAATTATACATGGTCTATCTAGTTACTTTGTTTATGATCATAGTTTTGATACTGTCATAGATAGACTTGCTACTATTGAAAAGAGAATGGATGCTCTAGACTTGATGAAGGTAGAGAAACCCAAACCCAATAAGAGAGATATTTTGGAAATAGACAATTATTGGGAGCCTTTTGTTAGGATTAACATCTCTAATCAAGACTTCCTTGCTTATTGTGATATTGGATCTATGGTTTCTACTATGCCAAAAATTGTTCATGATTCTTTAAAACTTAACATGGACAGATTATCATCCTATCATGAACATGCTAATGGAGACATTTCTGAGATCCAGGGAAGAATAAAAGACGTGCCAGTTACATTCCTTAAAGGGATTGCAATGGTTGATTTCTTCATCATGAAGCCAAACCAAGGAAATATAGTGCTTCGAAGGGACTTCCTCCGAGCCGTAAAAGGCTTCATCGATATAGGTAAGGGACAAATCCGCCTACGCGGGAAGGCAAAAGGTACGTACCCCTTTCCTAGAAGGAACAAGGGTGAACTTGTTGAGGAACCATTTGAAGCAATTTATAACTCCGATTATTATGATGACTTTTGATTCCTCTTTGCATTATGCCTAGCTTAAAGGCATAAAAGAAAGCGCTTTTGGGAGGCAGCCCACAACGAATTAGGTTTTATTTTGCTTTTGTTGTGTCTTGATGTTTGTTACTATAGTAGCATCATCATTGTATCTTTACTTTTCAGCTTTGTGCGAAGTTTAGCCTATGATTGCAAGAAAGTGCAAAAGTTGTGACGCGCTGTCCAGAAAACAGATTCTGTCCTTGGACAAAAAAATTCGTATAAAATCACCAGGTAATCTTTTTGATCTGAATTTTTTTGACAGCGTGCTCTATACAATTGGATTTCGAGCGTCTGTTCTGAATTTTTTGATTTGAGTTGCAGAAGTGCCCCGAAAAAATTATTTACTACCTGCTGGTCTGTTTTTCACAGATTCTGTCATGTTTTGCCTTTTCTTCGTTTTGCAAACCTTGAGCTTGCTTTTTCTTTGCAAAAACCTTTTGGCAATCTTGAGAAACAGTAGCTCTTCAAGATTATCCTTATTTCCAGTAGGGAAAAATTATTTTATTATGGGTACTAACCTCGCTAATCAGATTATGATGAGTTATGTATGAAGGGAGTTTTCAAGTGTGCGAGGGAAGATGATAAAAGAAGATTCAGGAGGGTCAAACACTCAAGCTTGGGGATGCCCCCGTGCACCCCCAAGAAATATTCAAGAAGACTCAAGCATCTAAGCTTGGGGATGCCCCCGTGCATCCCCTTCTCCATCAACAATTATCAGTTCGTCTTTCGTTCCACTATATTTTAATCACTTCATGCGTTATGTGCTATGCTTGGAGCGTCTTGCTCTTAGTTTCCTTTTTAGTTTTCTTTAGCTTTGCTTGCTGTTCATAACAAGTTAGAACCCAGCTTTCTTTGTGTGGGAGAGAAACACGCTCCACTTCAACCTAGAACACAACATAGGATTTTCATGCTTATCTTTGCTGTGTATGTTCTTTGTCTTTCCATAGCTGCTGTCATGTTTAGCTCTTAGTTTTCATGCTTTTCTTTTTAAAGAGCTTTTGTTTAGTTGGTTGTTGAACTCTCTTGAGTTTTCATGTTTATCTTGTTAAGAGAGTTTGCCTGTTGCACTGAGTTGTGTGTCTTGACTTACAGTAGGTAATTGAGGTTGCTATTTAATTTTAGTAGTAACTTGCAATAGTTTTGAGGTATTGCCATGAGTAATGTCTGAACTTTTGGTGACAAGAGCTTTAGCCTATTAGTGATAGATGTCGTATTTTGGGCAATCCGTGTTTATTTTCGAAAACCTACAAAATAGTTGAGAACTTTAGCTACTAAATGGATCACTAATCTTTGGAGGGATCGAATATTAGAGTACACTCACGTACCATGAGCCGAGGATGCGCAAGGATAACCAAACCCCCATACACTCCTCCTCGGGGTACTTGTCTCTTTGTGAACCTCCTAATTAGATTGAGAGTTACCGATAATAAGTGCATGAGTTCTTCGGACTAATGTGAGTATTCGAAAGTTGACACTTCCACCTAACCATATTTTTCTAGCCTCTTCGGTGCCGTGCATTGCCCTTTCTCACCTCGAGAGTTGGCGCATACTTCGCCGGTGCATCCAAATCCTTGGCACGATTCGCTCTGTCATCATAAGCCTCATTATATCCTTCCTCAAAACAGCCACCATACCAACCTATCAAGGCATTTCCATAGCCTTTCCGAGATACATTGCCATGCAACAGCCATCTTCTCATGACTTGATCTTCATGTCATACATGCTTTTTGCTTGATCGATGAGCCGCATGCTAGTTGGGTCTTGCCCTAATTATTGCTACATGACGCGCTAGTATCATTGCATATCCTGCTACACTGGCAGAGGCATACATTTGCATACATCATGATAGTTTCATTTTCTTTATGTTGAGTACTTTTGTAAAGTGTGAAAGATCTTCTATACTTCTTGTAATACATAGAGTGTTGCCCCTAAAGTGAGGAAAAGATCCCAAAGAGGACAAAATCAAAAGATCCCAAAGAGGACAAAATCAAAAGATCCCAAAGAGGACAAATGAGAGTTAAATAGAAAGAGCCATGGAGGCCACACAAAAATAAAAAAAAAAGAGAAAAAAGAGAAAAAGAAATAAAAAGAGAGAAGGGGGCACACTACTATTTCCTTTGAGAGATACACACTCGTACTCCATCTTATACCTTGTACTCCATAGAGATTATCATTCATGCATATAGCTATGTGGGGACCTTCACACTATAGAACTTGGCTTGTATATTCCAATGATGAGCCTCCTCAAAAGAGCTCTAGGTCTTCTTGAGCAAGCAAGTTGGATGCACCCCCACTAGTTCCATTGGAGAGCTTACCTTAGCTCATATGTGCATCCGTTGCATGGCAATCCCTACTCCTCACATCATATCTATCATCTGGCTTTCTCTTGTCGATGATTGTCCTCATTGATGTGAGCCTTTCACACCTTTTTTTGTCTTCCCCCTTTATCATTTTTCTCTCTTTGCCATCCTAAGTGTCGACTCTCTTGCTTACGCTCATCCATTGCATGAGTGCTCAAAATATCGAAAGGGAGTGGATCATTTTGACTTGTACCTGGCTGACGGTCTGGGGATGAGTCAAGATAAGATTCCAAAGAAGACCAAGTGTGAAACTTTAGTAGATTAAGTTCTCAACAATACAAAAAACTATGTTTTACTCTCTCATATATCCCTATCCCCTTTCTTGCACGCAAACACCATTTGGAGACATTCGAGTCACGGACAGCGAGAGCTCTTGCACCTTTATGTTCTTATGTTACTTGTTACAATGCTAATATAGACTCTTGCTTGTTATGACTTGAATTGAATTACATGCCTTGATTGCTTTACTTAAAAAGTTCTTATATGGTTGGTAGCATGTCACCACAGAAATTATGCTTGTTATCATTTACCTACTCGAGGACGAGCAGGAATTAAGCTTGAGGATGTTGATACGTCCAAAACGTATCTATAATTTCTGCTTGCTCCATGCCTCTTTTGTGTGATATTGCTATGATATTTATGCACTTCCATACACTTTTGATCATATTTGGACTAACCTATTAACTCAGTGCACCACAGTGCCAGTTCCTGTTTTCTGTTGTTTTTCTATTTCAGGTTTCCCCCATATTAAAAGTGCCCTAAAAATTCCGGGAAAAATCAGCGTATCGGGAGCTTCAAGAAAAACCAAAGCGGGGCCAGAGGGGAGCCAGGGGCAGCCCAGGCGGCCATCCCAGGCGGCCCCACCCCTGGCCGCCTAGGGGGGCGCCTGGTCCCCCCTCTCCGCTTCTGGTGACCCCCTTTGGCATATATACTCCTCGCGTCCCGAAACCCTCGAGGATGGAACCCTTTTTTTACGATCTCGCCTCTGTTCCGCCGCCGCCGCGCTTCCAAGATCGGGAGCACCAGGAGAACTCTTCCGGGCACCCTGCAGGAGGGGAGAACCACCACCGGGAGCTTCTCCACCACCATGGACGCTTCCCGGATGAGTTGTGAGTAGTCTCCCTTGGACCATGGGTCCATGACCAGTAGCTATGTGATGTTCTCCTCCCCTCTTTGTTCTTCATGGATTAGACCTCGTGAGCTGCCCTACATGATCGAGGCACATATGTAATCTTTATGCTGTTGCTCTACTGAGTTTACTGGGATCCGATGGATTATGAGATTATGTTCAGATTGTGTGTGAGTAATATATTTGATTCACCTCTTTTATATTTTAGTTCTTGAGTAATTCTTGCATGTTCTCCGTTGCTGTTTATTGCTTTGGCCAAGTAGTAGGTAGTAACTCCAAGAGGGAACGTTATGCTTGATTGTGGGTTCATGCCCCCTGATGACTAGCTTGAGTGACAGAAACATGAGTCTAGGGGATGTGCTGTTGCCACAAGGGGAAAACAACGGTGCTTGTACTTGCGGGTGCAAGGATTGTTTACTTTATGCAAAGTTCTTTTAATGCAGTTGTCTGTTGCTTTGAGTTTACACTTTGGGTGGGACTCACAACTTAATACCAGCGAGATGTTCTGGATAGATATGTCAAGGTGGATGATTAGTAGTAGATGCAGATGGATTTCGGTCTACTTGCCTTGGCGTACCGCCCATGCTTTTGAGCCTCTACCTTTCTTTACAGCATAGTTAGCATTGGTTTGCGCACATAATCCTGTCAATTGCCCAGCTGTAATTTGTTTACCTCGCTTTGCTGTTTTATCGTCTTTTGGGAGAGAGACATCACTAGTGAACATCATGGGACCCCGGTCCATATTACCATCACTGATCACACCCGATATTTACTTCATGTTTCTATTTCCTAGTTGCAGTCACACCTATCATTATTACCTCTTGCATTTGATCCTTTGTAAACAGCAATGCCGGAGGGATTGACAACCTCTCTGTACTCGTTGGGAGCAAAGTTATTTGTATTTGTGTGCAGGTCATGTCAACCGCTAAGTATCTGGCGCCGTTAGCAGTTGACACCTTCTTGTCGACCCTCGGAGTCTCACGGGATTCGATCCTTGGTATCTTGCCAAGGGAAACTTGCCGTTACGCTACATCTCAAACCTTCCACTTGGGGTAACCAACGAGGGGCGAGAAGCCATCACACACTTTGCTTTTGTCTCAATATCTGAACCCAAGAAAGTTGCTGAAGCTTTTATGGAACCTGAATGGATTCAAGCAATGCAAGAAGAGCTTCAACAGTTTGAGCTGAACAACGTGTGGGAACTTGTCAAGCGTCCTGACCCTCGCAAGCACAACATAATAGGCACAAAATGGATCTATTGCAACAAGCAAGATGAGCATGGTCAAGTGGTCAGAAACAAAGCTCGTCTCGTTGCTCAAGGATACACTCAAGTCGAAGGGATTGACTTCAATGAAACATTTGCTCCTGTGGCTTGACTTGAAGCTATTCGTATACTGGTAGCCTATGCAAATCATCACAACATACTTCTATATCAAATGGATGTAAAGAGTGCCTTTCTCAATGGAAGGATTGAAGAAGAGGTGTATGTTGCACAACCACCTGGCTTTGAAGATGCAAAACGTCCTGATATGGTATACAAACTCAACAAGGCACTGTATGGCCTCAAACAAGCGCCTCGTGCTTGGTATGACACACTCAAAGACTTCCTAAAGAGCAAAGGCTTCAAACCTGGATCCCTAGATCGCACACTCTTCACGAAGACATATGATGATGAACTATTTGTCTGCCAAATCTATGTGGACGACATTATCTTCGGCTGCACTGACCAAAAATACAGTGATGAGTTTGGTCACATGATGCAAGAGCAATATCAGATGTCCATGATGGGTGAGCTGAAGTTCTTCCTTTGTCTTCAAATTCGTCAGCAAAGCAACGACATCTTCATATCTCAAGAGAAGTACCTTAAAGATTGCCTGAAAAAGTTTGGAATGCAAGACTGCAAAGGGTACTCGACGCCAATGCCTGCTAAACACCATCTGGGTCCCGACGCCAATGGTAAAGAGTTTGATCAACAGGTATACCGCTCCATGATTGGTTCTTTGCTTTATTTATGTGCATCTACGCCAGATATTATGCTTAGTGTTTGCATGTGTGCTCGATATCAAGCGGCACCAATGGAGTCGCATCACTTAGCTGTGAAGCGAATACTTCGATATTTGGCTTACACCCCAACACTAGGATTATGGTATCCAAAGGGCTCAGAGTTTGATCTAGTTGGATTCTCAGATGCTGATTATGCTGGTGACAAAGTTGATCGCAAGTCTACATCAGGCACATGTCACTTTCTAGGACGATCTCTTGTTTGTTGGTCTTCAAAGAAGCAGAATTGTGTATCACTCTCCACTGCTGAATCTGAATACATTGCTGCTGGACCTTGCTGCGCTCAGGTTCTCTGGATGAAGCAAACGCTCAAGGACTATGGCGTCCATTTGAAGCATGTACCACTCTACTGTGATAATGAAAGCGCTATCAAGATTGCCAACAACCCAGTTCAGCACTCGAAGACAAATCACATTGAAATTCGTCATCACTTTCTCAGAGATCATGTCATGAAGGAAGATATTGATATCATACACGTCAACACTAAAGAGCAACTGGCAGATATCTTCACAAAGCCCTTGGATGAGAAAAGGTTTTGCAAGTTGCGGTGTGAGCTAAATATCTTAGAATCCTCAAATGTCCTGTAATCAGGCACACATCTTAACACTTATGCATATTGATGACTTAGATGTGCAACACACGAATTAAAGTATATCTTCATTCAATGAAGACTTACACTCTAAGTGTGAATACATTAACATGGAATTTGACTTCGGAGCGCCACGATAATTGTGCGCCGTGTCTGGGTCTAATACTTCCTATATGGTGGGTAACGCCACCACCAAATTCTTGTTTGAAGTGTTTCTCGTGGCGTTACATTTGCAAAGTCTTCGCACTTGGTTTATCTTCATATATATATATATATATATATATATATATATATATATATATATATATATATATATATATATATATATATATATAGAGAGAGAGAGAGAGAGAGAGAGAGTTGTGTTCTGTCCACAACAACATTCACTTATAGCTATGTCTTCGTATTTGAATCTTTTGAACTAACTGAATGTGATCAGACCCTAACCTCTCTATGCTTTCTCATCTCACACTCTGTCTGTCCAGATCATATGCATTCTGTTGAATCTGTCGAATATCTTCTCTGCATCCTTGTCAGCAGAAGATACGGAGACAAACTTTAAATCTGATTTTAATGCTCCATCCTTTATGCCTGAAACCCGAAGAAGCCGAACGACCACTCCGACAGTCGTGGTGTACGTGGGATCATGGGACAACTCCCAATGCGTTACATGACCGCCACGTGTCCCTCGTATGTGAACCGCCAGGGGCACCTGCGTAATTGTGCTGTGCCGTCTCCCATGCTTATAAATGCACGTCCCATCACGGTCAAAAGTTCTTCTACCACCTCTCCACCTCGACCAACCCTAGCGCCTCCGCTAGCTCTCGACGACGCCGGCGACGAAGCGCTTCGCTGCCGCAACCTCATCGACGCCGTCCTCACGCCGGCCGCGGACATCATCTACTCCGCCTTCGCCGTAGCTGTCCTCCGTCGCCAAGTTAGGGCACGGAAGATCGAACTGCTAGGCATCCAACTCCTCTCCGTCTAAGCAGTTCATCGTGTGGTAAATAAAACCTTCTTTTACCATCTTGATCCATAGAGATTCATCACTTTTGCCACAAGAGGTTTCTGCCTACACAAATATATAGATCTATCCTGTCTGCAATCTCATATCTTGCCTAGTACATTCACATATGCTTCAAACATAGTTAGATTCCTCACTTGTACCTATTCATGGATTCGTACAAATCTGGAACCAACTCTCATCATATGAGTGAATGTCTTCGCGCTATGAGGTCAAAGTCTTCAAAACTGTTTTATCTTCAAAAACTTCTGAGAATGCATATGATCTCTTCCCCTTCCCTCGCATCTCTAATGCTGTCACAGGTACATGTCCGTGGGAGAATCTCTTGGTTCTCATAGTCTGCATTCATTTGCAGAATTCCTGCAGCATCACATTCACTCCCCTGAAGACAGTTCCTGTCTGACCAGCAGACCGAAGCATTTGCCAGTTTTGAAGCCATTCAGTTTGAAGCCCTTCAGGTTGAAGCAAATGGCAACTGGCAAGATAGTTAGAAAGGGTGGCAGACAGCGCCATGGCAACACCTCCATAGATTTGCCTCCTGATCTCATTGAGATGTACAAAACTGATCCAGAGGAGGATTATAATCAGAGGAAGACTCGAATCCAATGGATTCGAAGATATTGGGCTGAACAGTGGTTCAAGTACAGGTTCGTGACCCAAGAGTATACTGAAAAGAACGCCATCAAGCATCCATGGGGAGATATCACCTATAAAAATCTTCCCCCCAAGACTCGTGTTGAAGCCATTGCTCAAGGCTTCTATCCTTGCATGGTCAGAGGGCCTCAACCTACTGATGCTGGTCCTAGTTCTCTGCTCTGGTGTCGCGACGACAATTTGTTCAAGCGAAATCCTCAATATGCCAAGAACTCAACCAAAGAGAACAAGAAGCATTGGGGATTAGACTTCAATCCTGGCTCCTCTGCGCCCCGCGCTGATGGCACGCGTGAAGCTGAACCAAATCTGGTTGGGCCCTTCTACAACTTAGAAGGCCTCATCAGTCACATCAGGGTTCAAGGGGCGGATGTGGATCAACCTGTAGCTGATGCTGATTCTGAAGAAGCGCCTGGAACCCCGAAGCCCACGAAGAAGAAATCTAAGGCTTCGAAGACCACTCCACCAATTGCTTCTAGAGTGAAACCTTTTGCCACTGCTCCACCAGCACCAAGTGTGCAGTCTGAGGAGCACTCTCGCATCTGCAAGAGCAGACAGCTAAGGAAGAAGCCCTCGTGCAACCCCAGTCCAGCTCTTACTCCTGACACTGTTCTGAAGACTACCAATGAATCCCTTGATCTCTCGAGCGATGAGGATCTTGGTGATGATGCTCTGGAGCAACTGATCAAGAGCAAGCAAGATGCTGAAATCTTCAATGATTTGCCGCTCTTTGACGTGGAAGTGCTCAACAATTTCATTGATGAATGGTTTGACACCCCCAACCTCAGCTTCGACGATCTTCAACTCCAAGTTGGCCTCAGCGTCTCCTTCCATGGCGCCATTGCTTTTGATCTAGCTCTGGCTCAGAGAATTATTGAGCTGAAGCAAAAGATCGATTATGAAAAGGCTTAGTTCAAGAAGCATGTGGACAAGCTCAGCGTACAAGAGATTCAGAACTTCAAAGTTATGATGCATGAGATCAAGGAAGCCTTTCGCCAGAGGCGTGATGAAGCTAAAGGTTCTCGTGAGCGAATCAAGGACTTGGCTGCCAAATGCGTTCAAGCTTTCAATGAAGCTGAAAAGCGCAAGGCCCTTGGGCGTCCTGGCATTGACCCAAGGATGGCTGCCAAGAAGAAGAAGAAGCAACCTGTGCCCGAAGCTGAAGAATCAAGGCAGGAAATGCCTCGCATAGTCTTCCCTGCCAGCATGACTGGCACGAAGCCTAAGGCCACTCCAACTGCTTCGGAACTCAAGAAAACAAAGGTGGCTGAAGCAGAAGCTCGCAAGCGCAAGCAGACTACTGATGAAGCTCCACCCACCAAGAAGCGCAAGACCAAGAAGGATAAGGCTTCTTACAAAGAGCCTATATTTGTCGAGCCCATATCAGTTGCTCACTCTGCATCTGCCCATAGAGAACGTCGCATGACAGTCCATGAGCCTGCTCCCACAGAGGCTGAGGACATTCCAGCTGTTGACCCCACCGCAGCTGAAGACATTGGTCCTCATGACCATGTTGAAGATGATGAAGTCCTTCCTCAGATCGAGTACAATGTTGAATCTTCGCCTGTTCTTACGAACAGCGAACGCATCAGCATTGGTCGTCCATTGACGCCAATTGCACAGGATGACTCGTGGGCTGATCACCCACAGGATACACCAGCCACACCTCAGCCAACTCAAGACACCAGTTCGGTGCTTGAAGATGAAGACTTTGAGGCCCAACAACCTCCATCCCCTCAGGCGTCGCCAGCTTTTCGCAGGCTTCGCAAAGGACCAAGGCCTCAAGTCATCACCCCAAGTGTTCCAGAAGGAGTAGAGCAACCATCTGTACCTGAGGCTGCTCCTACTGTGAACCCCTTAGAATCTGAAGCCAAAGCGGCTGAAGATATTCCGGCTGCATCAGCCGAAGAAGAACCACCCCAAGGAGAAGAACAACCCCAAGCGAAAGTTGAACATACTGCCACACCCCCTATTCTTGAGGAGAACGTGTCCGGCCCTCCAGCTCCTGAAGTGGAGGTTACAAATTCAAAGGCTGCCACCACCAATACTGAAGCAAATGACGTGGTCATGGCTGAAGCTAATGTGGCACCTGAAGACACAATGGTGCCTTAAGTGATGGCGCCTGAAGCCAGTGCTGCACCTGATACATCCAAAACGTATCTATAATTTCTGCTTGCTCCATGCCTCTTTTGGGTGATATTGCTATGATATTTATACACTTCCATACACTTTTGATCATATTTGGACTAACCTATTAACTCAGTGCAACCCAGTGCCAGTTTCTGTTTTCGGCTGTTTTTGTATTTCAGGTTTTCACATTACGAGAACTGCCAGGAAAAATCCAGAAAAATTATATAAAAAATCAGCGTTCCAGAAACTACCGTGCGCCCGAAGGACAGCCGGGGGGGCACCAGGGCTCCAGGCGCCCTGGCGGCGCCCCCCCCCCCCTGGGCCGCGCCGGGGGGGCGCCTGGGCCCCCCGAGGCTCCCCCGATGCCCCCTTTGGCATATATTTAAAGCGTCTCGAGAAACCCTCGAAACAGGAACTCTTTTTCGCGATCTCATCTCTGTTCCGTCGCCGCCGCCGCTTTCAAGATCGGGAGCACCATGAGAACCCTTCCCGGCACCCTGCCGGAGGGGAGGATCACCACCGGGAGCCTCTCCACCACCATGGACGCCTCCCGGATGAGTTGTGAGTAGTCTCCCTTGGACCATGAGTCCATGACCAGTAGCTATGTGATGTTCTCCTCCCGTTCTTGTGCTTCACTAATTAGTCCTCGTGAGCTGCCCTACATGATCGAGGCACATATGTAATCCTTATGCTGTTGCTATGATGAGTTTGCTGGGATCCGATGGATTATGAGATTATGTTCAGATTGTGCTTGAGTAATATATTTGATCTACCTCTTTTATATTTATGTTCATAAGTAATTCTTGCATGTTCTCCGTTGTTATTTATTGCTTTGGCCAAGTAATAGGTTGTGACTCCAAGAGGGAACGTTATGCTCGATTGTGGGTTCATGCCCCTCGATGACTAGTTTGAGTGACAGAAACATGAGTCTAGGGGATGTGCTGTTGCCACAAGGGGGAAAACAACGGTGCTTGTGCCCGCAGGTGCAAGGATTGTTTACCTTTACGCAAAGTTCTTTTAATGCAGTTGTCTGTTGCATTGAGTTTACACTATGGGTGGGACTCGCAACTTAATACCAGCGAGATGTTCTGGATAGATATCTCAAGGTGGACGATTAGTAGTAGATATTGATGGATTTCGGTCTACTTACTTTGGCGTACCGCCCATGCTTTGAACCTCAACCTTTCTTGCAATGTAGTCAGCATTGGTTTGCGTTCGTGGTCCTGTCAATTGCCCAGCTGTAATTCGTTTACCTCACATAGCTGTTTTATCGTCTTTTGGGAGAGAGGCATCACTAGTGAACATCATGAGACTGCGGTCCATATTACCATCATTGATCACATCCGCTATTTACTTTTCGCTATTATTTACTATTGCAAACATTATATCTATCACTACTATCACTTGCTTTTAATCCTTTGTGAACTACAAGGCCGGAGGGATTGACAACCTCTCTGTACTCGTTGGAAGCAAAGTTATTTGTAACTGTGTGCAGGTCCACGTTGATTGCTAATATCTGGCGCCGTTAGCAGTTGACACCTTCTTGTTGAACCTAGGAGTCTCTGGGGATTCGATCCTTGGTATCTTTGCCAAGGGAAAAACTTCCGCAACACTACATCTCACACCTTCCACTTGGGGTAACCAACGAGGGGCGAGAAGCCTAGCAACACCTGAAGCAAATCCGCAGCCTGAAGCTAATGCCTCTGCTCCTGTTCCGCCTCCTAGGCCCCATACAATTGTGCAAGCATACAACCAAGATGATCAGCTCATTACTGTCCGATGGTCCATTCTGACTCCACCAGCCACTACTGGACCGCATGCTGCTGGTCCTCAGTTTGATCATCATGTTGAGCACATGCCTCAAGTTCAGAAGCCTAAGCCAAGACTGCCAAGGTTTCTAGGTATTGCAACCTCTCAAGGGTCATTCAATGCCAATAGCTTCACTGCGCACAACACCTTCTTTTACAGCGCCAAGAACCCATATTCCAAGCCAAGAATATCATCAGATAGGTTCTGGAGCCATCAGCAGCGCAGTTATTACTCAAGAGTACTCTATGATCAAGGGCGCATTTTCCCTCATATGCGTCTTGACAATGAAGCTATTGCTGGTCCGCCCTGTGTGGAGGAAGCTCTTGATTGCTTCCGTGATGCCGGCTTGCTAAATTTTGTAACTGACAAGGAGCATTGGAATGAAGAGTTGCTTCTGCAATTATATGCAACCCTCCACATTCGAGGCTACAGCAGGGATCCGAAGACATGGGTCCTTGAGTGGATGACAGGCAATGTCCATCATGAAGCCAAAGCCCTTGATCTCATTGAGCTTACTGGCCTGCCCACTCCAGGAGATCTGTATGAACCTGGCTGTCAATTGCACAATGAAGCCTTGGAGAGTATATTTCAGAAGCGCAAGCCCAACATGAGCCAAATGCTAAGCATGATGAAGCCTCTGCCAAGTGATGCAGAATATCCTAAGGAATTCTTTGTTGAAGACCTAGAGTACCTGCCACGCACCATCTATCATATCATCAGGCATACTCTATGGCCTGTCAAAGGACATTCTTCATCCGCCAAGCTTGAAGGCACCATGAAGACTTTGGTCTTCTATATCTTCAATGGCATCAGCTTCAATGCTCAAGATTTCTTCATTCGACAAATGGCTATGTCTGGATCTGATCTGTTTGGTCTGAAATTCTATGCCCCATGGATTATGCGCCTCATCAAGCTGCATTCAGCTATCACCGATCAGCCCTTTGCTCGCAACCATCATATCTTCTTGCCTGAGGTTGATATGTCAGCTGAAGCTATATACCAAGAGCCTGCCAAAGAGCCTGTTAGTCTTCACAATGCTGATCACCAGAGCTTCACTCAGCCAATTGAAGGAGTTCCAGCAGTCTCACACATTTATCCTCTGGCTGGCCGTACTCGTCTACCTCGACACGCTGAAGCCGAAGCTACTGAGAGCACCATTGTCCAAAGGCCTCAGAAGCGATCTCGTGTTCTCAATAACCGAGAGCTTCTGGTTGCCCTCCATCAGAAATAGGATAAGCATCACTACTGGCTCAAGCGTCAGATGCAAAGCCTCTTGGTGGATGTAAATCGCATTCGCAATCTTGCCACCAAGAATGCCTTTGTTGCTCATGAAACCTGTCGGAGGTCTTGGAAGAGTTTGACCCTGCTGAGTGCTGAAGCGGATCTTCAAGACGATCGCTTCACAGAGAGATTCAAGTTTGACAACACTCCTCCAAGGAATGCTGTTATGCGTCGAACTCCGTCTCTTGAAGATTCTGAATACTCCTCCTCTGTTGTAACAATTGATGCCACGATGATAGATGATCAAGATGATGCTACCTCACCCCCTCCTACTTCAGCGTGCATCGACACTGCACCAACTACTTCTGCACCGCCAAACACCACCGTCGACCCTGCATCCTCTCCTGCTCCAATTGGGAACGAGTAGAGGCTCTATGTCTTCAAACCTTTTTGGTCCTTACTGACAAAAGGTGGAGAAGCATATGAGTTGATAGTCTTCAAGCGGGTCCATATGGGCAGGTGCTTTATATTTTGCCTAGTGATTACAACTCTCGTTTTTGCTACATTTGGTTCTTTGAGTTGTAACACTTAAACTGATGGTCGTCTGCTATGTTTTTATGCTACTCTGTAATGTGATGATAAATTCCGCATCTGCTACCTTATATTCTGCAGTTAGTCATTATTGCAGACGTCCATTTTTCATTATGCATGTCATTATATTCGACATATCAATTGTGCATTATGAATTGTCTTCATAAGTTGAAGAGGATCTCCACAAGTACAACCTGCCATGTGCATTTGCATTCAAAGGCAAATCAACTATATGCACATCTTCAGGGGGAGCCTTTTCCTACTTACGAAGACAATACCTTTATCCTTTACAATTTCACATACCTTTATCCCCGTTGAAAACTTCAACCAGTTTGTCATCAATCATCAAAAAGGGGGAGATTGTAAGTGCATCTAGTGCCACCCCTCGTTGGTTTCAGAGTATTGACGACAAACCTGGTTGAGGGACTAATGTGTTTGTGAGAATTGCAGGATAACACAGGTAGTAGTCCCTCATTGATTCGGTTTACCTACCGGAGATGACCCCTAAAAATGTATGAAGACATTGACATCAGTGGTGGTATATGAAGATAATCATATTGAAGACTATGACAGAGAAGACATTGTGTGAAGACTATGGAGAGCGAAGACTTAGATGTTTCGTTGTTTCCTTTTTCTTCTTTGTTGAGTCATAGGAACCACCGTACTATTAAGTGGGGTCCAAGTGATCTAAGTCAGAGTGACTGAAGTGATGCTCAACCATATCCTATGTCTTCGAGCAAAGACTATGAGAGCAAATCTTATCCAGAGTTGGATGAGTCAGCCTTACTTGTAGCCCAAGTAATGTTGCCTTGTGAGTGTTTGAAATCTGACCGTTGGAACATGTGTCGGTTCCTTAGTGACCCAGGGTCACTTCGGACAAATCAGGTCGGGTTGCCCAGTGGCTATAAATAGCCCACCCCTACACCATAAATTGGCGGCTGCTCAGAGTTATTACACGGCTTTTGTCGTTTGAGAGCAACCCACCTCCGAAGCGTTTGAGAGAGAAATCCTTGCGAGGACAAAGCCAAAACACCCAGAGCCAAAGAGTGTTAGGCATCACTGAAGTCTTTCTGTCTGTGTGACCTAAAGACTTATTACACTTGAGGACTGTGTTTCCTCCAGCCGGTTAGGCGTCGCGTTCTGAGCATGCAAGAGTCATTGTGGATCGCCGGTGAACGAAGTCTGTGAAGGTTTGGAAGTCTACCTTGAAGACTTACCAGAGTGATTGGGCGAGGACTAGGTGTCCTTAGCTCAAGGGGAATAAGGTGAAGACGCGGTCTTCTGAGTTGAATCTCAGCCTCCCTAACCAAACGTACAGTTGTCACAGCAACTGGAACTGGTCTAACAAATCACTGTCCTCCCCGAGCTACTGGTTCTATCCTTTCCTTCCCTTTACTTACTGTTCTATGTTGTGAAGTAATTGCATTCTTGCCTTATCTGATTGACTTCACTGAGTATCTACTTGTTGTGATTGGCTTCATTCCTTCTTCCATATTGATCCCTACTGACTGGCTGCTATTAGTCTTTGTGCTTTCACTTCATTGAATACATGACTATGGCTTGTTTAGTGTAGTCTACTTTCCGCTGCATACTAATAGGATTGAGTTTATCTTTTGTCTTCAAAGCTACCATGTTTTGAAGCATTTCATAAAAATCGCCTATTCACCCCCCCCCCCTCTAGTCGATATACTGCACTTTCAACTCCTTTCACACCCTTCAATAATTTTTTCTTCACTAGCACTGTCATCTCCTTCTCACTCATGTGCCCAAGTCTCTTGTGACATAAAGCACAATCATCATCCTTATCTAGTGCATTGACGGAAGCACTAAAGAGCTTAGCATGAACATGATACAAAACTGAGACCATTTTACCTCTTGCAACAATCATGTTACCTTTGGTGAGCTTGTACGGCCCTTTTCCAAAACTGCTCAAGTAATCATCTCCATCAAGCAAACCAACTGAAATAATGTTGAGACGAAGTGCCTCAAACGTCTCAACATGCCTCACAGATTGGAGGACTAACCTTGTACCATTTGCGGTCTCCAAAAGCACATCTCCTTTTCCAATGATGGCGGCTCTATCATTGTTCCCCATCTTCACAACACCAAATCACATGATATATAGTTAGTGAAGAGCTCTCTGCGAGATGTAGAATGAATGGTAGCACCGCTGTCCGGTATCCAAATCATCTCGTCACCATCCACAAGGTTGACGGTTTCATCAGAAACAACAGTGATCCTCTCCTCAATAGTGGAACCAAATCTGCCCTCATTTTCTTCATGCATAACAAGCATGATGTCCTCTTCTACTACAGTAACTCGGTTACCCTCTGTATCACTATCACTGTCAACTTGCTTCTGATCTTGTTTCTTCTTTTTCTTTTTGTCTTTCTTCCACTTGTCACATTGCCACTTAATGTGGCCCTTCTGACGGCAGTGATGGCACTCATAATCAGCATACTTACTTTTTGATTTGCTCCTACCTCTTTCTGCCCCTTTACCTGGACCTCTGCTCTTACTTCTCCCCCTGGACTGAGTGACCAACACCTCTGAATGTGAGGAAGAACTAGCTTCAGCCGCCTTTCTGGACTCTTCATTTAGTACCCTGGTTTTCACAAGATTCCAAGTGACAACTCCATTAGGTGTTGAATTGCAAACCATGACCTTAAAGGTCTCCCAGCTGTCCGGTAATGAGCCTAGTAGTAGCAAAGCTCTCACTTCATCTTCAAATGTTATTCCCATTTAAGAAAGCTGATTTATAATGCCTTGGAATGTATTCACATGATCTGCAATTAGAGTGCCCTCTTTGTACCTCAAGCACATCAATTGTTTGATCAAGAACATCTTGTTTGTACCTTCTTTTCGGGCAAAGAACTCTTTCAATTTCTGCCATAAGGTGCGTGCATGTGTCTCATCAATGATATGGTTCAAAGCATTGTCATCGACCCATTGCCGAATGAACCCACAAGCTTGGCGATGAAGTACCTTCCACTGACCTTCCTCAATGCCCTCCGACATCTCAGTGGAGAACACTGGCTTCCAGTATTCTTTCACATACAACAAGTCCTCCATCTTGCCCTTCCATGCTTGATAATTTGTACCATTCAAAGATATCATCCTGCTGGTATTCACTTCCATCTTTCACCACAAGAAAACTCAGCACAAGCAAACCAAGGCTCTGATACCACTTTGGGGCTGGACAACAACAATGCGCTGCACAAAATTCACCGACACGGCAAATATGCACACTACACAGCCCCCTCCACTTGTGATGAACTTTGAGGACAGCTTCAACCAACAAGTAAGCAGCGGAATAACACAAACAACATGCACAAGTGACACAGGATTTTAACGTGGAAAAACCTCCTCAACTTGAGGAGTAAAAAACCACGGCTGTGGACCGACCGGTCCACACAACTTCACTATGAGAATGATGAGTACAAAGTCTTCTCTAGAACCTTTAGAGAGATTTACAACACACTCTCCACATTGCCAACCGGCAACAGCAACAACAGCCACAAGAGGCAAGATTTCAGCAAAGCAGAGTTTACACAGCTTCTGTACCCTTCAGTGTTTTGCAAACTGCTCTTAAACCGCTGAACCAAATAGGACCAAATTTGGCAGACAAGTAGACACATGAGTTCTTGACATCCCCTCCAAATTTCAGCTCAATCGGACATCATTTGCCTACCCAAATTTTTCGTCTCCCAAAACTACTCTGTTCTGAAACTGCAGCAGTCAGAGCTGACAAAACCACTCTCAAATCTGATGCTCCACTGACCCAATCCTCAAACTAGCTGATCATATCGAAGTACTCAAAGTAAGGAACGAGCTCACCAAGTTTGCGGTCGATCCAAGCACGTTTGAGCCTCCAACCACCAGCTTGAACACTGTCTAGTCAGATGCAACAAATCTGGCCAGAATCTCTGCTTCTTCTTCTTCCTATCTCTCAGGTTGTGTTTTCTCTTGTGTGCTCTCTCTCACTCTCTCACGAATGGCAGCCACCACCAGCAGGGGTGGAGTGGCTAGGGTTTTCTTCTTGCTTCACTTCCCTTGGAAGCACTCTCAACCGTTGGATGCAGCGAAGATCAACGGCTGACATGTGTTGGACTTATGGGCTGATATTGGGCTGCCAACACACCTCCATGTGGAGGGACTTAGCCCAACAAATACGGCAGCTGATCATAGCTAAGTTTCAAAGCATCCATGATCCCTCCACTGAGCCCCAATAATTTCCAATCTTCGTCCTCGAGAATTTTATTCCAATGATCAACAGTAAGATCAACTCTTAATAGTTCCACTGCAGTTACTGCTGCTAATGGGTTGCCTTTTAGCTTGTCTCCTATTTTCCATCCAATGTTCTTTAGGTTTCCATGCCCTTCATAGTTCTCATCACGAAATGCTCGTTCGTTGAGCAATAACCACAAATCATCATCTTCCAAAGCACCTAACACAATTGGTTCGGTCGTTCCTATCCTTTTTGCAACAGATAGATATCTAGTCGTCACAAGGATCACGTTGCCTTTTGCATTGTTTGACTTGAAAGGAGCAAGTATTAGGTCAAACCTACAATTGTTCATGTCATCCCAGACATCATCTAAAATAATTAGAACCCTCTTTGATTCAATATGAGTTTTTAAGACCCGCTGAAGTTTGTCAAGGCTGCATAACCCTTCTCCTTCGTGCTTTTCTTGAGGGACAACATCTAACATCTCTCTTGTGAGTCCCATTTCATCAAAGCTATTAGACACCCAAACCCATATGTTGTGGTCAAATTGGTTTTGCACTTTCGGATCATTATATACAAATTGCGCGAGAGCTGTCTTACCAGTACCTCCAATGCCTACAATAGGCACAACAGTTACATTGTCAGATTTATCAGCTGTCATCAACTTTATGATGGAGCTTTTCTCTTTGTCTCTCCCATACACTTTGCCCTGAAGAAGACTTGTGATGGAGAACTGAACTTGCACCAGAGTGTGACCCAAACATGTTGAGATCCTTTGTCACATCCCCTCGGATGCCTTGCAATTGATGAGTTATTTTCTGTACCCTACTGGAAATTTCGTCCTTATTCCAAGGGTGAGCAACAGCTGCGGTGATTTGTGGTGGCTCTGGATTCGTTCGCGTCCTTGGTATGGTGGGTGAATTACTGATAGCAACGGGGGTAGCATTTTCAGTAGCATGCATCATCCATGCTGTGAGAAGAAAAAAGGCAAGGGATTGTGAAGCATGTGCGTGTTAAGTTGTGAGCGCTTTCAAAAAATAAGATGAACCAAGTGTATAACATTCAGCTTTCATGAGGTAAACTATGTCCCATAGCAATTCAAATGCAATTTCCCTTCGTCACAAGTAAAAGTACAGCTGAGAGGTGTGTCGTTGCAGTTTGTAGAAATGAAGAAATGTACGTCATTTTTTGAGTTTGAAACCGTACCTTGAATGGCTTGGCGGCTGAGGACGTTCTTCTCGCGTATTCTTACACTTGGCACTATTGGAGTGAGTCATCAAGACTCTTGGCTTTTTACAGTGTCTACATTCTGCCCCCATGGTCTTTCCATCAGTGTCATATATCTCGTCGAAATCAACCCAATGCGGGGATCTTTTTTTGCCACGACCTCTTCTCGGCAGTATATTATCACCATCGCCCACCGATGTGCCATGATCTACTCGCGCTGCTTCATGCATGCCTTCGGGCTCCTGCAAAGCAACTGCGCCAAAAGAAGAGGGCTATTAGCATGGTCTTGCTAGACCAGAAAAAAGATTTATCAAGGCGGAGGTCGTTCGGTGGCTAACCTGCAGCGGTAGTCGTTGTGGCTGTGGTGAAAGACTGGGTAACACCATCGGAAGCGAAGCGATTGTGCGCGTTGGATGAAGACGGCAGCGGGTGTTGGCCTGTTGGGAGATGGACACGGTGTTGGTGACTGAAACAGAGCTAATTTGATGCTTGATTGGATAAACCACGTCGCAAGCTAACGTCGACAGCCCAAAAATTTTGAATTCTAATGCCAACTCTATTGATCCCGATAAATGTTGGCTTAGGTTGGCAGCATAGTTTTGGAAAAACCAAAGTATTCTAAAACCACAGTATTCTGATGTGTGGGCAACAAATACTCTGGTTTCAAAAAAAGTCCGTCCCACGTGGTGACGGTTTGCGTATCTGGTCCGGCGATTGCGGGACGACTGTGATCGCGATCGTGCCGCCGCCGTCTAGGGTTTCTTCGATCCCTCTCCTCGGTCCTTCAGCCCGATCCTGGGTGGTCTGCGGCCAGTTTCTTCCACAAGAAGCCTTCCGCGCGTCCCCCTAGGGCGTGCGGTCGTTCAAACACAATAACCCTAGGAGGTGTGGGAGGAGTCATGGGGGGAGTAGGAGGAAGCGGTGTTCTGGAGGGTGTGGCGGGTCTGATGAAGGGGTTGAAGCTCTCTGATGAGGAGAAGGGAGTCAGGATCAGGATCTCAGCGAAGGATAAGGGGAAGTCCACGGCGGCCCAAGCGGTCGGGAAGGTGATGTCGGAAAAGCCAGTCCATCCGGACGCGATCTGTCTCACATTGGGGAAAATCTGGTGCCCTATCAAAGGTATTGACTGTAAGGAGATCGGCGTTAACCAGTTCCTGGTTACGTTCCATCAAGAAACAGGGAAGAGGAAAGCATTGGATAATGGCCCCTGGATGTTTGACAAAGACTTGGTGGTAATGGAGGAGTATGATCCCAGTAAGAGACCAGAGGACTACCACTTCAACAACATCCCGATCTGGGTGCGGGTTTATGATCTCCCCCTGGGCATGATGAACATCGAAGCGGCGGAGGATATTGGAGGCTTGGTGGGGCGTTTTGTGGAGGCAGACACGGGGGCGGACGGCACAGCCATAGGCAAATATCTAAGGATCAAGGTGAGGTTATGCATTGAGAAGCCGATCATGAGGGGTTTCACCTTGAATGAGGAGTTAGAAGAGGAGGAGATGAGGGAGAAGCAAATGGTTGTAGTGGGCAAGGATGATGGACAGGAGGAGGGCGGCTGGTGTCGTTTCGAATATGAATATCTCCCAGACTTTTGCTATACTTGCGGGGTTATTGGACATGGAGAGAGGGATTGCTCGATCAAGCTGGGGAAGGAGGACAAAAAGCAATTTGGTAGATGGCTGAGGGCAGACGTGGGTCAGAGAAGGGGCCTTGGGGAGGAGAACCTTTGGAGGAATGGAGGGAGGAGCACGGGGAGAGGTAGGTCTCTGGGTTTTAGTAGATCAGGAGATAGATCTGGTAGCGGAAGTGATAGCCTCTCATGGCGCAAGAGTGATTCCAGGGCTGGCAATGGGAGTCGGGATACTCAGGAGAGAGGAGAAGAGGTGACTAGCCCTCAGAAGAAGGACCCAGCCACTGTAAAGGGAGGTGTTCCAAAGAAACTGGTTTTTCAGAGTGATTCTGTTATGAAGAGAGGGGGGGCGGTGAAGAGTGCTTTGTCCCTTGTGCCACAGAAGGATGCAGGAGGGGTTGAGCCAGAGGCTTCAGACCAGAAGAGGGATGCTTTGCTTAATCGGGAGGAAGATGGAGGTAGGGAGGGGAAAGAGAAGGAGGAAGATGGAGGGCAGCTGCTTGGGCTGCAAGGTGGAGGGGTGGAGGTTAGGAGATACAAAAAGAAAGGGAGAGATAAAGTGCGGGTGACAGGTGATGATCCGATGGGTGTACCTGTGGGGCAAAAGAGGAGGGGGGGTGGAGGAAGAGCATGAACATGGAGGGAAGAAGAAAAGAGGGGAGGTGGAGGTTGCATTGGTGGACGACGACAGTCAGGTTCTCCAGAGAGAGGACGTTTTCGCTAGCATATCGGCCGGGCTGCAGGAGCAGCCCCGCCGGGAGCAATGAAAATCATAGGATGGAACTGCCGGGGACTCGGGAACGGCCCGGCAGTTCGTAGCCTCCTAGATATGGGGAGGACGGAGGATCCTGACATTGTGTTTTTGGCGGAGACAAAACTGACAGAAAAGGAGCTGGAGAGATTCAGGTGGTCGCTTGGCCTCAACCACTTGGTTGCCTGGAACCCGGATGGGAGAAGTAGGGGTGTAGCGTTGTTCTGGAGGAGGAGTGTGGATGTTAGACTGAGGTCCTTTGGTCGAAGGCATGTCGATGTTGATGTGGTGGAGGAGGATGGGAGAACCTGGAGGTTGACAGGGGTTTATGGCGAGGCGGAGGCGGGAAGGAAGATAGAGACGTGGAAAGTGATGAAATTGCTGGCACAACAACACCAACCGGGGAGACCGTGGCTTTGTTTGGGAGATTTTAACGAGATCTTGTCGTCGGATGAAAAGATAGGGGGCGCTAGCAGATCTCAGCGCTGTATGGATCAATTCAGAGAAGCGTTGAATGCTGGCGAGCTCGGAGATATTGGCTATGAAGGCGATAAGTATACTTGGAGGAACCACAGCAAGGAGATTACCTCATATATTTGTGAGCGGCTGGATCGGGCTACGGCTAACACAGTGTGGTGTGAGTGGTTCCCGGACTTCTCGGTTTTTAACGGAGCTCCTCGGCACTCGGACCACAGACCTATCATCGTCTGCACTGAAGGAGAAGGAAAGAGGATGACGGGAGGCGATCGAGGATTCCGGTTCGAGGCCTGGTGGCTGAAGGAGCAGGGTTGTAGTGAAGAAGTGCAGGGGGCTTGGGAGCAGGGGTGCTTAGAAGGAGCAGGAGATGTAGCGACTGCATTACGGAGTGTGGTCGGGAGGATGAAGAAGTGGGGGAAGGAAGTAGCCGCGGAGCTGGAGTACCGGCTGAAGCAAGCGAAAAGGAACTTGGAAAGATGCCTAAGGGCGCCGGTGTCTGAGGAGAAGGTACGTGAGGAGGCTAGACTGAGATGTGTGGTTGAAGACCTTGAGGAGAAGAAGAATACAAAAGCAAGGCAGCGATCTCATGTCTCCTGGCTGAAAGATGGAAACAAATGCACGCGGTATTTCATGGCGGTGGCGTCGGCAAAGAAGAAAGCGAATAGAATCAAGAAGTTGAGAAGGGAGGATGGGACGGAGGTGAAGGAAGGTGAAGGTCTCAATAACTATGTGCTTTCTTTTTTTCAGGACCTCTTTACTTCATCTGGTGTTAACCGTTTGGAGGAGTTAATCAACAAAGTGCAACCTCGTGTGACTGAGGGTATGAGAGAGCTCCTGGAAGCGGAAGTTACCAGGGAGGAGGTTAAAGCTGCACTTGATCATATTGGTGACCTCAAGGCCCCGGGGCCGGATGGGATGCCCTCTATTGTGTATAAACAGCACTGGCATTTCATGGGAGATAAGGTGGTGGACGAGGTGATTTCGGTCCTTAACGGGGGCCCGATGCCGGCAGGGTGGAATGACACGGTCGTCATCCTCATCCCAAAAGTGAAAAGCCCGAATAGGATCAAGGATCTGAGGCCGATCAGCCTGTGTAACGTTATTTACAAGCTCTGCTCCAAGGTGATCGCTAACAGGCTGAAACTTGTGCTACCAGATATCATTTCGGAAAACCAAAGCGCCTTTGTTCCTGGCCGCCTCATCACCGATAATGTCCTAGTTGCCTACGAGCTTTCACATGTCTTGATGAACAAAAGGAGAGGGGCCGATGGATTAGCGGCGGTGAAGGCGGATATGAGTAAAGCGTATGACAGAGTCGAGTGGGATTTCTTGCGGGCTATGCTTCTCAAGTTGGGGTTCGGGCAGAGGTGGGTCGACCTAGTGATGAAATGTGTGACTACGGTGCGCTATCAAATCAAGATTAACGGAGAGCTCACAGAACAATTCAATCCCTCACGAGGTTTACGCCAGGGAGATCCATCCTCACCATACCTCTTCGTCATTTGCGCCGAAGGACTCTCAGCGCTCCTCCATCATGCTGAAGCTACGGGCAGCATTGGGGGTGTTAGGGTTTGCCCGGCTGCGCCGGTCGTCTCGCACCTTCTCTTTGCAGACGACTCGATGCTCTTGCTCAAGGCAAAGAGAGAGGAGGCGGAGGCCCTAAGGAATGTTCTGGACCTCTATGAAAGCTGCTCGGGTCAATGCATTAACCTGGAGAAATCAGCGATCATGTTCAGCCCGAATACCAGTGCCATCGCTAAAACTACAGTCAAGAACGCATTGGTGATTCAGAGCGAATCATGGAATGAGAAATACTTGGGGCTGCCTGTTCACGTTGGTAGATCGCGGAAAAAGGCCTTTGCTTTTGTCAAGAATGCGATTTCTGGGAAGGTTTATGGATGGAAGGAAAAGCTGATTGCGAAGACTGGGAAGGAAACGCTTGTCACGTCGGTGGCGCAGGCTATACCCACCTTCGCTATGTCATGTTTTTACCTGACAAAAACCTTCTGTGACGAGCTTAGCTCGTTGATGGGTAACTACTGGTGGAGCCAGCAGGACAAGGAGCATGCGATACACTGGATTAGATGGAACAAATTGACTATGCCAAGGGCGCAAGGAGGACTTGGATTCCGCGATATGCATGCGTTCAACGTTGCCATGTTGTCCCGGCAGGCGTGGAGGTTAATCCAGCATCCAGAGTCCCTATGTGCTCAGGTTTTGAAAGCAAGGTACTATCCAAATGGCCAGCTACTGGAGGCTCAACCTTCTGCGGGCGTCTCTTATGCCTGGCGAAGCATTCTTCATGGTGTCCAGCTCGTTCGGGAGGGTTATATATGGAGGATTAGTGATGGAGCAACTGTCAATATTTGGTCTGACCCTTGGATCCCTAGACCGTGGTCACGTACCGTGATTACTCCTCGTGGCCATTGTCTTCTGCAGCATGTAAGTGAACTCATCGACCCATACACAGGAACGTGGGATGAGCAGCTTGTGCGAGACACTTTCTGGCATGATGATGTGAATCGCATCCTCCAAATTCCACTATGGGAGGGAATCCAAGACTTAATGGCGTGGCATTTTGATAATAAAGGAGTACATTCGGTGAAGAGTGCTTATAAGCTTTTTGTTCAGCTGGAGAAGAACGGGAGGAATGGTGGAGCTGGCGCGAGTGCTATGGTCCCTGGTAATCTAAACAGTACGAGTGATGACGCCAGGAAAAGAATTTGGAAGCTGCCGTGTCCCCGAAATATCCAAATGTTTGTTTGGAGGGTGAAACATGAATCTTTGGCGCTACGCACAACGATAGCCAGGCGAGGTATTCCGATTGAAAACTCAAAGTGCTTTTTCTGTAGTAGGGCTGATGAAGACGGGGCGCACCTTTTTGTAAAATGCAAGAGTGCAAAGGAGGTGTGGCGGGAGCTGGCACTAGAAAAGGAGAGATATGATTTGGAGAAAATGGAGGGTGTGCATGCAATGCTAGATTATATCTGGGGGCTAGACGAGAAGAAACGTATGCTCATACTCACATTCTGGTGGCGATGGTGGGCTAACAGAAACAAGGTGAGGGTAGGCGAGCTGCCGTTCACGACCTTGGAGGTGGCCCGCATGACAAGGAGTTGTGTTCTGGAATATGAGGAAATCTTCGTCAAGAAGATTGATAAAGTGCCCCCGGATAAGTGGCGCCCCCCAGTTGCTGACACATACAAGTTTAACATCGATGGATCCTTTGTAAGGGGTCAGCAACACGCGGGCTGGGGTGTTGCGGTCAGAATGACTGATGGGTCGCTAGTGCATGCATGTGCAGGGAGACAGGAGCATACCACGAATGCATTCGCGGCTGAAGTAGCTGCCATGTCTAAGGCGATCACTATTGCGGCGGAGCTTGGGATGGTTAGGGTTGTTTTCGAGACGGATTCATAACTCTTGATGGAAGCTCTGGATATGGGAAGAGTAGACTCGTCGGAGCACGCTGCAGAAATAGAGGACATGAAATACCAACTGAAACTTTGGTTTTCTTATTTTTCCATATCCGTTTGTCGTCGTAGTGCGAATAAGGTGGCACATGAACTTGCCAGTATTGGGCGATTGTGTGAACCAAACCACTCTGTGGAGTGGGAGTCTGATGTACCTGCCCACGTGGGCGAATGTGTCGTAGGCGATATGCCTAACCATAGTTAAGTTATAAAGCTATGCTTTTCTCAAAAAAAAAAACAAATACTCTGGTTTCTAAAAAATGTAGTTTTTCTCAGTTTTGTCAAGTCCACGGCAATGTTTGGCAGGTATTGTTTTGTTAACTACTACACGGCCAAATCAATCAACGTGTGCTAACTCAGCTACACCTAAAGAGCAACACGACCGGATTAATCAGCGTGGGCTAACAGATGCCGGCTGCATGCAGCCCTGCCATGCTCGAGGTCAGTCTCATGTGTATGAGTGTGATCTCCAATGACCAACAATCTACTCCACGGGCTAGCTTGGTTCGAGACGTGCAGCATTGCCAGAAGCCCATGACCCAGAAAGTAACCGGCAACCAGCGAATCGCTTAAAATATACGCAGATAGGAGTCGGAGGCAGTGATCAGATTCTGTGATCTACAGATCCACTCCCTGCGTTCGGAATTACTTGTCGTAGAAATTGATGTATCTAGCCGTATTTTAGTTCTAGATACATTCATTTTTAAGACATTGTCGTAGAAATTGATGTATCTAGCCGTATTTTAGTTCTAGATACATTCATTTTTAAGACAAATAATTCTGAACGAAGGGAGTAATAGGCTAAGGCTAAGTGCTCTCCCCAAAGACTTATCTCGGCTCTGTTTAGAAAAAATTGGCCAAGACCTCTTTTTAAAATACTGCAGAAAAACTACAGTATTAGAGATACCACAGTATCTTAAACCACTGTAATTTTCTAAGCCAAACACCTCAAAATATTTAATACCAAAGTTTTTTTTAGAAACCACAGTATATTTCCTAAAAATACTTGAAAAATACTTGGCTCCCACTGCCGTTCCGGGGCTTTAACCCATTCTAACCGAAGCCCAAAAATACCTTAACTCTCGAAGCTATGTTGGGCTAATCCCAAAATCAAACCCTCCCGTGACCCCGTGGCAATATAGGCAGTAGCACACAGCAGAATGAAGTAGCGGCTGTGCTTCCACCTACTGAGGCCCATGGCGATTCATGTGACGATAGAGGTGATGTGGCATCAGGTGGTAGCCAAGTCACGCGGCACCACGGACTTACACGCGGGCCCAGGTTGCCGGAGTTGCTGTAAGCTTTTGCCTTGAGCAAAAGCTTCTGCACACCAACTCGTCTGGTTGGTTTACTCCATCAGTAGCAAGAGAGAAACATTTCATTCATTACATTCATATACGCGGTTCAGGAAAGTACATATTTCCATCACCACGGCTTTGCATACGGCTGCATCTTGATGCTGGTTCAGGAGCTTATACCGAAAACAGGGAGTCTGCAGAACTAAGATAACGGCACATCACATGCCAGATTGTTTGCTCAGAAAATAACATCAACAAATCCCATATCAGCTAATGGAAGCCTATAATTTGCTGCCTCTTCTACACGGAGTCCTTTTTGGCGTTTCGGTCTGATGGAAGGAACTGCTTTGCATAGTCGTGAACTTTTGATCCTGAACCTGACTGGTGATCATAGTACTCCACGAGTGCGGAACAACCCAATGCAGCCAGGGTGAGGGCCTGAGCATGAAGCCTGCCAAGGTAGAAGAATTAAAATAAAATTAAGTGTGTGTACAGCCAAAACATGTTAGATTTGATTACGCAAAAAGGTCAAGTAAACAATGAAAACTAAGAATGGAGATGCACTCTGTTTGAACGAAAAAATGGCACAAGGACGTTGATAAGATTAGTCAAAAATGTACAATGCCACCAGGGATAACAAGGAGGTAGACAAACAAATTGAATGAAATCACAGGCACCTACAAGATTAAGTTGGAACTTAAAGATGAACAGTATGAGCCTAAAGGATTAACAGTAGGAAGTGTCCGAAAAGGACTGCGCAACAGCCCAACATATTACACTGTTGAGCAAACCAGAATATTGCCTCTATTTTAGTGGAAAGTGGCAGGAGGACATCTATAAGATCAGTCAAGAACAATACAAATAGGTAGATTAATGAAGTGAATGAGAAGCACAGGAATCTAAAGCGTTAATAAAAGGTTTGAAAAGGAATCATAAGATATGTACAATAAGCTAATCTTTTCCCTTAACAAATTCACATCATTATCAGTTTCGAGATATTATTGCATAAATAACTCAAGATCAAGTTAATAGATCTATTTATCTATAGTGTGTGCAACACGAAACTCGATTGAGAAACCATGCTCTGTCTAGGCATAATACACCTTGAAAGCAAAAACTCTCATCAGAGGATCACCGATAAAGCCAGCTCCACCCTCCCCTCATTTGGTTGGGGTCAAACTCCTGACTGAGGTGCCACTGATTACAGGGAAATAAATTTCTGTTTCTCTGTTTCTGCATTCTGTTCAACCTATAACCACATCTTGTCCTACGAATTCATGCCATCCTTGTGATACACTACTCCAGAAGAACTGAATACCCGCATCTTTGTTTACCAACAGTGGATGGCACACCACAGCTACCCAATTAGTCCGGTACCCACCACAACCAGAATTCGACAGGCATTGCTGACGGGAAACTAAACCGATCCCAACTTAGCCGATAAAATTAGCACACAGTGCATGCATCATTGCTGGAACTAAATCAATTTAAACATGGAAATTCAACTCAGGAGAGAATCAAGGCAGAGATGAAATGCACAATTTACAAACAGTTCCTTCCCCCAGAGTCGCGGGCGGAGGAAACGGACCTGGCGTGGATGAGCTTGACGCTGGTCTTCATGCCGGGCCTGGACCAGTTGTAGGCGATGGATCCCGCGATCCCCGTGAGCCACAGCGTCCCTGCGAAACACAACCGACGATAAACGGGGTCAGATTCAATTCAATCACACGGCAAGGAACAACGCGGAACAGAGAGAGAGGAGAAGCTCCGGCGGCGGAAGGGGAACCCCCCGCGGCGCACCTACGGCCCGCAGCTTGTGGTCCACGACCCAGCCCCTCATCGCCTGCAGCGTCCCCTTCTCCTCCGCCATTACTTCCGCCGAAAGGAAACGAGAGCTTCTGCTACCAGATCGAGTTCTCCGGTCCCAATCAATCTGTCTGCGCGTATGCTTCTGCGACGGGGGGCTGGGGGTGGGGGGCGGGGGGGTAGAAGTAGAGGGGAAAAGGGTTTGGGGCTCTGTTGGGCGGTGTTGGTGGGGGGAAATGAGTCCGTTGCCGGCGCGATACCGCGGTCCGCTGTGGCTGGTGGAGGCTGCGCCGCCAGCAACGTGGCTCGTGGTTTTGGGCGTCTTCGTGGCGGAACCGGGGCGCGGTGCCGGATATGCCCTGCGGGAAACCGTGTGTGCTCTCCCGTGGTTCCGACGGTGGTTTATATTTTTAAAGGACTTCAATTACAAATTCATCTCAAATACACCCTTCGTCCCACAATGCAAGATGTTTTTACAAGCTAACATAACTTGCAAAAATGTCTAATATTATGGGGCGGAGGGAGTACAAAACATCTCAAACATGCTAAAAATTACAACAAAGTTTCTAGGCTATCAATCAATCGGTGATGCCGCTAGAGTGAGCCGCCGACAGGTCACCTAACACCACTCTCATACTGAAGCTGCCATGTCGATGGAAGCGGGACGGTCTTCGTGTGTGTGCCCCTAGGGACTAGCGCTTTAGACTCGCGATCGTCGTTGCTGAAGACTTTGAATCGATATGAAGAATTTGACGTCGAATCTCGCGTGGGCATAACGGAAATCCTAATCTCGATGTCCCAACGAGTTGGCATCGTCGTCAGGAGTAGCTGGCAAGAATCTACGCTGAAGCTCCGTCTAAGCCCACTCATTGGATGAACTTGTGAGTGATCAGATCTCGAAAGACTGACTCGCAGATGAAGTGCCTCCATCCGTCCGAGTGACGCCCTTGTGTGGACTAAAACCCTAACATGTCTACTAGCTAGAATCGAGACACCAGGATTCCCGTTGACACCGATCACCAGAGCGGCGGGCAGAGGGGGGCGAATCCACTCACTCACCGGGGAAAGAAAACTTTGCCCTAGTCGCCATGCGAGAGGGGCAACAAGATGTATCATTGAAACAACCTATGTTTTATATTTTTGTTATTGAGTAATTCTACACTAGATTTACTTTGGGTTAATTTAGTTTATGCCGCTCCCAACTTCACGTTGTCGAAAAATGTATTAGCAACAAAAGACTTAGAAACAAAAATATCAATGCAAAAATAGGATATTTAGATATACCCTCTGTTCCTAAATGTATTATAATGGCATTTATCAAGGTATTCATTTGTTTCCTTTTTTGCGGGTAGAGGTATTCAATTGTTGCAGTGGACGTATTTCATAAATTTTGCAGTGGCATGTTTCTCTATTGGTTTCTATGATAATCTATATTACTATTAGTATCATTTCACGTGTCATTTTTGTGAAGTAAATTTTCGTTGTTAAAACAAAAAAGACCGTTGGTCTTAGGTTTTGTCACGAAAATATTTTGCAGGGATGGTCTAGTCGTATTTGGATTAGTAGGAAGGTAGATTCGAAAGTTCAAAAAGAAAAGAAGATAGGTTCAAGAAAATAAGATGCATACCCAAAACATACCTTTCACAAATTAAACTTAACTAAGAGTTGTTGCTTGCATGGAATTATTTTTCGACAAGCTGGCACAGAAGGAAGGGCATGGTACGTTTTTGGGGTTAACGGAGAATAATTGTCTCAATTTATTAGTCAAGTTCAAAGAGTTGCCATTTTAATTAGCTTGCGTGAGTCTTGTTTTGGTTGTGTGAATTCAACTGCTCCCAATCAGCATCCACGATTTCATGATGGAAAATTAATAGCTTGTTTTAGTTGTGTGAGTTGTGATTATGATTTTATGTAGTTGCAGCTAGTCGGTGGGGCACTTATGTGATGTTGTGAGACACTTTGATAGGGGTTTGTAGGAGTAGTGTGCCTAAGACTACCCACGGTGGGAGTAACATAGGTAGTAACATCACACATATCTAGATAAAATAGATGATGTGGCAAGCAGTAAATGAAGAAAGAGAGGCACGTGGTAACATAGCTAGTTACTACTAGTATGAGTAACATCACACATATCAAGGTAAGATGAGTCTATAGCCTAATAAACGAAGTCTTCCATGTTACCACACATATGTTACTCCCCACTATAGAGTAGTAACATGGGCATGTTACTACTCTATGTTACTACCCATTGTGGCTAGTCTAAGGCATTAGTCGTACCCTATTTCTATGAGCAACTTTGAGAGACTGAGTTGGCTGGTCTTGAGATTGATGAAGCCACCACAGACGCATTGCTATCGACAGGAACGTCACCTCTCACCGAAAGACCAGAGCGTCAAAACTGAGGTTTAATGTCCGATGGTTTGTCGTACCACTGTCCTCTTAACCATCCGATCACATATTCATTCTTAAACTTTTCGCTAATTAATCAGGAAATTCTCTTGTGCCTCCGTTTTGGGGGAAAATGCAACGGGTGAAATCAAGGACAGCGCATATGCTACCACATACTACCTCCGGCCTGGTTTATTGGTCCCCATAGTGTTTTGTGTCAAATTTTGACTATATATTTAACTAAGAAAATAATAATGCATGTCACAAACAATTATATCATTGAATTCATATTTGAATATAGTTTTCAATGATATTATTTTTGGTTACATGCATTAATATTTTATTAGTTAAATCTAAGGTCAAAGTTTGATACAAAATGCGAAGCGAACCAATAAACCAGGATGGAGGTAGTAGTATGTAACAACAGTTCGAAGAACCGCGGCGGCTCCCAACATTCCCGAGCAGCAGTAGGTGCCCATGGGCGACCAGCCGACTGCGGACTGCCCATTGCTTCACCTGGAATAAACAACCGGGATCAAAATAAGGGCAAAAGCAGACGCTGGTATTGGAATCCTTGGCCAAAACCGCGGCCGCGCTTCCGGCGAGCTAGCCAGCCAGCAGCCTGCCTGTCGGTTTTGCGATGCACGGCTCACGGCTGTTTGCTTTTTTGAGGGGGGGAAATCGCAGTGCGATCGTTCATGCGCACGGACGCACCCACCCCCACCAGGACCCCCGCCGCCAACGGCCAGCGGCACATGGAACCTGGCACCTACCTGCGGCTCACTATGTGGGTTCGGTTTATTTGATTTATATATGGTTTTTCGGTTTGTACGGTATTAATATTTTGGTAAATACGATAAGAAATTAAAATACAGTTTGATTTTGGTATATATTAAATTATTTTGGTATGGTTTCGGTATATACCATAATAATCAAAGTCGACGCGAATTTGAATTTGACATAATTATAATTTATAAATTTACTACTCAAAACACATACTATTTTATAAAAATAGTATGTAACTACATATATAAGTATATATGCATGCATAGATTCATACCTTGATGGGTATGGATCGTGCTTAGCTTATTTTAAGGAGAAAAATGACTATGTTACAAGAAAAATGTATGTGCTTAGTAGTGAATTTGACACATGTACAAGAAAAATGACAACCTTTATGGTCGTTCGCCTCAAGAAATGTAAATTTGATTTTTACTTCGGTTTATTCGGTTAACCGTTTTGTTTTTCGGTATATATCATAAAAACCAAAATTCAAAACGGTATGAAAAATTCATACCATACCGAAACGAGAAACCATAAAAACCATAAAATTGGTTCGGTTCGGTTTATATTCAGTATGATTTTTCGTTTCTGTTTCAAAATGCACAGAGTGACCGGCGGCTACGACTGATTCCGCCTAGCCGGCGAGCCGTCCCGAGTCCTTCTCACTGCAAATTTTAATTCACCTAATTTAAGTTTTCCTTGAAATAGCTTGGACCTGCTCCAAATTTACAAGGTTACAAATATTTCAATACACATGTGAATTACCCGAAAATTTCGTTGAAACTTTGAAACCCTGACAGAAAAGGGAAGTTTTTCTTTTACAGGAGAGGGAAGTACTCTGTCCGTTCCGAAATATTTGTCTTTTTAGAGATTTCAACAAGTAACTATATACGAAGTCAAATGAGTGAATCTACACTCTAAAATATGTCGACATATATTCGTATGTTGTAGTCCATTTAAAATTTCTAGAAAGACAAATATTTGGTAACGAAGGGAGTATGTACGTTCGCACCATTCTTTGGCTTGGGAAGCAGACGCGAAAGGAACCATTCCACCTCCGGCGTTGAAAAACTAAGTAGATTTTACAATATCCAAACACGAAAGAGTATCCAAGTTTCTAGAACTTACATATCTTTTGTGAGATCCAAAAGTTTTTCGAAAAAACTAACGTCCACACGTGTGGGCGTTTGCACATCGCCCACACGCCTCCATCACCACTTATTTTGCCACGTATGAATAGATGACATCAGCAGAAATCTTCGGAACTCGCCCAATTACTTGGGGAAGATCTTATGGCGATCTTCGACTAATCCGCGTGTTAGATGCTCAAAACAACCCCTAGCCATTCGGAGGTTGGAGAGGCTAGGTCATAGCTCTGAGGACACACAAGTCTTCACATTGTTCTTCTTGTGATAAGTTCTTCGGAACTCGCCCGATTACTTGGGGAGGATCTTATGGTGATCTTCGATTGATCGAGATGTTGGATGCTCAAATGACTCCTAACTGTCTGGAGGATGCACAATCCTTAAGAGTAACAAGTCTAAGTTAGGCTTAGATTAGATTCTTTCGTGATGCTCAATCACTTTGCTTTAGGCTCTGTGTGCATTCCCCCCCCCCCACTTAGGATCTCTCGAAATCAATGCAAGGAGAGATGCTCACTTCGTAACACTTGGCGGAATTTCTCTCAAGCAACCACCACTATCTACGGGGGTATGGATCTATTTATTGTCGTGACCCATGACTTGGTGGGAGTATGATCGTTGCACGAGACACATCCATTAATGTGTTGTTGCTAGCTGTCATAACGATCGAAAATTCAAGCTCAAATTCATTGGGTTCCTCAAAACCTAGGAGAACCTTGACGACATGTTCCCTAACTCCTCGGTAAAGAATTCTAACTCATATTTCTAAGAACCACCTCAACACGGGAGAGCTAGAAATCTCGCCTGAAAGGAGATTTCCAGTTCTTTACAAACAAGTGTAGATAGGTTGGAATGAGCCACATGTGAAGACTTTCTATCTTGCTTCACTTTGAGCCCCCTTAATATTAATCAGAAAAGAATAAAAGATAGTAACAAAGAATTACAATGCCTCAAGCTTCTTTTCAAAGGGCAACCCAAATTCTTGAATGTTACCACAACCCTTTTAGGGGTCATAACAAAATTTTGAGTGACTTTTACTTGTGCATACTCACAAACACACTTTTGTCCCTTAACCATTTTGCCATTAATCATTCAAACCCCACAAGAGGGCAATAGATGCACTTACAACTCATAAAGAAGTTCATGCGATGGTGTTGTTGAAGGAAATATGCCATAGAGGCAATAATAAAGTTGTTATTTATATTTCCTTATATCATGATAAATGTTTATTATTCATGCTAGAATTGTATGAACTGGAAACTTAGTACATGTGTGAATACATAGAAAAAACAGAGTGTCCCTAGTATGCCTTTACTTGACTAGCTCATTAATCAAAGATGGTTATGTTTCCTAACCATAGACATGTGTTGTCATTTGATGAACGGGATCACATCATTAGGAGAACGATGTGATGGACAAGACCCATCTGTTAGCTTAGCACTATGATTGTTTAGTTTTACTGCTATTGCTTTCTTCATGACTTATACATGTTCTTATGACTATGAGATTATGCAACTCCCGAATACCTGAGGAACACCTTGTGTGCTATCAAATGTCACAACGTAACTGGGTGATTATAAAGATGCTATACAGATGTCTGCGAAGGTGTTTGTGGTGTTGCATAGATCGAGAATAGGATTTGTCACTCCGAGTGTCGGAGAGGTATCTCTGGGCCCTCTCAGTAATACACATCATAATAAGCCTTGCAAGCAAATGACTAATGAGTTAGTCACGAGATGATGTATTACGGAACGAGTAAAGAGACTTGCCGGTAACGAGATTGAACTAGGTATGATGATACCGACGATCGAATCTCGGGCAAGTAGCATACCGATGACAAATGGAACAACGTATGTTGTTATGCGGTTTGGAGATGTGTCTCGGTCATGTCTACATAGTTCTCGAACCCGTAGGGTCCGCACGCTTAATGTTCGATGATGATTTGTATTATGAGTTATGTGATTTGATGACCGACATTTGTTCGGGGTCCCGGATGAGATCACGGACATGACGAACAGTCTCGAAATGGCCGAGACGTAAAGATCGATATATTGGAAGGCTATATTCGGACATTGGAAAGGTTCCGAGTGATTCAGGTATTTTTCGGAGTACCGGAGAGTTATGGGAATTCGTATTGGGCCTTAATGGGCCATACAGGAAAGGAGAGTAAGGCTTCAAGGGTGGCCACGCCCCTTCCCGATGGACTGGTCCGAATTGGACTAGGGAAAGGGGGCGCCCCCTTCCTTCCTTCTCCTTCTCCCTTGCCCTTTTCCTATTCCATGTGGGAGGTGGAATCCTATTAGGACTAGGGAGTCCTAGTAGGACTCCACACTTTGGGCGCGCCCTATGAGGGCCCGCCTCCTCCTCCCTCCATCCTTTATATACGTGTCCAGGGGGCATCCCATAGACACACAAGTTGATTTTAGCTGTGTGCGGTGCCCCTCCCCACAGTTACACATCTCGGTAATATCGTTGCAGTGCTTAGGCGAAGCCCTGCGCCGGTAGCTTCATCATCGCCGTCACCACGCCGTCGTGCTGACGAAACTCTCCCGTGACGCTCAACTGGATCAAGAGCTCGTGGGACGTCATCGAGCTGAACGTGTGCTGAACGCGGATGTGCCGTACGTTTGGTACTTGGATCGGTTGGATCGCGAAGACGTTCGACTACATCAACCGCGTCACTAGACGCTTCCGCTTTCGGTCTACGAGGGTATGTAGACACACTCTCCCCACTCGTTGATATGCTTCTCCTAGATAGATCTTGCGTGATTGTAGGAAATTTTTGAAATACTACGTTCCCCAACAGTGGCATCATGAGCCAGGTCTATGCGTAGATGATATGCACGAGTAGAACACAATGAGTTGTGGGTGATAATAGTCATACTGCTTACCAGCATGTCATACTTTGATTCGGCGGTATTGTTGGATGAAGTGGCCCGGACCGACATTACGCGTATGCTTACGCGAGACTGGTTCTACCGACGTGCTTCGCACACAGGTGGCTGGCGGGTGTCAGTTTCTCCAACTTTAGATGAATCGAGTCTGGCTACGCCCGGTCCTTGTGAAGGTTAAAACAACACACTTGACGAAAAATGAGTCTGTTGCCGGCGCGATACCGCGGTCCGCTGTGGCCGGTGGAGGCTGCGCCGCCAGCAACGTGGCTCGTGGTTTTGGGCGTCTTCGTGGCGGAACCGGGGCGCGGTGCCGGATATGCCCTGCGGGAAACCGTGTGTGCTCTCCCGTGGTTCCGACGGTGGTTTATTTTTAAAGGACTTCAATTACAAATTCATCTCAAATACACCCTTCGTCCCACAATGCAAGATGTTTTTACAAGCTAACATAACTTGCAAAAATGTCTAATATTATGGGGCGGAGGGAGTACAAAACATCTCAAACATGCTAAAAATTACAACAAAGTTTCTAGGCTATCAATCAATCGGTGATGCCGCTAGAGTGAGCCGCCGACAGGTCACCTAACACCACTCTCATACTGAAGCTGCCATGTCGATGGAAGCGGGACGGTCTTCGTGTGTGTGCCCCTAGGGACTAGCGCTTTAGACTCGCGATCGTCGTTGCTGAAGACTTTGAATCGATATGAAGAATTTGACGTCGAATCTCGCGTGGGCATAACGGAAATCCTAATCTCGATGTCCCAACGAGTTGGCATCGTCGTCAGGAGTAGCTGGCAAGAATCTACGCTGAAGCTCCGTCTAAGCCCACTCATTGGATGAACTTGTGAGTGATCAGATCTCGAAAGACTGACTCGGAGATGAAGTGCCTCCATCCGTCCGAGTGACGCCCTTGTGTGGACTAAAACCCTAACATGTCTACTAGCTAGAATCGAGACACCAGGATTCCCGTTGACACCGATCACCAGAGCGGCGGGCAGAGGGGGGCGAATCCACTCACTCACCGGGGAAAGAAAACTTTGCCCTAGTCGCCATGCGAGAGGGGCAACAAGATGTATCATTGAAACAACCTATGTTTTATATTTTTGTTATTGAGTAATTCTACACTAGATTTACTTTGGGTTAATTTAGTTTATGCCGCTCCCAACTTCACGTTGTCGAAAAATGTATTAGCAACAAAAGACTTAGAAACAAAAATATCAATGCAAAAATAGGATATTTAGATATACCCTCTGTTCCTAAATGTATTATAATGGCATTTATCGAGGTATTCATTTGTTTCCTTTTTTGCGGGTAGAGGTATTCAATTGTTGCAGTGGACGTATTTCATAAATTTTGCAGTGGCATGTTTCTCTATTGGTTTCTATGATAATCTATATTACTATTAGTATCATTTCACGTGTCATTTTTGTGAAGTAAATTTTCGTTGTTAAAACAAAAAAGACCGTTGGTCTTAGGTTTTGTCACGAAAATATTTTGCAGGGATGGTCTAGTCGTATTTGGATTAGTAGGAAGGTAGATTCGAAAGTTCAAAAAGAAAAGAAGATAGGTTCAAGAAAATAAGATGCATACCCAAAACATACCTTTCACAAATTAAACTTAACTAAGAGTTGTTGCTTGCATGGAATTATTTTTCGACAAGCTGGCACAGAAGGAAGGGCATGGTACGTTTTTGGGGTTAACGGAGAATAATTGTCTCAATTTATTAGTCAAGTTCAAAGAGTTGCCATTTTAATTAGCTTGCGTGAGTCTTGTTTTGGTTGTGTGAATTCAACTGCTCCCAATCAGCATCCACGATTTCATGATGGAAAATTAATAGCTTGTTTTAGTTGTGTGAGTTGTGATTATGATTTTATGTAGTTGCAGCTAGTCGGTGGGGCACTTATGTGATGTTGTGAGACACTTTGATAGGGGTTTGTAGGAGTAGTGTGCCTAAGACTACCCACGGTGGGAGTAACATAGGTAGTAACATCACACATATCTAGATAAAATAGATGATGTGGCAAGCAGTAAATGAAGAAAGAGAGGCACGTGGTAACATAGCTAGTTACTACTAGTATGAGTAACATCACACATATCAAGGTAAGATGAGTCTATAGCCTAATAAACGAAGTCTTCCATGTTACCACACATATGTTACTCCCCACTATAGAGTAGTAACATGGGCATGTTACTACTCTATGTTACTACCCATTGTGGCTAGTCTAAGGCATTAGTCGTACCCTATTTCTATGAGCAACTTTGAGAGACTGAGTTGGCTGGTCTTGAGATTGATGAAGCCACCACAGACGCATTGCTATCGACAGGAACGTCACCTCTCACCGAAAGACCAGAGCGTCAAAACTGAGGTTTAATGTCCGATGGTTTGTCGTACCACTGTCCTCTTAACCATCCGATCACATATTCATTCTTAAACTTTTCGCTAATTAATCAGGAAATTCTCTTGTGCCTCCGTTTTGGGGGAAAATGCAACGGGTGAAATCAAGGACAGCGCATATGCTACCACATACTACCTCCGGCCTGGTTTATTGGTCCCCATAGTGTTTTGTGTCAAATTTTGACTATATATTTAACTAAGAAAATAATAATGCATGTCACAAACAATTATATCATTGAATTCATATTTGAATATAGTTTTCAATGATATTATTTTTGGTTACATGCATTAATATTTTATTAGTTAAATCTAAGGTCAAAGTTTGATACAAAATGCGAAGCGAACCAATAAACCAGGATGGAGGTAGTAGTATGTAACAACAGTTCGAAGAACCGCGGCGGCTCCCAACATTCCCGAGCAGCAGTAGGTGCCCATGGGCGACCAGCCGACTGCGGACTGCCCATTGCTTCACCTGGAATAAACAACCGGGATCAAAATAAGGGCAAAAGCAGACGCTGGTATTGGAATCCTTGGCCAAAACCGCGGCCGCGCTTCCGGCGAGCTAGCCAGCCAGCAGCCTGCCTGTCGGTTTTGCGATGCACGGCTCACGGCTGTTTGCTTTTTTGAGGGGGGGAAATCGCAGTGCGATCGTTCATGCGCACGGACGCACCCACCCCCACCAGGACCCCCGCCGCCAACGGCCAGCGGCACATGGAACCTGGCACCTACCTGCGGCTCACTATGTGGGTTCGGTTTATTTGATTTATATATGGTTTTTCGGTTTGTACGGTATTAATATTTTGGTAAATACGATAAGAAATTAAAATACAGTTTGATTTTGGTATATATTAAATTATTTTGGTATGGTTTCGGTATATACCATAATAATCAAAGTCGACGCGAATTTGAATTTGACATAATTATAATTTATAAATTTACTACTCAAAACACATACTATTTTATAAAAATAGTATGTAACTACATATATAAGTATATATGCATGCATAGATTCATACCTTGATGGGTATGGATCGTGCTTAGCTTATTTTAAGGAGAAAAATGACTATGTTACAAGAAAAATGTATGTGCTTAGTAGTGAATTTGACACATGTACAAGAAAAATGACAACCTTTATGGTCGTTCGCCTCAAGAAATGTAAATTTGATTTTTACTTCGGTTTATTCGGTTAACCGTTTTGTTTTTCGGTATATATCATAAAAACCAAAATTCAAAACGGTATGAAAAATTCATACCATACCGAAACGAGAAACCATAAAAACCATAAAATTGGTTCGGTTCGGTTTATATTCAGTATGATTTTTCGTTTCTGTTTCAAAATGCACAGAGTGACCGGCGGCTACGACTGATTCCGCCTAGCCGGCGAGCCGTCCCGAGTCCTTCTCACTGCAAATTTTAATTCACCTAATTTAAGTTTTCCTTGAAATAGCTTGGACCTGCTCCAAATTTACAAGGTTACAAATATTTCAATACACATGTGAATTACCCGAAAATTTCGTTGAAACTTTGAAACCCTGACAGAAAAGGGAAGTTTTTCTTTTACAGGAGAGGGAAGTACTCTGTCCGTTCCGAAATATTTGTCTTTCTAGAGATTTCAACAAGTAACTATATACGAAGTCAAATGAGTGAATCTACACTCTAAAATATGTCGACATATATTCGTATGTTGTAGTCCATTTAAAATTTCTAGAAAGACAAATATTTGGTAACGAAGGGAGTATGTACGTTCGCACCATTCTTTGGCTTGGGAAGCAGACGCGAAAGGAACCATTCCACCTCCGGCGTTGAAAAACTAAGTAGATTTTACAATATCCAAACACGAAAGAGTATCCAAGTTTCTAGAACTTACATATCTTTTGTGAGATCCAAAAGTTTTTCGAAAAAACTAACGTCCACACGTGTGGGCGTTTGCACATCGCCCACACGCCTCCATCACCACTTATTTTGCCACGTATGAATAGATGACATCAGCAGAAATCTTCGGAACTCGCCCAATTACTTGGGGAAGATCTTATGGCGATCTTCGACTAATCCGCGTGTTAGATGCTCAAAACAACCCCTAGCCATTCGGAGGTTGGAGAGGCTAGGTCATAGCTCTGAGGACACACAAGTCTTCACATTGTTCTTCTTGTGATAAGTTCTTCGGAACTCGCCCGATTACTTGGGGAGGATCTTATGGTGATCTTCGATTGATCGAGATGTTGGATGCTCAAATGACTCCTAACTGTCTGGAGGATGCACAATCCTTAAGAGTAACAAGTCTAAGTTAGGCTTAGATTAGATTCTTTCGTGATGCTCAATCACTTTGCTTTAGGCTCTGTGTGCATTCCCCCCCCCCCACTTAGGATCTCTCGAAATCAATGCAAGGAGAGATGCTCACTTCGTAACACTTGGCGGAATTTCTCTCAAGCAACCACCACTATCTACGGGGGTATGGATCTATTTATTGTCGTGACCCATGACTTGGTGGGAGTATGATCGTTGCACGAGACACATCCATTAATGTGTTGTTGCTAGCTGTCATAACGATCGAAAATTCAAGCTCAAATTCATTGGGTTCCTCAAAACCTAGGAGAACCTTGACGACATGTTCCCTAACTCCTCGGTAAAGAATTCTAACTCATATTTCTAAGAACCACCTCAACACGGGAGAGCTAGAAATCTCGCCTGAAAGGAGATTTCCAGTTCTTTACAAACAAGTGTAGATAGGTTGGAATGAGCCACATGTGAAGACTTTCTATCTTGCTTCACTTTGAGCCCCCTTAATATTAATCAGAAAAGAATAAAAGATAGTAACAAAGAATTACAATGCCTCAAGCTTCTTTTCAAAGGGCAACCCAAATTCTTGAATGTTACCACAACCCTTTTAGGGGTCATAACAAAATTTTGAGTGACTTTTACTTGTGCATACTCACAAACACACTTTTGTCCCTTAACCATTTTGCCATTAATCATTCAAACCCCACAAGAGGGCAATAGATGCACTTACAACTCATAAAGAAGTTCATGCGATGGTGTTGTTGAAGGAAATATGCCATAGAGGCAATAATAAAGTTGTTATTTATATTTCCTTATATCATGATAAATGTTTATTATTCATGCTAGAATTGTATGAACTGGAAACTTAGTACATGTGTGAATACATAGAAAAAACAGAGTGTCCCTAGTATGCCTCTACTTGACTAGCTCATTAATCAAAGATGGTTATGTTTCCTAACCATAGACATGTGTTGTCATTTGATGAACGGGATCACATCATTAGGAGAACGATGTGATGGACAAGACCCATCTGTTAGCTTAGCACTATGATTGTTTAGTTTTACTGCTATTGCTTTCTTCATGACTTATACATGTTCTTATGACTATGAGATTATGCAACTCCCGAATACCTGAGGAACACCTTGTGTGCTATCAAATGTCACAACGTAACTGGGTGATTATAAAGATGCTATACAGATGTCTGCGAAGGTGTTTGTGGTGTTGCATAGATCGAGAATAGGATTTGTCACTCCGAGTGTCGGAGAGGTATCTCTGGGCCCTCTCAGTAATACACATCATAATAAGCCTTGCAAGCAAATGACTAATGAGTTAGTCACGAGATGATGTATTACGGAACGAGTAAAGAGACTTGCCGGTAACGAGATTGAACTAGGTATGATGATACCGACGATCGAATCTCGGGCAAGTAGCATACCGATGACAAATGGAACAACGTATGTTGTTATGCGGTTTGGAGATGTGTCTCGGTCATGTCTACATAGTTCTCGAACCCGTAGGGTCCGCACGCTTAATGTTCGATGATGATTTGTATTATGAGTTATGTGATTTGATGACCGACATTTGTTCGGGGTCCCGGATGAGATCACGGACATGACGAACAGTCTCGAAATGGCCGAGACGTAAAGATCGATATATTGGAAGGCTATATTCGGACATTGGAAAGGTTCCGAGTGATTCAGGTATTTTTCGGAGTACCAGAGAGTTATGGGAATTCGTATTGGGCCTTAATGGGCCATACAGGAAAGGAGAGTAAGGCTTCAAGGGTGGCCACGCCCCTTCCCGATGGACTGGTCCGAATTGGACTAGGGAAAGGGGGCGCCCCCTTCCTTCCTTCTCCTTCTCCCTTGCCCTTTTCCTATTCCATGTGGGAGGTGGAATCCTATTAGGACTAGGGAGTCCTAGTAGGACTCCACACTTTGGGCGCGCCCTATGAGGGCCCGCCTCCTCCTCCCTCCATCCTTTATATACGTGTCCAGGGGGCATCCCATAGACACACAAGTTGATTTTAGCTGTGTGCGGTGCCCCTCCCCACAGTTACACATCTCGGTAATATCGTTGCAGTGCTTAGGCGAAGCCCTGCGCCGGTAGCTTCATCATCGCCGTCACCACGCCGTCGTGCTGACGAAACTCTCCCGTGACGCTCAACTGGATCAAGAGCTCGTGGGACGTCATCGAGCTGAACGTGTGCTGAACGCGGATGTGCCGTACGTTTGGTACTTGGATCGGTTGGATCGCGAAGACGTTCGACTACATCAACCGCGTCACTAGACGCTTCCGCTTTCGGTCTACGAGGGTATGTAGACACACTCTCCCCACTCGTTGATATGCTTCTCCTAGATAGATCTTGCGTGATTGTAGGAAATTTTTGAAATACTACGTTCCCCAACAGTGGCATCATGAGCCAGGTCTATGCGTAGATGATATGCACGAGTAGAACACAATGAGTTGTGGGTGATAATAGTCATACTGCTTACCAGCATGTCATACTTTGATTCGGCGGTATTGTTGGATGAAGTGGCCCGGACCGACATTACGCGTATGCTTACGCGAGACTGGTTCTACCGACGTGCTTCGCACACAGGTGGCTGGCGGGTGTCAGTTTCTCCAACTTTAGATGAATCGAGTCTGGCTACGCCCGGTCCTTGTGAAGGTTAAAACAACACACTTGACGAAAAATGAGTCTGTTGCCGGCGCGATACCGCGGTCCGCTGTGGCCGGTGGAGGCTGCGCCGCCAGCAACGTGGCTCGTGGTTTTGGGCGTCTTCGTGGCGGAACCGGGGCGCGGTGCCGGATATGCCCTGCGGGAAACCGTGTGTGCTCTCCCGTGGTTCCGACGGTGGTTTATTTTTAAAGGACTTCTATTACAAATTCATCTCAAATACACCCTTCGTCCCACAATACAAGATGTTTTTACAAGCTAACATAACTTGCAAAAATGTCTAATATTATGGGACGGAGGGAGTGCAAAACATCTCAAACATGCTAAAAATTACAACAAAGTTTCTAGGCTATCAATCAATCGATGATGCCGCTAGAGTGAGCCGCCGACAGGTCACCTAACACCACTCTCATACTGAAGCCGCCATGTCGATGAAAGCGGGACAGTCTTCGTGTGTGTGCCCATTGGGGACTAGCGCTTTAGACCCGCGATCGTCGTTGTTGAAGACTTTGAATCGATATGAAGAATTTGACATCGAATCTCGGGTGGGCATAACGCGAAATCCTAATCTCGATGTCCCAACGAGTTGGCATCGTTGTCAGGAGTAGCTGGCAAGAATCTACGCTGAAGCTCCGTCTAAGCCCACTCATTGGATGAACATGTGAGTGATCAGATCTCGAAAGACTGACTCGGAGATGAAGCGCCTCCATCCATCCAAGTGACGCCCTGTGTGGACTAAAACCCTAACATGTCTACTAGCTAGAGCCGAGACACCAGGATTCCCGTTGACACCGATCACCAGAGCGGCGGGTAGAGGAGGCGAATCCACTGACTCACCGGGGGAAGAAAACTTTGCCCTAGTCACCATGCGAGAGGGGCAACAAGATGTATCATTGAAACAACCTATGTTTTATATTTTTGTTATTGAGTAATTCTACACTAGATTTACTTTGGGTTAATTTAGTTTATGCCGCTCCCAACTTCACGTTGTCGAAAAATGTATTAGCAACAAAAGACTTAGAAACAAAAATATCAATGCAAAAATAGGATATTTAGATATACCCTCTGTTCCTAAATGTGTTATAATGGCATTTATCGAGGTATTCATTTGTTTCCTTTTTTGCGGGTAGAGGTATTCAATTGTTGCTGTGAACGTATTTCATAAATTTTGCAGTGGCATGTTTCTCTATTGGTTTCTATGATAATCTATATTACTATTAGTATCATTTCACGTGTCATTTTTGTGAAGTAATTTTTCGTTGTTAAAACAAAAAAGACCGTTGGTCTTAGGTTTTGTCACGAAAATATTTTGCAGGGATGGTCTAGTCGTATTTGGATTAGTAGGAAGGTAGATTTGAAAGTTCAAAAAGAAAAGAAGATAGGTTCAAGAAAATAAGATGCATACCCAAAACATACCTTTCACAAATTAAACTTAACTAAAAGTTGTTGCTTGCATGGAATTATTTTTCGACAAGTTGGCACAGAAGGAAGGGCATGGTACGTTTTTGGGGTTAACGGAGAATAATTGTCTCAATTTATTAGTCAAGTTCAAAGAGTTGCCATGTTAATTAGCTTGCGTGAGTCTTGCTTTGGTTGTGTGAATTCAACCGCTCCCAATCAGCATCCACGATTTCATGATGGAAAATTAATAGCTTGTTTTAGTTGTGATTATGATTTTGTGTAGTTGCAGCTAGTCGGTGGGGCACTTATGTGATGTTGTGAGACACTTTGATAGGGGTTTGTAGGAGTAGTGTGCCTAAGACTACCCACGGTGGGAGTAACATAGGTAGTAACATCACACATATCTAGATAAAATAGATGATGTGGCAAGCAGTAAATGAAGAAAAAGAGGCACGTGGTAACATAGCTAGTTACTACTAGTATGAGTAACATTACACATACAAAGGTAAGATGAGTCTATAGCCTAATAAATGAAGTCTTCCATGTTACCACACATATGTTACTCCCCACTATAGAGTAGTAACATGGGCATGTTACTACCCATTGTGGCTAGTCTAAGGCATTAGTCATACCCTATTTCTATGAGCAACTTTGAGAGACTGAGTTGGCTTGGTCTTGAGATTGATGAAGCCACCACAGATGCATTGCTATCGACGGGAACATCACCTCTCACCGAAAGACCGGAGCGTCAAAACTGAGGTTTAATATCCGATGAGTTGTCGTACCACTGTCCTCTTAACCATCCGACCACATATTCATTCTTAAACTTTTCGCTAATTAATGCAATTCTCTTGTGCCTCCGTTTTGGGGGAAAATGCGACGGGTGAAATCAAGGACAGCGCATACGCTACCACATACTACCTCCATCCTGATTTATTGGTCCCTATAGTGTTTTGTGTCAAATTTTGACTATAGATTTAACTAAGAAAATAATAATGCATGTCACAAATAATTATATCATTGGATTCATATTTGAATATAGTTTTCAATGATATTATTTTTGGTTACATGCATTAATATTTTATTAGTTAAATCTAAGGTCAAAATTTGGCACAAAATGCGAAGGAGACCAATAAATCAGGACGGAGATAGCAGTATGTAAGCGCACAACATATCCAAGAACGGCGGCGGCTCCCAACATTCCCGAGCAGCAGTAGGTGCCCATGGGCGACCAGCCGACTGCGGACTGCCCATTGCTTCACCTGGAATAAACAACCGGGATCCTAATAAGGGCAAAAGCAGACGCTGGTATTGGAATCCTTGGCCAAAACCGCGGCCGCGCTTCCGGCGAGCTAACCAGCCAGCAGCCTGCCTGTCAGTTTTGCGATGCACGGCTCACGGCTGTTTGCTTTTTTGAGGGGGAAAAATCGCAGTGCGATCGTTCATGCGCACGGACGCACCCACCCCCACCGGACCCCCGCGGCCAACGGCCAGCGGCACATGGAACCTGGCACCTACCGGCGGCTCACCCTGTGGGTTCGGTTTATTCGATTTTATATGGATTTTTGGTTCGTACGGTATTAATACTTCGGTAAATACGGTAAAAAATTAAAATACAGTTTGGTTTTGGTATATATTAAATTATTTTGGTATGGTTTCGGTATATACCATAATAATCAAAGTCGACGCGAATTTGAAATTGACATAATTATAATTTATAAATTTACTACTCAAAACACATACTATTTTACAAAAATAGTATGTAACTACATATATAAGTATATATGCATGCATAGATTCATACCTTGATGAGTATGGATCGTGCTTAGCTTATTTTAAAGAGAAGAATGACTATGTTACAAGAAAAATGTATGTGCTTAGTAGTGAATTTGACACATGTACAAGAAAAATAACAACCTTTATGGTCGTTCGCCTCAAGAAATGTAAATTTAAATTTTACTTCGGTTTATTCGGTTAACCGTTCTGTTTTTCGGTATATACCATAAAAACCAAAATTCAAAACGGTATGAAAAATTCATACCGTACCGAAACGAGAAACCATAAAAACCATAAAATTGGTTCGGTTCGGTTTATTTTCAGTATGGTTTTTCGTTTCTGTTTCAAAATGCACAGAGTGACCGGCGGCTACGACTGATTCCACCTGGCCGGCGAGCCGTCCCAAGTCCTTCTCACTGCAAATTTTAATTCACCTAATTTAAGTTTTCCTTGAAATAGCTTGGACCTGCTCCAAATTTACAAGGTTACAAATATTTCAATACACATGTGAATTATCCAAAAATTTCGTTGAAACTTGGAAACCCTGACAGAAAAGGGAAGTTTTTCTTTTACGGGAGAGGGAAGTACTCTCCCCGTTCCGAAATATTTGTCTTTCTAGAGATTTCAACAAGTAACTATATACGAAGTCAAATGAGTGAATCTACACTCTAAAATATGTCTACATATATTCGTATGTTGTAGTTCATTTAAAATTTCTAGAAAGACAAATATTTGGTGACGGAGGGAGTATGTATGTTCGCACCATTCTTTGGCTTGGGAAGCAGACGCGAAAGGAACCACTCCACCTCAGGCGTTGAAAAACTAAGTAGATTTTACAATATCCAGACACGAAAGAGTATCCAAGTTTCTAGAACTTACGTATCTTTTGTGAGATCCAAAAGTTTTTCGAAAAAACTAACGCCCACACGTGTGGGCGTTTGCACATCGCCCACACGCCTCCATCACCACTTATTTTGCCACGTATGAATAGATGACATCAGCAGAAATCTTCGGAACTCGCCCAATTACTTGGGGAAGATCTTATGGCGATCTTCGACTAATCCGCATGTTAGATGCTCAAAACAACCCCTAGCCGTTCGGAGGTTGGAGAGGCCAGGTCATAGCTCTGAGGATACACAAATCTTCACGTTGTTCTTCTTGTGATAAGTTCTTCGGAACTCGCCCAATTATTTGGGGAGGATCTTATGGTGATCTTCGACTGATCCGGATGTTGGATGCTCAAATGACTCCTAACCGTCTGGAGGATGCACAATCCTTAAGAGTAACAAGTCTAAGTTAGGCTTAGATTAGATTCTTTCGTGATGCTCAATCACTTTGCTTTAGGCTCCGTGTGCATTCCCCCCCCCCCCACTTAGGATCTCTCGAAATCAATGCAAGGAGAGATGCTCACTTCGTAACACTTGGCGGAATTTCTCTCAAGCAACCACCACTATCTACGGGGGTATGTATCTATTTATTGTCGTGACCCATGACTTGGTGGGAGTATGACCGTTGCACGAGACACATCCATCAATGTGTTGTTGCTAGCTGTCATAACGATCGAAAATTCAAGCTCAAATTCATCGGGTTCCTCAAAACCTAAGAGAACCTTGACGACATGTTCCCTAACTCCCCGGTAAAGAATTCTAACTCATATTTCTAAGAACCACCTCAACACGAGAGAGCTAGAAATCTCGCCTGAAAGGAGATTTCCAGTTCTTTACAAACAAGTGTAGATAGGTTGGAATGAGCCACATGTGAAGACTTTCTATCTTGCTTCACTTTGAGCCCCCTTAATATTAATCAGAAAAGAATAAAATATAGTAACAAAGAATTACAATTCCTCAAGCTTCTTTTCAAAGGGCAACCCAAATTCTTGAATGTTACCACAGCCCTTTTAGGGGTCATAACAAAATTTTGAGTGACTTTTACTTGTGTATACTCACAAACACACTTTTTTCCCTTAACCATTTTGCCATTAATCATTCAAACCCCACAAGAGGGCAATAGATGCACTTACAACTCATAAAGAAGTTCATGCGATGGTGTTGTTGAAGGAAATATGCCCTAGAGGCAATAATAAAGTTGTTATTTATATTTCCTTATATCATGATAAATGTTTATTATTCATGCTAGAATTGTATGAACCGGAAACTTAGTACATGTGTGAATACATAGACAAAACAGAGTGTCCCTAGTATGCCTCTACTTGACTAGCTCATTAATCAAAGATGGTTATGTTTCCTAACCATAGACATGTGTTGTCATTTGATGAACGGGATCACATCAGTAGGAGAACGATGTGATGGACAAGACCCATCCGTTAGCTTAGCACTATGATCGTTTAGTTTTACTGCTATTGCTTTCTTCATGACTTATACATGTTCCTATGACTACGAGATTATGAAACTCCCGAATACCGGAGGAACACCTTGTGTGCTATCAAACATCACAACGTAACTGGGTGATTATAAAGATGCTCTACAGATGTCTCCGAAGGTGTTTGTGGTGTTGCATAGATCGAGAATAGGATTTGTCACTCCGAGTGTCGGAGAGGTATCTCTGGGCCCTCTCGGTAATACACATCATAATAAGCCTTGCAAGAAAATGACTAATGAGTTAGTCACGAGATGATGTATTACAGAACGAGTAAAGAGACTTGCCGGTAACGAGATTGAACTAGGTATGATGATACCGACGGTCGAATCTCGGGCAAGTAACATACCGATGACAAATGGAACACAACGTATGTTGTTATGCGGTTTGGAGATGTGTCTCGGTCATGTCTACATAGTTCTCGAACCCGTAGGGTCCGCACGCTTAACGTTCGATGACGATTTGTATTATGAGTTATGTGATTTGATGACCGACGTTTGTTCGGGGTCCCGGATGAGATCACGGACATGACGAACAGTCTCGAAATGGCCGAGACGTAAAGATCGATATATTGGAAGGCTATATTCGGACATTGGAAAGGTTCCGAGTGATTCGGGTATTTTTCGAAGTACCGGAGAGTTACGGGAATTCGTATTGGGCCTTAATGGGCCATACAGGAAAGGAGAGTAAGGCCTCAAGGGTGGCCACGCCCCTTCCTGATGGACTCGTCCGAATTGGACTAGGGAAAGGGGGCGCCCCCTTCCTTCCTTCTCCTTCTCCCTTCCCCTTTTCCTATTCCATGTGGGAGGTGGAATCCTACTAGGACTAGGGAGTCCTAGTAGGACTCCACACTTTGGGCGCGCCCTATGAGGGCCGGCCTCCTCCTCCCTCCATCCTTTATATACGTGGCCAGGGGCATCCCATAGACACACAAGTTGATTTTAGCCGTGTGCGGTGCCCCTCCCCATAGTTACACACCTCGGTCATATCGTTGCAGTGCTTAGGCGAAGCCCTGCGCCGGTAGCTTCATCATCACCGTCACCACACCGTCGTTCTGATGAAACTCTCCTGTGACGCTCAACTGGATCAAGAGCTCGTGGGACGTCATCGAGCTGAACGTGTGCTGAACGCGGAGGGGCCGTACGTTCGGTGCTTGGATCGGTTGGATCGCGAAGACGTTCGACTACATCAACCGCGTCACTAGATGCTTCCGCTTTCGGTCTACGAGGGTACGTAGACACACTCTCCCCACTCGTTGATATGCTTCTCCTAGATAGATCTTGCGTGACTGTAGGAATTTTTTGAAATGCTACGTTCCCCAACAGAGGCATCATGAGCCAGTTCTATGCGTGGATGATATGCACGAGTAGAACACAATGAGTTGTGGGCGATAATAGTCATACTGCTTATCAGCATGTCATACTTTGATTCAGCGGTATTTTTGGATGAAGCGGCCCGGACCGACATTACGCGTATGCTTACGCGAGACTGGTTCTACCGACGTGCTTCACACACCGGTGGCTGGCGGATGTCAGTTTCTCCAACTTTAGATGAATCGAGTGTGGCTACGCCCGGTCCTTGTGAAGGTTAAAACAACACACTTGACGAAAAATCGTTGTGGTTTTGTATGTGTAGGTAAGAACGATTCTTGCTAAGCCCGTAGCAGCCACGTAAAATTTGCAACAACAAAGTAGAGGACGTCTAACTTGTTTTTGCAGGGCATGTTGTGATGTGATATGGTCAAGACGTGATGAGTTATACGTTATTGTATGAGATGATCATGTTTTGTAAAGTTATCGGCAACCGGCAGGAGCCTCATGGTTGTCTCTTTATTGTATGAATTGCGAAGGCCATGTAATTGCTTTACTTTATCACTATGAGTTAGTGATAGTAGTAGTAGCAATAGTTGGCGAGACGACCACGACGCTATGATGAAGATCATGGTGTCAAGCCGGTGACAATGTAGATCATGACGATTGAGGGAGTCCTGGATAGGGGGGGGGGTCCTCAGGGTGGTGGGCCATGAACATTATTATAGAAGATCATCTCTCGTATCCGGATAGGACTCTTGGATTCTTGTAATGGCAAGTTTTAGGCCGGGGTGTAGATTTTCCTTCCTCTGCAAGATGATATGTACAAACCCTAGGCCCCTCCGGTGTGTATATAAACTGGAGGGGTTATTCCGTAGAGACAGAGAATCAGAATCATACAATCCTCATAGGCTAAACTTAGGGTTTAGCCTTTACGATCTCGAGGTAGATCAACTCTTGTACACATATTCATCCATACTAATATAGCAGGAAGTAGGATTTTACCTCGATCGAGAGGGTAAACATCGTGTCCCCTGCCTCCTGTTAACATCAATCCTCAAACGCATAGTTCGGGACCCCCTACCCGAGATCCGCCAGTTTTGACACCGACATTGGTGCTTTCATTGAGAGTTCCACTATGTCGTCGACGAAAGGACTGATGGATCACATCATCAATTGCAACGACGATGTCGAGGGGATTTTCCCTCCCGGCCAACTCTTCGTGTTCAGCAGCTTCGCGCTTCGTGCCAACACTGAAGGCCACCTTGAGCAGATCGAGAGCTACGCCCCTGGCCATCATGTCAGATTCGGTAGCTTGAACTACGTTGCTGACATCCGTGGAGACTTGATCTTCACCGGATTCGAGCCAGCGGCAACCCCTCTCTGCCACCGCGATGATCATGACTTAACTCTGCCAGCGGATTAGGAAATAGCACCTGTAATAATTCTGGCCCTAGATCCAGAACGGACCGCGTCACCCGAAGATGGGAAGCTTAACCCCACCACGGGAGCCGCAGACTTTACGGCGTTAGAGCCGCACACGGACCCAACTGATGGGGTCTGTGTTACCGGAACCCCGGACTCGGCTCCGGTCTCTGATTCCGAACTGCGCGTAACTGCGCCCCTCAAATCCAACCAGGCGCATATCACCGAATTCTGTGCTGCAGATATTTTCCAGCACTCATCGCTTGGCGACATGTTAAGGTCGTTGAGATCTCTCTCCTTGGACGAGAACACACAGCCTCACTATATCCGGTACGAACTGGAGGCTGATGAACAGCCGCGCTATACCCAGGAGGATGAAGAATTCCGTTCCCCACCCACCACCCACTTGGTAGCCACGGTTGAAGATCTAACCGATCTACTCGACTACACCTCAGAAGACTTCGACGGGATGGACCTCGAAGCTGACACGGATCAAAGCCGACCATAACAGGACGGTGGAAAGCTACGTCCTCATACGACGTGTATATGGTGGCTACACCCAAAGAGGTGGAAGGCAACGGTGAAAACAATCCCGTGGAGGATAAACCTGCCGAAGAACCTCCCAAGCGTCGGCGTCCAAAACACCGAGCAAAATCCCGTAAAGGAAAGGACAGCAACACCGCAACTAATGACGGTGATATTCCGGAACAAGCCGTAGACCCCGCAGATCCAGCGATAGAGCAGAAGGAGCGAGAGGACGGCGAACAGAGTCCAAAGCCGCAGTCCGATGACAGCGATGCTGAAGACGGTGACTACTAACCAATCTCCGAAGAAGAGGTTAGCTTGGATGACGATGAATATACCGTCCCAGAAGAACCCTTTGAACAAAGACGCTTCCATCGGCGGCTTATAGCCACCGCACGGAGCTTAAAAAAGCAGCAGAGACAGCTTCGAGCTGCACAAGACACGCTGAATGATAGATGGAACGAGGTACTAGACGCCGAACAGAAACATGGCTTTAATGGCCAAACCAAAGGCTATCCCAAGCGCAAGCTGCTGCTCGAATTCGATGACGAGGCTGTTGCGCCCTTCCCACCGAACAATAACACCGCCAACAAGCCGGACCGACCACCTCGCAGACGGGATAGAGTCGCTAGCAATGGCATAAACAAGCCCCCACCCCATAAAGGAAAGGAGTGTGCAGCCCAAGTCCGAAAGCATGATCTGCGTGAGGACCTAAACAAAAAAGCTAGCAAGACTAGGTCTATATTCGGACCCAGAGACCAAGCTCCTGCACAGGACGGCGGCTATCAAGCCAATCGCGCCGGTGACATACCAGTTCGGGATCAATACCGAACACCACAACCATCGGGCATATGCCACGATATAGCAAGATACAGAGGAGCTTCACACCCTCCATGCTTTACCGATGAGGTACTGGGTCATGATTTCCCAGAAGGGTTTAAACCTGTGAACATCGAAGCATACGATGGAACGACGGATCCTGCTGTCTGGATAGAAGATTTTATTCTTCACATCCACATGGCTCGAGGAGATGATCTCCACGCCATCAAATATTTACCCCTCAAGCTAAAAGGACCAGCTCGGCACTGGCTAAACAGTCTCCCAAAAAACTCCATTAGGAGTTGGGAAGAACTTGAGGACGCTTTCCGGGCCAATTTTCAAGGGACTTATGTCCGGCCCCCGGACGCTGACGATTTAAGTCACATCATCCAACAACCCGGGGAGTCAGCCCTCAAGCTTTGGAACCGGTTTCTCACTAAGAAGAACCAAATCGTCGACTGTCCGGATGCTGAAGCCTTAGCGGCATTCAAACACAGTATCCGGGACAAATGGCTAGCCAGACACCTTGGACAGGAAAAGCCGAGGACAATGGTAGCCCTAACTACACTCATGACTCGCTTTTGTGCGGGTGAGGATAGCTGGTTAGCTCGTAGCAGCACCAGTGACCCTAGAACATCTGAAGTCAGGGACGGCAACAGAAAGCCATGGCGCAATAAAAATAAGCGTCGAAACAATGCTGGAAGCCCAGATGATACAACGGTAAACGCCGGATTCAGTAGCTCCAGACCCGGTCAACGGAAGAAGCCATTTAAAGGCAACAAAGACGGTCCATCAAGTTTGGACAAAATATTAGACAGGCCCTGCCAAATCCATGGCACCCCAGAAAAACCTGCCAATAACACCAATCGTAACTGTTGGGTTTTCAAGCAGGCCGGCAAGCTAAACGCCGAACACAAGGGGAAGGAGCCTCAGAGCGAAGACGAGGATGAACCTCGCCAGCCGAATATAGGGGGATAGAAGAAATTTCCACCGGAGGTCAAAACAATGAACATGATATATGCCACTCATATCCCAAAGAGGGATCGCAAGTGCGCACTCCGAGACGTCTATGCCGTTGAGCCTGTCGCCCCAAAATTCAACCCATGGTCAGCCTATCCGATCACTTTCGATCGCAGGGATCATCCGACTAGTATTCGGCATGGGGGTTCGTCTGCCTTAGTGCTCGGCCCAATAATAGATGGATACCATCTAACCCGAGTCCTTATGGACGGCGACAGTAGTCTCAATCTGATATATCAGGTGATACTTCTCCAATGTATCTATAATTTTTTATTGTTCCATGCTATTATTTATGAAGTCTTGGATGTTTAATGGGCTTTATCATTCACTTTTATATCATTTTTGGGACTAACCTACTAACCCAAAGGCCCAGACAGCTTGCTGTTTTTTTTGCCTATTTCAGGGTTTTGCAGAAAAGGAATATCAAACGGAGTCCAAACGGAATGAAACCTTCGCGAGAGATATTTTTGGAGAAAATCACGCACGGGAAACGTCAGGACCAAGTCAGGGGACAGAGGGCCTGCCCTCGAGGGTGGGGGCGCGCCCCCCTGCCTCAAGGCTGGCCCGTGTGGCCCCCGGTGCCCTCCTTCTTCCTATATATACGTACGTACCCCAGAAACTCCATACGCAGAGAGAAAACTCTAATTCCACCGCCGTAGCTTCTGTTCCCGTGGAGATCCCATCTTGGAGCCTGTTCCGGGAGGGGGATCCATCACGGAGGCCTTCATCATCATCATCATCGCCCTCACCATGAGTTGTGAGTAGTTTACCACAGACCTTCGGGTCCATAGATAGTATCTAGATGGCTTCTTCTCTCTCTCTTTGGATCTCAATACAAAGTTCTCCTCGATCTTCGAGGAGATCTATTCGATGTAATCTCTTTTTGCGGTGTGTTTGTCGAGATCCATTGAATTGTGAGTTTATGATCAAGGTTATTTATGAAAGATATTTGGTTCTTCTCTGAATTTTTTTATGTGTGCTCATAATATCCTTGCAAGTCTCTTCGAATTATTAGTTTGGTTTGGCCTACTAGATCTATAGTTCTTGCAATGGGAGAAGTGCTTGGCTTTGGGTTCAATCTTGCGGTGTCCTTTCCCAATGATAGTAGGGGCAACAAGGCACGTATTGTATTATTGCCATCAAGGATAAAAAGATGGGGTTTACATCATATTGCTTGAGTTTATCCCTCTACATCATGTTATCTTGCTTAAGGCGTTACTCTGTTCGTATGAACTAATTACACTAGATGCATGCTGGATAGCGGTCGATGTGTGGAGTAATAGTAGTAGATGCAGAATCGTTTCGGTCTACTTGTCTCGGACGTGATGCCTATATACAATGATCATGCCTAGATAGTCTCATAATTATTCGCTTTTCTATCAATTGCTCGATAGGAATTTGTTTACCCGCCGTAGAATACCGCTATCATGAGAGAAGCCACAAGAGAAAACTATGGCCCTCGGGTCTATTCTCAACATATCAACCTACATCTACTTTACTTTTACCGCTTTTATTTGATGTTTTATTAAACTAAAAATACCAAAAATATAATTATCATCTCTATCAGATCTCACTCTTGTAAGTGACCTTAAAGGGATTGACAACCCATTATCGCGTTGGTTGCGAAGTTCTTATTTGTGTGTGCAGGTGCGAGGGACTCGCGCGTGGTCTCCTACTGGATTGATACATTGGTTCTCAAAAACTGAGGGAAATACTTACGCTACTGTGTTGCATCTCCCTTTCCTCTTCGAGGGAATACAACGCAAGCTCAAGAGGTAGCAAGAAGAATTTCTGGCGCCGTTGCCGGGGAGGCTTACGCAAAAGTCATATACCAAGTACCTATCACAAACCCTTATCGTTCGCATTACATTTATTTGCCTCTCGTTTTCCTCTCCCCCACTTCACCCTTGCCGTTATATTTGCCCTTCTTCCATCGTGTGTTTATCGTTTGCTTGCTTCTTGTTTGCTTGTGTGTTGCTTGCTTGCTTGTCACTATGGCTCTCTCTTCTAGTGTTGACCCTCACCTCATGAGGCTGGAGGAGATTCAAAACAATGTTAGGCATTTTATGACTATACAATTTGAGCATAATGACTTCTTCAGAAGTGAGCTTAAAGAACAGAAAAAGTTTATGGAGTATATGAATAAAGACCTTGATAATATGTCTAAGGAATTTTATGGCTTGAAATCTCAGTTTGCTCATCTTGAGAACTTAATTGCCCAAATTTCGGATAAACAGTCCACCTTGATTAATAAGATGGCTGCTAAACCGGAGGAGCATGAAAATAAAGATGAAGATCTGAAAGTTATTGATGTGTCTCCTGTTAGATCCTTGTTTACTAGTATTAATCTTGATGAGAATAGGATTGGAGATGATTCTGCTTTAAGGTGTCCCAATGGTTCAGAGTTTTTAGATCTTGATGCTAAAATTGCTAAAAGTGGGAGTGAAGAGATTAAAACTTTGCATAGTGATGAACCCACTACTTTGAATTTCAAGGGATTCAATTATGATAATTGCTCTTTGATTGATTGTATTTCCTTGTTGCAATCCGTGCTAAATTCTCCACATGCTTATAGTCAAAATAAAGCTTTCACTAAACGCATAGTTGATGCTTTGATGCAATCTTATGAAGAAAAACTTGAGCTGGAAGTTTCTATACCTAGAAAGCTTTATGATGAATGGGAACCTACTATAAAAATAAAAATAAAAGATCATGAATGCTATGCTTTGTGTGATTTGGGTGCAAGTGTCTCCAATATCCCAAAAACCTTGTGTGATTTGCTAGGTTTCCATGAGCTTGATGATTGTTCTTTAATTTGCATCTTGCGGATTCCACTATTAAGAAACCTATGGTAAGAATTAATGATGTTCTTATTGTTGCCAATAGGAATTATGTGCCCGTAGATTTCATTGTTCTTGATATAGATTGCAACCCTTCATGTGCTATTATTCTTGGTAGACCTTTCCTTATAACGATTGGTGCAATTATTGATATGAAGGAAGGAAATATTAGATTCCAATTTCCATTAAGGAAAGACATGGAACACTTTCCTAGAAAGAAAATCAAATTACCATATGAATCTATCATGAGAGCCACTTATGGATTGCCTTCCAAAGATGTCAATACCTAGATCTATCTTGTATCGTGCCTAGCTAGGGGCGTAAAACGATAGCGCTTGTTAGGAGGCAACCCAATTTTATGTTTTTTCTTTTGTTGCTGTTAGGGAATAAATATTACATCTAGCCTCTGATTATATGTGTTTTCATGTTTTGTTTAGTGTTTGTGCCAAGTAGAACCTTTGGTAAGACTTGTGTGAAGTTTATATGATCTTGCTGTGAAAAACAGAATCGTTAGCGCTCGCTAAAGTAGTCGTGGAATTTTACTGGAGCATGATTTTTAGTTGATTCTTTTTGCTGATGATTGGTAGACAAATTGCGCAAACTTAACAATTTAGTTTGAAGTTTTTGGAGTTCCAGAAGTAGGCGAACCCTGCAGATTACTACAGACTGTTCTGTCTTTGACAGATTCTGTTTTTCATGTGTTGTTTGCTTATTCCAATGCATCTATGAGTAATATTGGAGGATATGAACCATAGAGAACTTGGAGTACAGTAGGTTTAACACCAATATAAACAAATAATGAATTCATTGATGTACCTTTGAGTAGTGGTTTTCTTTCTCTTACTAACGGAGCTCACGAGAATTTTCGTCTAAGTTTTGTGTTGTGAGGTTTTCAAGTTTTGAGTATTGCTTTGATGGACTATGGAAAAAGGAGTAGCAAAAGCCCAAGCTTGGGGATTCCCATGGAACCCCAATTAAATTCAAGATAATCAAAAGCCTAAGCTTGGGGATGCCCCGGGAAGGCATCCCCTCTTTCGTCTTCATCCATCGGTAACTATACTTGGAGCTATATTTTTATTCGCAACATGTTATGTGTTTTGCTTGGAGCGTCTTGTATAATTTGAGTCTTTGCTTGTTAGTTTGCCACAATTATCCTTGCTGAATACACCTATTTGAGAGAGTTAAATATGGCCTAGAAATTGTTAGAACACTCTATGTGCTTCACTTATATCTTTTGAGTTGAATAGTTTTTGCTCTAAGTGCTTCACTTATATCTTTTAGAGCATGGTGGTGGTAATATTCTGTAGAAATTGTTGAACTCTCATGCTTCACTTATATCTATTTGAGAGTCTATTAAAACAGCATGGTAAAGTGTTTAGGCTAAAGAAACTAGTCTTCACATGATAAACATCCAATGTCAATGTAGTAAACAAATTCACACCAAGTGCATTGAATAGAAAGAGATGTTGGATGCAAAAAAACATGTTTTGAGACATGAGGATAGTGATATTAGAGTCATGATAGTGGAGTTATTATGAAATTAAGAAATACTTGTGTTAAGGTTAGTGATTCCCGTAGCATGCACGTATGGTGAACCGTTATGTGACTAAGTTAAAGCATGAGGTATTTGTAGAGTGTCAACCTTTGTGTGGAGGTCGGGGGCGCGCGATGGTTAACTCCTACCAACCTCCCCCCTAGGAGCATGCGTTGATTGCTTTGTTTTGATGACTCGTAAATTTTTGCAATAATTATATGAGTTCTTATGACTAATGTTGAGTCCATGGATTATACGCACTCTCACCCTTCCACCATTGCTAGCCTCTCTTGTACCGCGCAACTTTCGCCGGTGCCATAAACCCACTATATATCCTTCCTCAAAACAGCCACCATATTGTTCCTCAAAACATCCACCATACCTACCTATCATGGCATTTCCATAGCCATTCCGAGATATATTGCCATGCAACTTTTCACCGTTCCGTTTATATGACACACATCATATTGTCATATTGCCATGCATGATCATGTAGTTGACATCGTATTTGTGGCAAGGCCACCATGCATAATCTTTTCATACATGTCACTCTTGTTTCATTGCACATACCGGTACACCGCCGGAGGCATTCATATAGAGTCATACTTTGTTGTTGTAGTATCGAGTTGTAATATCGAGTTGTAATGAAAGGGTGATGATCATCATTATTAGAGCATTGTCCCATGGGAGGAAAGGCTAAATCTATAAAGCCCCTCCGCAAAAAAAGGCCAAAGAAAAAAAAAAGGCGCGAAAAAAGGAAAAAAAAGAAAAAAGGGACAATTGCTACTATCTTTTTCCACACTTGTGCTTCAAAGTAGCACCATGTTCTTCATTGTAGAGATCTCATGCTTAGTCACTTTCATATACTAGTGGGAATTTCCGTTATAGAACTTGGCTTGTATATTCCAACGATCGGCTTCCTCAAATGCCCTAGATCTTCGTGAACAAGCAAGTTGGATGCACACCCACTAGTTTCTTTTGTTGAGCTTTCATTCAAATTTAGCTCTAGTGCATCCGTTGCATGGCAATCCCTACTCACTCACATTGATATATATTGATGGGCATCTCCATAACCCGTTGATACACCTAGTCGATGTGAGACTATCTCCTTCTTTTTGTCTTCTCCACAACCACCTCTATTCCACCCATAGTGCTATATCCATGGCTCACGCTCATGTATTGCGTGAAAGTTGAAAGGTTTGAAAAGATAGAGTATGAAAACAAATGCTTGGCTGAAATCGGGGTTGTGCATGATATGAATATTTTTGTGTGATCATCAGGGAGCTTAGACAACACTATATGATTTTGTAGGGATAACTTTCTTTAGCCATAGTATTTTGAGAAGACATGATTGCTTTGTTAGTATTGCTTGAAGTATTGTTATTTCTTATGTCAAGATAGACTTTTGTCTTGAACCTTTCAGATCTGAACATTCATGCCACAATTAAGAGAATTACATTGAAAAACTATATTGGTTAGCATTCCACATAAAAAATTCTTTCTTTATCATTTACCTACTCGAGGACGGGCAGGAATTAAGCTTGGGGATGCTTGATACGCTCCAATGTATCTATAATTTTTTATTGTTCCATGCTATTATTTATGAAGTCTTGGATGTTTAATGGGCTTTATCATTCACTTTTATATCATTTTTGGGACTAACCTACTAACCCAAAGGCCCAGTCCAGATTGCTGTTTTTTTTCCTATTTCAGGGTTTTGCAGAAAAGGAATATCAAACGGAGTCCAAACGGAATGAAACCTTTGCGAGAGATATTTTTGGAGAAAATCACGCACGGGAAATGTCAGGACCAAGTCAGGGGACAAAGGGCCTGCCCTCGAGGGTGGGTGGCGCGCCCCCTGCCTCGAGGCTGGCCCATGTGACCCCCGGTGCCCTCCTTCTTCCTATATAGACCTACGTACCCTAGAAACTCCATACGCAGAGAGAAAACCCTAATTCCACTGCCGTAGCTTCTGTTCCCATGGAGATCCCATCTTGGAGCGTGTTCCGAGAGGGGGATCCATCACGGAGGCCTTCATCATCATCATCATCGCCCTCACCATGAGTTGTGAGTAGTTTACCACAGACCTTCGGGTCCTTTGCTAGTATCTAGATGGCTTCTTCTCTCTCTCTGGATCTCAATACAAAGTTCTCCTTGGTCTTCGAGGAGATCTATTCGATGTAATCTCTTTTTGCGGTGTGTTTGTCGAGATCCGATGAATTGTGAGTTTATGATCAAGGTTATCTATGAAAGATATTTGATTCTTCTCGGATATTTTTATGTGTGCTCATAATATCCTTGCAAGTCTCTTCAAATTATTGGTTTGGTTTGGCCTACTAGATCTATAGTTCTTGCAATGGGAGAAGTGCTTGGCTTTGGGTTCAATCTTGCGGTGTCCTTTCCCAGTGACAGTAGGGGCAGCAAGGCACGTATTGTATTGTTGCCATCGAGGATAAAAAGATGGGGTTTACATCATATTGCTTGAGTTTATCCCTCTACATCATGTCATCTTGCTTAAGGCGTTACTCTGTTCGTATGAACTCAATACACTAGATGCATGCTGGATAGCGGTCGATGTGTGGAGTAATAGTAGTAGATGCAGAATTGTTTTGGTCTACTTGTCTCCGAGTGATGCCTATATACAATGATCATGCCTAGATAGTATTCGCTTTTCTATCAATTGCTCGACAATAATTTGTTTACCCACCGTAGAATACCGCTATCATGAGAGAAGCCACTAGAGAAAACTATGGCCCCCGGGTCTATTCTCAACATATCGATCTACATCTACTTAATTTTACCGCTTTTATTTGTTGTTTTATTAAACTAAAAATACCAAAAATATAATTATCATCTCTATCAGATCTCACTCTCGTAAGTGACCGTAAAGGGATTGACAACGCCTTATTGCGTTGGCTGCGAAGTTCTTATTTGTTTGTGCAGGTGCGAGGGACTCGCGCGTGGACTCCTACTTGATTGATACCTTGGTTCTCAAAAACTGAGGGAAATACTTACGCTACTGTGCTGCATCTCCCTTTCCTCTTCGAGGGAATACAACGCAAGCTCAAGAGGTAGCATCAGGACACTGTCCGCAAGATGGGGATCGACCCATCAAGAATCAAGCCAAGCAGTACGACCTTCAAAGGAGTGATACCGGGCATCAAAGCTCGGGGTACAGGCTCTTTAACATTGTAGGTTGTATTCGGTTCTCCCGACAATTTTTGAAGCGAAGAACTACTCTTCGACATAGCTCCATTCCGAAGTGGCTATCACACCCTACTCGGAAGAACGGCCTTCGCCCGCTTTAATGCAGTCCCGCATTATGCCTATTTAAAGCTCAAGATGCCTGGACCACGTGGCGTTATCACGGTCAATGGAAATATGGAGCGATCTCTCCGTACGAAGGAAGACACTGCGGCCTTAGCAACCGAAGTACAGTGCGGCCTATTCAAGCTAGATAATGTATCAATAGTGGACATAGCTAAACGTGTCCGGCACACGCCTCGGTGCGACAGCTTAGATGAACCTGAGCAAGATTGACAGCTATGCCCCCGTCGACCGTCCCATAAGTTGATAGCATATGTGCCTCGAGTACATAATTATGCCCTAAAAATTCCTTGGGCAGCGACCGGGGGCACCTGCATACAGTCCGTAGTTCGGCTAGACCCTATTCGGACTTTAAATTTATTTCCTTTCGGTTCATTAAAACGAACCAGACTTACTTTGGCCACACTGGATTGACTTCTTCGTTTCTAGGTTTTATTTCTTTTTTCTACAGATGGCCATCATACTCGTACCTTCAAGGACACATTACAGAGGAGAAAACGGCGCAGACGTGCAACAGGGACCCGCACCAAGGTTTCTTTTTTAGATTAAGACCGTGTGTAAACCTTTTTTGTCTTTCTTTTTATATACCTTTTTGGCATGTAAAATGTCCAAAAAAGGTCATCGGCATTATCTGTAAAGTTTGTGGCTCGCCGTACTATAGAGGGATATTAATAGAACAATTTTATTCATATCATATCCAGAGTTTTATTCACTCACCATGGAATGTTCTCTTCTCGCATCAGATTGCCATATGTGCCTTGTCAATAAAGGTTTATTACCAAGGGCTGCATTCAGCCCTGGTATATGTTGAAAAGACCGAACACCTATAGGGAGTGTTCGACGTCCTGGATGTTGGCATTATATGCATCAGTTCCGGATCATGTCTTCGGTCAATAGTTGGGTTACCTGGCTCCTGTGCTTACCCCTACGTTCCCGATTGTTCGGCTAGTGTGTAAAGGGAGAACTACTGCGATAGTACTTCTGGCTAGTCCGGTCAAGTACCTCAGTAGAGAAAGCCGAAAACTGACTGTCATGATAAGCGAGAACCTGTCTGCAATCCGGTGACTCAGTTTTATACTACGATCGATAGAGATCTACCCCGTGCTATACGAAGGGTTAGTTTTTTTTGCCCAGCCAAGTGCAATTGGATACTTTATCCACACCAGGGGCTAGTACCTAGCCCCACTTGTCAAACTCCTACGACTAAGTGAAAGAAATAATGCCGCATAGTCTGATTGCCTGGTTCGCTCCGCATACGCCTTCTATACGGACGAAGACGTTGGATAACGAGTGTATTTGCATATGTCCGAACACCCCAGTACTATGTACCTGGAGGTTGAAGCCGACGACTGGAAACTTTCAGATTTAAGATAAATATTCACACAGGAGGAAAAAAGACGCTGATATGATAAATAGCGCAAAAATTATATACACTGGATTCATAAGCATAGTCTTTACATCTGGATACAATTAATCGAAAACAACATCTTTCGAACACTGGCCTTCTACAACGCGGGCGCCCTCGATGACGTCCTCGAAGTACTTCTCCGGCTTTCGATGCTCCTTGCCTGCAGGCGGGCCAGCAATGGCTATATGCACCACGTTCATCTTCGCCCAGTGTACTTTGACGTGAGCGAAGGCCATCCGAGCACCTTCTATGCAAGCCGACCGCGTTAATGTGTCGACCCTTGGACTCGCCTCAATGAGCCGCTTCACCAATCCGAAGTAACTACTTGGGATTGGCTCAGTGGGCCATAGCCGGACTATCAAGTCCTTCATGGCCGAACTCGCTATGTTGTGCAGCTCGACCAGCTGCTTCATCTGGTCGCTGAGGGGCATCGGATGTTTTGGCGCCTCGAAATGCGATCAAAATAGCTTCTCCGTGTTGTTCCCCTCGAGGGCACAGAAATACTGGGCGGCGTCTGCGCTGCTCCTTGGAATATTAGCAAACACGCATGGAGAACTCCACAATCGTGTCAGTCCAATATACTTTCGCCCTCCGAAGATGCTCTGTAAGAGAAATATCTTACCAGATGCTATCTGTCGTGCCTGCTCGATCTCTTGACGAGCGCTGCGCGCCTCGCCTCGCACGTCCTGAGCAGAATTTACTACCGCAGACATCTCGGTCACCTGTTCCGAAGCCGTCTTCTCCGATGCCTCACACTTACGGATGGCATCTTGAAGCTTGACCTCGACTTCGGACACCCGAGATTTGTGCTTCTCGCACTCCGCCCTTTTGGCGTCTAAATCAGCAGGCGCTTTATCAACGGCCACCTTGTTCGCCTTGGCCTCCTCCTTGGCCTTGGCAAGCTCACCCTTGAGGGCATCGAGCTCAGCAGCGCCAACTGTGTAATACATAATACAATATTAGAGTTTGTACTCACACTCAATCAATTAAGTCTTATTGACATTTAAATAAAAATCCGCATACCTTGCGTCTCATCAAAAAGCTGGTTGACGCGGTCGAGGTCCGCATTGGCAACCTCGAGCTGCCGATTTAGTTCAGCAACCTCTGTGTCTCGCGCAGTTGCCGTAACTAAAGAAGCCTGCACAGACAGTTCAGCTTTATAAATATGCTACTCTATGGATACTTCGTCCGATTCTTTTCAGAATCACACAAAGCATCATGGGCTACTAGTTATATATGTGCATTATAAATGACAATTTTATAAAAAAAGCATTACATTTCTTACCTCAAAGCCTGTTAAAAGGCTGTTGAAGGCTTCATTCAGTCAGCCCTTGACGGACTGAATCTTCTTCATCACCGCACCCATCACGGTGCGGTGTTCTTCAATGATGAGAGCACTTTGCAGTGCTCCCTCCATAGAATCCGGCGCCTCCGGATTAACTCCGGGCGCCGCAGTATCCTCCTCCTCCGCTTGAGGAGGAGGGTCTTCGGACCCTGGAGCCGAGCTAGGCTCCAGGAAGGTATTCGGTGGAGCCTCGGATTGTTTGGGTCCCATGTCTTCGGTCTCAATGGGGGCCGTTTCCCCATGGTCAGCGGGCTCTGAGGTATTTCCCTCGGCCGCCCTGTCTCCTGCCCCGCCCTCATCTCCTTGGGCGGAGAAAACACGCTGGGACGACACTTCGGTGTCCCCGCCGATCACGGGCGATGGAGCCCAGACTGGCGGGTCACTCTCTGTCTCCCCAGGCGCGAGAGAGTTCCCCTCTAACGATGTAACGTCGGGGTTTACACCGGGAGGGTTGTAGGTCAGCAGGAGAAGAATACTAAGTAGGTATCATAAATACTAAATAAACAAAGGTGAAATAGTCAATCCGGACAAACTTACGATTCGGGCAGGGGTTTCACCCTGGGCTTCACCACGAAGCTATGTTCGGATGAATCCGAACTATCTCCGAGCTTCAGCTACCTCCGGGGCACGGCCGTGCTCGCGTTAGCAACGGCCCCCCTCTTCCTCCCCTGCCTTGCGCAGGAGGCATCTCTTCTTCCTCCTCTTCCTCCTCATCATCTTACTTCGCCTCGTCGGAGGAAAGAATGTGGAGGTCCTCGGGCTTCTTGCCCGCAGGACGGGGGCTGTCTCCGCCCCCTTGCCCTTTGTCTTCTTGGGCTTCTTGGTCGGCGCCTTGTACGGGCAAAGGCGTCAGACACTTAATCCGGGACGCCTTCTTCGTCCAGCCTTGTATATCACATAAAAATTCCAACTCCTATTATCATTAAGTAATGGGAAGGGACAAGTGTTTGGCAGGGATCATTATTACCTCGGTGGCGGAAACTTCAGTACTGAAGCCCGCATCCTCGTCCTCTTTGGGCCATTCCTTCTGGCACTTTAAGAGGTGCTTCTAGATCTCTTTGTGCGTAGAGCCGAAGAGATGCTTCAGCGGCTTGTCTCCTGCCGGATCGAACTCCCATAGGGAGGAATCCCGGCTTTGGCAAGGGAGAATGAGCTGGGTCAGCATCACCTAGACCACGGAGGAGAGAAGGTGCCCCTTGGAGATCACGCCGGACACGCGGCTCACAAGAGTCATCACCTCAGTGTGCAACCCCCCAGTCTAGACCCTTTTTGGTCCAGGAGGTTAGCCTCTCTAGGGGTCCGGATCTGAAAGCAGGCTCCGCCGCCCAGTTGGTGTCGCAGGGTTCGGTGATATAGAACCACTCATGCTGCCAGACCTTGTTCGTCTCCACGAACGAGCCCTTGGGACAAGTTGCGTCCGGGAGCTTACTAATCATAGCACCCCCGCACTCTGCGTGTTCCCCGTCCACCACCTTCGGCTTCAGGTTGAAGGTCTTAAGCCACAGGCCGAAGTGTGGGGGGATGCGGAGATAGGCTTCACACATCACTATGAAAGCGGATATGTGAATGATTGAGTTCAGGGCTAGATTATGGAAACCGAGCCCGTAGAAGAACAAAAGACCCCGAACAAATGGGTGGATTGGAAACCCTAGCCCCCTAACAAAATGAGAGGTGAAAACTACCCTCTCGCCCACCTTAGGAACGGGAGTCACCTGGCCCTTAGGGGGACTCGGTGTGCGATGTCACCGGTGAGATACCCAGCGCTCCGTAGATCCTCCACGGTCTTTTCGGTGACCGTGGAAGCCTCCCACTTGCCTCTGGCACCGGATCCATCCATTGCTGGGAAGGGGAGTAGTGGTTGAGGAACGAGGAGTTGTGGGCCCAGGAGATGAGAGTACGGGGGTAAGGGAGATTGGAGAGCTCGAGCTTGAGGAAGGCGTGGGGCTGGTGAAAAGGATTGGGTCCTTTTATAATGCTGCGAATACAGAGCGTCCCCCCACCTTAGCCATAAACTCGCCAGTTCCCAAAGAGGTCGTGCGTAATGCGCGGCGCGGGTGCTCACGTCACAATGATAAGAATCCCACAATAAGTGGGCACGATCTCTATTCTGACGGGACGTGTCAATGAGGATATGCCTCGAAACGCGAAACTAGGAGCAAATAAAACGGTTCAATGTGCTTAGTGGGTTCGACGCGACGCTTCACCCAAAAGATGTTAGTAGAGACACATTTTTTATTTTCTTTAAAAAAGCCTTGCCTTCGAGGCTAAGGGTTGTACTAATCTTGCAGAGCCGAACACAATCCATCAATTTGCAGAAGATATATTTGGAGGATGAACCCGCCTTGCAATGCCGAAGACAATACAGAAGCTGAACTCATCGCCATCGAAGATAGGTTCAGGGGCTACTGAGGGAGTCCTGGATAGGGGGGGTCCTCAGGTGTCCGGATAAACACCTGGTGGGCCGGACTGGTGGGCCATGAAGATTATTATATAAGATCATCTCTCGTATCCGGATAGGACTCCTGGATTCTTGTAATGGCAAGTTTTAGGCTCGGGTGTAGATTTTCCTTCCTCTGCAAGATGATATGTACAAACCCTAGGCCCCTCCGGTGTGTATATAAATTGGAGGGGTTAGTCCGTAGAGACAGAGAATTAGAATCATATAATCCTCATAGGCTAAACTTAGGGTTTATCATTTACGATCTTGAGGTAGATCAACTCTTGTACACATATTCATCCATACTAATATAGCAGGAAGTAGGGTTTTACCTCGATCGAGAGGGCCTGAACCTGGGTAAACATCGTGTCCCCTGCCTCCTGTTAACATCAATCCTCAGACGCATAGTTCGGGACCCCCTACCCGAGATCCGCCGGTTTTGACACCGACAACGATGCTTTGGAGATGGAGATCAAAAGCACAAGATGATGATGGCCATATCATGTCACATATATTGATTGCATGTGATGTTTATCTTATTATGCTTCTTATTTTGCTTAGTACGGCGCTAGCATTATAAGATGATCCCTTACAAAATTTCAAGGTACAAGTGTTCTCCCTGAGTATGCACTGTTGTGAAAGTTCGTCGTGCCAAGACACCACGTGATGATCGGGTGTGATAAGCTCTACGTTCAAATACAACGGGTGTAAGGCAGCTTTGCACATGCAGAATACTCGGGTTAAACTTGACGAGCCTAGCATGTACAGACATGGCCTCGGAACACTGGAGACTGAAAGGTCGAGCGTGAATCATATAGTAGATATGATCAACATCAGATGCTCACCATTGAAAACTACTCCATCTCAAGTGATGATCGGACATGGTTTAGTTGATTTGGATCACGTGATCATTTAGATGACTAGAGGGATGTCTATCTAAGTGGGAGTTCTTTAGTAATATGATTAATTGAACTTTAATTTATCATGAACTTATTCCTGGTAGTATTAGCATATCTATGTTGTAGATCAATAGCTCGCGATGTTGCTCCCTGTTTATTTTTATATGTTCCTAGAGAAATATAAGTTGAAAGATGATAGTAGCAATGATGCGGACTTGTTCCATGATCTGAGGATTTTCCTCATTGCTGCATAGAAGAATTATGTCCTTGATGCACTGCTAGGTGACAAACCTATTGCAGGAGCAGATGCAGACGTTATGAATATTTTGACAAAAGCTCGGTATGATGACTACTTGATAGTTTAGTGCACCATGCTTTACGGTTTAGAACCGGGACTTCAAAAATGTTTTGAATGCCACGGAGCATATACGATGTTTCTAAGAGTTGAAATTGGTATTTCATACTCATGCCCGTATCAAGAGGTATGAGACCTATGACAGTACTTTGCCTACAAGATGGAGGAGAATAGCTCAACTAGTGAGCATGTGCTCAGATTGTCTGGGTACTACAATTGCTTGAATCAAATGGGAGTTAATCTTCCAGATAAGATAGTAACTGACAAAGTTCTCTAGTTACTATCACCAAGTTAGTAGAACTTCGTGATGAACTATAATATTTAAGGGATGACGAAAGTAATCCCCGAGCTCTTCGCGATGCTGAAATCGGCGAAGGTAGAAATCAATAAAGAGCATCAAGTGTTGATGGTTAACAAGGTCACTTGTTTCAAGTAAAGGGCAAAGGGATATAAGGGGAACTTCAAGAAGAATGACAAACAAGTTTTCACTCCCGTGAAGAAACCTAAATCTAAACTCAAGCCTGAAACTAAGTGCTTCTACTGCAAAGGAAATGGTCACTGGAAGTGGAACTGCCCTAGATACTTGTCGGATAAGAAGGATGGCAAAGTGAACAAAGGTATATTTGATATACATATTATTGATGTGTACTTTACTAGTTTTCATAGCAACCCCTGGGTATTTGATACCGGTTCAGTAGCTAAAATTAGTAACTCAAAACGAGAGTTGCAGAATGAACAGATACTAGTTAAAGGTGAAGTGACGATGTGTGTTGGAAGTGGTTCCAAGATTGATATGATCATCATCGCACACTCCCTATACTTTCGGGATTAGTGTAGAACCTAAATAAATGTTATTTGGCATTTGTGTAGAGCATGAATATGATTTGATCATGTTTGTTGCAATACAGTTATTCATTTAAAGTCATAGAATAATTGTTGTTCTATTTACATGAATAAAACCTTCGATGGTCATACACCCAATGAAAATAGTTTGTTGGATATCGATCATAGTAATACACATATTCATAATATTGAAGCCAAAAGATGCAAAGTTGATAAGGATAGTGCAACTTATTTGTGGCACTGCCGTCTAGGTCATATTGGTGTAAAGCGCATGAAGAAACTCCATGCTGATGGGCTTTTGGAATCACTTGATTATGAATCACTTGGTGCTTGCGAACCATGCCTCATGGGAAAGATGACTAAAACTCTGTTCTCTGGAACAATGGAGCGAGCAACTAATTTATTGGAAATCATACATACTGATGTATGCGGTCCAATGAGTGTTGAGGCTCGCGGCGGGTATCGTTATTTTTTGACCTTCACAGATGATTTGAGAATATATGGGTATATCTACTTGATGAAGCACAAGTCTGAAACATTTGAAAGGTTCAATGAATTTCAGAGTGAAGTAGAGAATCATCGTAACAAGAAAATAAAGTTTCTATGATCTAATCGCGGAGGCAAATATTTGAGTTATCAGTTTGGTCTTCATTTGAAACAATGTGGAATAGTTTCACAGCTCACACCTCCCGGAACACCACAGCGTAATGGTGTGTCCGAACGTCGTTACCGTACTTTATTATATATGGTGCGATCTATGATGTCTCTTACTGATTTACCACTATAGTTTTGGGTTTATGCATTAGAGACAACTGCATGCACGTTAAATAGGGCACCATCTAAATCCGTTGAGACGACGCCTTGTGAACTGTGGTTTGGCAAGAAACCAAAGTTGTCGTTTCTTAAAGTTTGGGGATGTGATGCTTATGTGAAAAATCTTCAACCTGATAAGCTCGAACCCAAGTCAGAGAAATGTGTCTTCATATGATACCCAAAGGGAATTGTTGGGTACACCTTCTATCACAGATCCAAAGGCAAGATATTCGTTGCTAAGAATGGATCCTTTCTAGAGAAGGAGTTTCTCTAGAAAGAAGTGAGTGGGAGGAAAGTGGAACTTGATGAGGTAATTGTACCTTCTCCCGAATTGGAAAGTAGTACATCACATAAACTAGTCCTAGTGATTCCTACACCAATCAGCGAGGAAGCTAATGATGATGATCATGAAACTTCAGATCAAGTTACTATTGAACCTCGTAGGTCAACCAGAGTGCGTTCCACGCCAGAGTGGTACGTCGCTACTTCTCGAGCTTGCGTTGTATTCCCTCGAAGAGGAAAGGGTAATGCAGCACAGTAGCGTAAGTATTTCCCTCAGTTTTTGAGAACCAAGGTAACAATCCAGTAGGAGACCACGCGCGAGTCCCTCGCACCTACACAAACAAATAAGAACCTCGCAGGCAACGCGATAAGGGGTCGTCAATCCCTTCACGGTCACTTACGAGAGTGAGATCTGATAGATAGGATAAGATAATATTTTTGGTATTTTTGGTATAAGAACAGAAAGTAAAGAAAGCAAATAAGCAATGGCAACAGAAATTGGCTAGTTGAAGGGAAAGTAATATGATAAAGATAGACCCGGGGGCCATAGGTTTCACTAGTGGCTTCTCTCATGATAGCAGAATTCTACGATGGGTGAACAAATTACTGTCGAGCAATTGATAGAAGAGCGCATAGTTATGAGAATATCTAGGCATGATCATTATATATAGGCATCACGTCCGTAACAAGTAGACCGAAACGATTCTGCATCTACTACTATTACTCCACACATTGACCGCTATCCAGCATGCATCTAGAGTATTAAGTTCATAAGAACAGAGTAACGCCTTAAGCAAGATGACATGATGTAGAGGGATAAACTCAAGCAATATGATATAAACCCCATCTTTTTATCCTCGATGGCAACAATACAATACGTGCCTTGTGCCCCTACTATCACTGGGAAAGGACACCGCAAGATTGAACCCAAAGCCAAGCACTTCTCCCATTGCAAGAACTATAGATCTAGTAGGCCAAACCAAACCAATAATTCGAAGAGACTTGCAAGGATATTATAATCATACATAAAATATTTCAGAAAATAATCCGATATTGTTCGTAGATAATCTTGATCATAAACCCACAATTCATCAGATCTCGACAAACACACCGCAAAAAGATTACATCAAATAGATCTCCTTGGAGATCGAGGAGAACTTTGCATTGAGATCCAAGAAGAGAGAAGAAGCCATCTAGTTAATAACTATGGACCTGAAGGTTTGTGGTAAACTAGTCACAACTCATCATGAGGCTATGGTGTTGATGTAGAAGCACTCCGTGATCGATCCTCCCTCCGGCGGAGCACCGCAACAGGCCCCAAGATGGGATCTCACGGTAACAAAAGGTTGCGGCGGTGGAATTAGGGTTTCGTCTGTTGCCTCGATGTTTTCAGGGTACGAGGATATATATAGGAGGAAGAAGTGCAGTGGGGGAGCCAGAGGGGCCCCACGAGGGTGGGGGGCATGCCTGCCCCCCTGGGTGCGCCCCTGCCCTCGTGGCCACCACTTTCGTTCCCTCGCGTGTACTCCAAGTCTTCTGTGTAGATACGGTTCCAAAAAATAACTCTCCCGAAGGTTTCATTTCGTTTGGACTCCGTTTGATATTCCTTTTCTGCGAAACACTGAAATAGGCAAAAACAACAATTTGCACTGGGCCTTGGGTTAGTAGGTTAGTCCCAAAAATAATATAAAAGTGTATAATAAAGCCCATTAAACATCCAAAACAGAATATATAATAGCATGGAACAATAAAAAATTATAGATATGTTGGAGACGTATCAAGCATCCCCAAGCTTAATTCCTGCTCGCCCTCGAGTAGGTAAATGCTAAAAACAGAATTTTTGATGTGGAATGCTAACCAACATAATTCTTAATGTAGTTCTCTTTATTGTGGCATGAATGTTCAGATCCGAAAGATTCAAGATAAAAGTCTATATTGACATAAGAATAATAATTCTTCAAGCGTACTAACAAAGCAATCATGTCTTCTCAAAGTAACATGGCCAAAGAAAGTTCATCCCTACAAAATCATATAGTTTGGCTAAGCTCCATCTTCGTCACACAATATACTCAAATCATGCACAACCCCGGTTTCAACCAAGCAATTGTTTCATACTTATTTTTTTTTCAAACTTTTTCAACTTTCACGCAATATATGAGCGTGAGCCATGGACATAGCACTATGTGGAATAGAGTGGTGGTTGTGGAGAAGACAAAAGAGGAAGATGGTCTCACATCAACTAGGCGTATCAATGGGCTATCGAGATGCCCACTAATAGATATCAATGTGAGTGAGTAGGGATTGCGATGCAACATATGCACTAGAGCTAAACATGTATGAAAGCTCAACAAAAGAAACTAAGTGGGTGTGCATCCAACTTGCTTGCTCATGAAGACCTAGGGCATTTGAGGAAGCCCATCGTTGGAATATACAAGCCAAGTTCTATAATGAAAATTCCCACTAGTATACGAAAGTGACAAAACAAGGGACTCTCTATCATGAAGATCATGGTGCTACTTTGAAGCACGAGTGTGGAAAAAGATAGTAGTATTGTCCCTTTTTTAATTTTTTCTTCTTTTTCTTTCATTTTTTGTTTTTTTGGGCCTTTTTTTCTTTGGCCTTTCCTTCTTTTTTCTTTTCTTTTTTTTCTTTTTTTCTTTTTGGACAATGCTCTAATAATGATGATCATCACACTTATATTGATTTACAACTCGATATTACAACTCGACACTAGAACAAAGTATGACTCTATATGAATGCCTCCGACGGTGTACCAGGATGTGCAATGAATCAAGAGTGACATGTATGAAAAATTATGCATGGTGGCCTAGCCATGAATACGATGTCATCTACATGATCATGCATGGCGATATGACAATGATGAAGCGTGTCATAGCAAACAGAACGGTGGAAAGTTGCATGGCAATATATCTCGGAATGGCTATGGAAATGCCATGATAGGTAGGTATGGTGGCTGTTTTTAGGAAGGTATATGGTGGGTGTATGGTACCGGCGAAAGTTGCGCGGTACAAGAGAGGCTAGCAATGGTGGAAGGGCGAGAGTGTGTATAATCCATGGACTCAACATTAGTCATAAAGAACTCACATACTTATTGCAAAAATCTACAAGGCATCAAAACAAAGTATTATAAGCATGCTCCTAGGGGAAGGTTTGGTAGGAGTTAACCATCGCGCGATCCCGACCTCCACACAAAGGATGACACTCAATGAAATACCTCATGCTTCAAATTTGTCACACAACGGTTACCATACGTGCATGCTACGGGATTTGCAAACCTCAACACAAGTATTTCTCAAATTGACAACTACTCTACTAGCATTGACTCTAATATCACCATCCCCATGTCTCAAAACAATCATCAAGTATCAAACTTCTCATAGTATTCAATGCACTTCATGTGAAAGTTTTTACTATACTCATCTTGGATGCCTATCATATTAGGACTAGTTTTATAACCAAAGCACATTACCATGCTGTTATAAAAGACTTTCAAAAAGATATAAGTGAAGCATGAGAGATCAATAATTTCTACAACACAAAACCACCACCGTGCTCTAAAAGATATAAGTGAAGCACTAGAGAAAAACTATTTAGCTCAAAAGATATAAGTGAAGCACATAGAGTATTCTAATAAATTCCAATTTATTTGTATCTCTCTCAAAAGGTGTGTCCAGCAAGGATGATTGCAACAAACTAAAAAAGCAAAGAATCAAATCATACATGACGCTCCAAGCAAAACACATATCATGTGGTGAATAAAAATATAGTCTCAAGTAAAGTTACCTATAGATGAAGACGAAAGAGGGGATGCCTTCCCGGGGCATCCCCAAGCTTAGGATTTTGGTTATCCTTGAATTTTACCTTCGGGTGCCTTCGGCATCCCCAAGCTTAGGCTCTTGCCACTCTTTGTTCCACAGTCCATCAAATCCTTACTCAAAACTTGAAAATTTCACAACACAAAACTTAGCCAAAAATCTCGTGAGCTCCGTTAGTATAAGAAAACAAACCACCTCTCAAAGGTACTGTAATGAACTCATTCTTTGTTTATATTAGTGTTAAACCTACTGTATTCTGACTTCTCTATGATTCATACCCTCCGATACTACTCATAGATTCATCAAAATAAGCAAACAACACACGAAAAACAGTCTGTCAAAAACAGAACCGTCTGTAGTAATCTGTAACTTTCGAATACTTCTGTAACTCTAAAAAAATTACATCTGCAAAAAGAATCAACTAAAAAGCACTCTCCAGTAAAAAAATTACAGCCAATCTCGTGAGCGCTAAAGTTTCTGTTTTTTTACAGCATGATCATATAAAAATCACACAAGTCTTCCCAAAGGTTCTAGTTGGCACAAACACTAACTAAAATACAAAACCACATCTAAATAGAAGCTAGATGCAATATTTATTCCTAAACAGAAGCAAAAACAAATAAAATAAAATTGGGTTGCCTCCCAACAAGCGTTATCGTTTAACGCCCCTAGCTAGGCAAGATATAAGAATAGATCTAGGTATTGCCATCTTTGGTAGGCAATTCTTCGATTAAACACTTATAATTCTTAGGAACTTCTTCGTCCTAATTAATAATCAAACTTCTAGGCAAGAAATAAAGGAATTCATTTGTAGCAAAAGGTTCCCTAGCAAAAGTGAGAAAGTTGGGATGAACACTTATGGATTCGAGATCCGCAGTTTCCTTACTAGATGATTCACCCTTATTTTCAGGAACATCTATAAACTTGGCCAATTTAGTGATAGAGGGGTTTGAAGTATTTTTCATAGCAGAAAGAGCAGACCCTACGTTAGTGATAATATCTTCAAGTTTATCGATTCTAGTGGAATCCTGATCTATTCTCTCTTTAACTATAGGTTATTTTTCTTTAAAAATTTCAAAATAACTCCTACCTTAGATCATTACTGGGTAATTTGGTTGTGGATCTTTTTATCCAAACTCTCAACCAACTCTACAGTAGCAACTTTGTTTTCAATAATTTCAAGCCTTTGCATAACATGTTCCAAAGTCAACAGAATTCCATTAACAAGAAGAGGCGGTGGGCCAAACAATTCTGTCATAGCATTATAAGAATCAAAAGTATGGCTACCCAAGAAATCCCCTTCGGTAATGGTATCAAGAATATATCTATTCCACGGAGTGATGCCTGCTACTTCTTGAGCTTGCGTTGTATTCCCTCGAAGAGGAAAGGGTGATGCAGCACAGTAGCGTAAGTATTTCCCTCAGTTTTTGAGAACCAAGGTATCAATCCAGTAGGAGACCACGCGCGAGTCCCTCGCACCTGCACAAACAAATAAGAATTTCGCAGCCAACGTGATAAGGGGTTGTCAATCCCTTTACGGTCACTTACGAAAGTGAGATATGATAGATAGGATAGTATAATGTTTTTGGTATTTTTGGATATAAGAACAGAAAGTAAATAAAGCAAAGTAAAGTAGATGAAGGTTTAATATGTTGAGAATAGACCCGGGGGCCATAGGTTTCACTAGTGGCTTCTCTCATGATAGCAGAATTCTTCGGTGGGTGAACAAATTACTGTTGAGCAATTGATTGAAAAGCGCATAGTTATGAGAATATCTAGGCATGATCATTACATATAGGCATCACGTCTGTGACAAGTAGACCGAAATGATTCTGCATCTACTACTATTACTCCACACATCGACCGCTATCCAGCATGCATCTAGAGTATTAAGTTCATAAGAACAGAGTAATACTTTAAGCAAGTTGACATGATGTAGAGGGATAAACTCAAGCAGTATGATATAAACCTCATTTTTTATCCTCGATGGCAACAATACAATACGTGCCTTGCTGCCCCTGCTGTCACTGGGAAAGGACACTTCAAGATTGAACCCAAAGCCAAGCACTTCTCCCACTGCAAGAACTATAGGTCTAGTAGGCCAAACCAAACCAATAATTCAAAGAGACTTGCAAGGATATTGTAATCATACATAAAAGATTTCAGAAAAGAATCAAATATTTCTCGTAGACAATCTTGATCATAAACCCACAATTCATCGGATCTCGACAAACACACCGCAAAAAGATTACATATTATAGATCTCTCGAAGATCGAGGAGAACTTTGTATTGAGATCCAAAAAGAGAGAAGAAGCCATATAGCTAATTACTATGAATCCGAAGGTCTATGGTAAACTACTCACAACTGATTGGTAAGTCTATGGTGTTAATGTAGAAGAACTCCGTGGTAGATCCCACCTCCGACGGAGCTCCAGACCAGGCCCCAAGATGGGATCTCACGGGAATGGAAGGTTGCGGCGGTAGAATTAGGTTTTTTTTTCTGTTGCCTCGATGTTTTCTGGGTATATGGATATATATATATATATATATATATATATATATATATATATATATATATATATATATATATATATATATATATATATATAT
>LR738710.1:70329826-70383800 GCA_902687465.1 Secale cereale
TATATATATAGGAGGAAGGAGGGCATCGGGGGAGCCAGAGGGGGCCCACGAGGGTGGGGGGCACGCCCAGGGGGAGGGGGCGCGCCATGGACCCTCGTGGCCGCCTCCTTCGTTCCATCGCGTGTACTCCAAGTCTTCCGTGAAGATATGGTTCCAAAAATAACTCTCCCGAAGGTTTCATTCCGTTTGGACTCCGTTTGATATTCCTTTTATGCGAAACCCTGAAATAGGCAAAAAAAATAGCAATCTGCACTGGGCCTTGGGTTAGTAGGTTAGTCCCAAAAATAATATAAAAGTGTATAATAAAGTGCAATAAACATCCAAAACATAATATATAATAGCGTGGAACAATCAAAAATTATAGATACATTGGAGACATATCAATGCCAACATAAAAATTGCGAAGAAGCACGGAACTGGAAAGCTTCCTAGTAGATCGATTTTGAGCATTGCAAATTCTATACCATGCATCTTTTAGATTTTCTTCCTCCATTTGTTTAAAATTAATAACCTCACTCTCAGGAGTATTGATAATGATAGGCGTGCTAGCCATGATGGCAAGGCAAGGCGATAAAACACACGGAAGAAGAAGGGCAAATAAAACGGCAACGGTGAAGTAGGGGAGAGGAAAATGAGAGGCAAATAATGTAGTGCGAGGGATAAGGGTTTGTGATAGGTACTTGGTATATGACTTTTGCGTAGATCTCCCCGGCAATGGCACCAGAAATTCTTCTTGCTACTTCTCGAGCTTGCGTTGTATTCCCTCGAAGAGGAAAGGGTGATGCAACACAGTAGCGTAAGTATTTCCCTCAGTTTTTGAGAACCAAGGTATCAATCCAGTAGGAGACCACGTGCGAGTCCCTCGCACATGGACAAACAAATAAGAACCTCGCAGCCAACATGATAAGAGGTTGTCAATCCCTTCACGGTCACTTACGAGAGTGCGATCTGATAGATAGGATAGGATAATATTTTTGGTATTTTTGGTATAAGAACAGAAAGTAAAGAAAGCAAATAAGCAACGGCAACAGAAATTGTCTAGTTGACGGGAAAGTAATATGATAAAGATAGACCCGGGGGCCATAGGTTTCACTAGTGGCTTCTCTCATGATAGCAGAATTCTACGGTGGGTGAACGAATTACTGTCGAGCAATTGATAGAAAAGCACATAGTTATGAGAATATCTAGGCATGATCATTGTATATAGGCATCACGTCCGTGACAAGTAGACCGAAACGATTCTGCATCTACTACTATTACTCCACACATCGACCGCTATCCAGCATGCATCTAGAGTATTAAGTTCATAAGAATAGAGTAATGCTTTAAGCAAGATGACATGATGTAGAGGGATAAACTCAAGCAATATGATATAAACCCCATCTTTTTATCCTCGATGGCAACAATACAATACGTGCCTTGCTGCCCCTGCTGTCACTGGGAATGGACACTTCAAGATTGAACCTAAAGCCAAGCACTTCTCCCATTGCAAGAACTATAGATCTAGTAGGCCAAACCAAACCAATAATTCGAAGAGACTTGCAAGGATATTATAATGATACATAAAAGATTTCAGAAAAGAATCACATATTTCTCGTAGATAATCTTGATCATAAACCCACAATTCATCGGATCTCGACAAACACACCGCAAAAGAATACATCTTATAGATCTCCTCGAAGATCGAGGAGAACTTTGTATTGAGATCCAAAAAGAGAGAAGAAGCCATCTAGCTAATAACTATGGACCCGAAGGTCTTTGGTACACTACTCACAACTGATTGGTGAGGCTATGGTGTTGATGTAGAAGCACTCCGTGGTAGATCCCCCCTCCGGCGGAGCTCCGGACCAGGCCCCAAGATGGGATCTCACGGGAACAGAAGGTTGCGGCGGTGGAATTAGGGTTTTTTCTGTTGCCTCGATGTTTTCGGGGTATATGGATATATATAGGAGGAAGGAGGGCATCGAGGGAGCTTGAGGGGGCCCACGAGGGTGGGAGGCGCGCCCAGGGGGAGGGGGCGCTCCCTGGACCCTCGTGTCCGCCTCCTTCGTTCCCTCGCGTGTACTCCAAGTCTTCCGTGAAGATATGGTTCCAAAAATAACTCTCCCGAAGGTTTCATTACATTTGGACTCCGTTTGATATTCCTTTTCTGTGAAACCCATGAAATAGGCAAAAAAAACAGCAATCTGCACTGGGCCTTGGGTTAGTAGGTTAGTCCCAAAAATAATATAAAAGTGTATAATAAAGCCCATTAAACATCCAAAACATAATATATAATAGCGTGGAACAATCTGAAATTAGAGATACGTTGGAGACGTATCAAGCATCCCCAAGGTTAATTCCTGCTCGTCCTCGAGTAGGTAAATGATAAAAACAGTATTTTTTATGTGGAATGCTAACCAACATAATTTTCAATGTAATTTCTTTATTGTGGCATGAATGTTCAGATCCGAAAGATTCAAGATAAAAGTCTATATTGACACAAGAATAATAATACTTAAAGCATACTATCAAAGCAATTATGTCTTCTCAAAATAACATGGCCAAAGAAAGTTATCCCTACAAAATCATATAGTCTGGCTATGCTCCCTCTTCATCACACAAAATATTCATATCATGCACAACCCCGGTTTCAGCCAAGCAATTGTTTTCATACTCAATTTTTTTAAACCTTTCAACTTTCATGCAATACATGAGCGTGAGCCATGGATATAGCACTATAGGTGGAATAGAGTGGTGGTTGTGGAGAAGACAAAAAGGAGGAAGATAGTCTCACATCGACTAGGCGTATCAATGGGCTATGGAGATGCCCATCAATAGATATCAATGTGAGTGAGTAGGGATTGCCATGCAACAGATGCACTAGAGCTATAAGTGTTTGAAAGCTCATCAAAAGAAACTAAATGGGTGTGCATCCAACTTGCTTGCTCATGAAGACCTAGGGCATTTGAGGAAGCCCATCGTTGGAATATACATGCCAAGTTCTATAATGAAAATTCCCACTAGTATATGAACGTTACAAAACAAGAGACTCTCTATCATGAAGATCATGGTGCTACTTTGAAGCACGAGTGTGGAAAAGGATAGTAGCATTGTCCCTTCTCTCTTTTCTCTCATTTTTTTGGAGGGGGTTTCTCCCTCTTTTTTTAGCCCCTCTCTAGTTTTTTTGGGACATCTCTTTTTTTTTATTTGGCCTTTCCTCACATGGGACAATGCTCTAATAATGAAGATCATCACACTTTTATTGACTTACAGCTCAGAGATTACAACTCGAAGCTAGAACAAAATATGACTCCACGCTACAAAAAAACACTTCTGTGATGATACGTGTTTGTCATAGTAGGTCGCGTTTTTTGTCATGCATGTACATCCATGACAAATTTATGACAGAATGAAGATAGTCATACCTGTGCTGTCGTAGAAGTGTTCCATGACATTACCAAAATTATCATCACAGAAGTGTCCACTTGTACGACGATAAATCGCGCGTCACAAAAGTGCTTTCGTCAAGGGTGACCAACACGTGGCATCCACCGTAACGGAATGCCGTTAAGCTATCGGGTCTGGTTTTGGATCCGATAACCCGCTAACAGCCCCTACCAATGGGGATGTTCCACGTGTAAAATCGTCATTGGCTGGAGGAAACATGTGCCGGCTCACCGTTGGGACAGATGTCATCCACTCATTGGACCCAAAGCGCCTATGATACGCCGACACGTGGCACGGCCCAACAAAGGCCCATTCTTGTGAAAAGGCCGGCCCGTTTGACTTGGTCAAAAGATGGCGTCCCGGCCCACGACAAGCCTATTAACGGCCTGTTGCATATAGCCCATTTACAGCCTGCTAACCCAGGGCCCGTTTACGGCCTATCCGAATTAGGCCTAGTAGCGTCATCTGGGCCGTCCAATATAAATCCAGCCCGTTTTAACTTCCGGCCCATGTATGGCCCATGACGTCTTTCGGTCCATATGAGGCCCTTATTACTCTCTCCCCACTAACGGCCCATGGAAAACTGGCCCGTAATGAACAGTGTATCAGTTTATACCCATTAACGGCACGTGGTGAAACTGGGCCGTAATGAACAGTGTATCACTTTATACCCATTAACGGCCCATTATTCCGTTGGGTCGTTTCCAGCCCATGTTATCTTTCAGCCTTCTTGGGGCCCATTTATTCTTGGGATCATGTCCACATTCGTTTACTTATGGCCCGTTAATGTCATTTTCTGCTTGTGGGCCAAATTCAGCCCGTGGTTACAGTCAGCCCGTTTGTGGCTCGTTAGTACATTGGGCCATTTTCATAGCGTCATCAAAATACGGCCGATTAACGACGGCCCGTTATGGTCAGCCCATGAACGGACGATTTCAACTCTAGCGCATTTATGGCCATAATGTGGTCTGTTATTGGCCCATGTTTGGCCAACCGATCATACGGCCCATAGAAGGCCCATTGATGATACGGCCCATCGAAGGCCCATTGTGTCTATAGCCCGTATAAGGCCCATTGTTTCTACGCCACGTAGAAGGCCCATTGTTTTTTTGAAAGAAAGAAGGCCCATTGTTTCTACGGCCCTTAGAAGGCCCATTGTTTCTACGGCCCGTAGGAGGCCCATGTTGACTACAGCCGGTGGGCATCAAAGTTCGCCACCAGTGCAAATATAGGGAACACCCTACACTATACAAAAATGGCTTGTTGTTTTCTTCAGCCGGTGGCTGCACGTTCAAAACAAATTTTGTATCTCACCAAAACAAATTACAACTATAAAATAAAAGGTAGGTTGGCATAAAAGTTAACAGTCTAGCAGATAAATGCGCCACCAGAAGTTCAGAAGCTCATTTCATTTGACCTGACTGTTACGTTTTCATGATGTATTGTCCGATGGAGCACCATAACCTTCGCCTTCAGTTCTCCTAGGCTCCTGAACAACATAGCAAATGTTTGATAGTCTGGTTTCAAAACCATGCATATCTTCACAACTTCGAACAATGTCTCTCCTTGTTTCACAAAGGGTCTTTGTTAGGGAATGGACTTGTGTCTGGAGCGCGGATACAACATTGTTTTGAGCTTGCATATCTTGATCATGAGGCAGTTTGGACGAGATTGCCTTAACAACCAAGCCAGTATTACGCAGGAACGTGCTTTTTGAACTGTTAGTGGACAGGTACTGACCCACTGCAGCAAGAGCTGACATTGCGGTTATAGTTGCCTCGCCACCTTTAAAAGGTGGCGCTTCCACCATTTTTTCCATAGCTCGCTGAAAAGTTGAGGTTTTACATTAGTAGTACCAGAACAGAAGATATTAAGGAGGCAGCAAAACCAAACAAAATAGCTTTGGTCTATATACAGAACTTATTTTGGTGAACCCGTGTAAAATAATAGTTGTATTTTATTGCAAAGTACATAATAAAACCAGGTTCCAAACATATGACCATGTACCATCGCTAATGTATTGTCTATTTCTTCACATTGTATTGAGGGCTAAGGATAAAGAGATGAAGTTTATAATACGGTAAGCATAGTATGACATCATTCATATCACAAAACAATTGAGAACAGACAAACAGGCAATTGTAACGTTGTGTGTGCAAGTCCAGCACGGAACTAGATTACAGGTCAAGATCAAAGGAACACCACTCCTCTCTTTTAAACCTTGTAAGGTGCAATGATATGCTAAGACAATTGTGTATAAAATTGAAAAGAGTAATAGACATTGGCTGCAAACCATGCAGTTCAAGTCACAAGTCAGAGTTAGTAGTAGTTAAAAGGCATGAGGATTAAGGACTTACAACAACAGCTTTGACTGGTGTAGTCATGCCCTTCTTCTTGCTGGTGTGACAGTCCTTGAAGATTTCCACAACATTTGGTTCAGGTACTTTTTGGTCCTGCGGGCTTTCCTCTGCATTTGGAACAAGTCAATATAGATATGATAATATGGTACAACGAAAAGAGTGAAACAACATCTAATTACAAGAGCCTCGTAATGTGCAATATAGCTACGAGATACTGTCATCTGTTGGAATTTCACTTTCGTACGGTTGGCCTTGTTCTTTGAACAGTTCACCTACAAGAAGATAGATTTGTGTGGCACATGTGTAAATAGGACTTCAACATGTGATCTGATCACATATATATAATGTACCTGATACTTCAGATCGGACCAGTGTTTAACAAGGCCTCTCCAGTCTTCATCAGATATATTTTCCACTGGAGATGTTTGGGCAAGTTCACTGTTAGCCTTGCCTTCAAAGTGAGTTTTCCTCAAGTTATACCGATACTATCGCAGAGCAGACTTGAAAACATGGGTGCAAGCTTGTCTGGTTGCATCATCTTGGCTATCCAACTTGAACCTCATCTGTTGTAAATTATGGGAGTCTCATTATCAGCAACCTAGAAAGTATTGGATAGAGCAAGACGATATTACTAGTTTCCATACATAACCATACTTACAGATAAATGGTCGAGGAAGGTGTTGAACTGGGTTTCGTCTTTGTCATTCCTGTACTGAATCCATGTTGGGAGGATACGTACATGACACCTAACAACAACCGCTGCCTCTGATACTAACTTGGCTGACTCTATAGCATCACGTGGCCTTTTTAAACTTGCCTCAAAACGGATCTCCAATCTTCCTCCTCTAGATTTAGTTAACCTATCGAGCATTATCCCTGATGTTTGTTTCCTGTTGTGCCTAGGTGCTAGTCCAACAACAAACATAGGAAGTGTTAGTGTACATCAGACTGTGAGACTACAAATAAAGAAGCATGCAACTGTAACTTGACTCCAACAACTACCTTCTTGTTGTTGAAGCTCACAAGGTTCATCTGATCTTGCCAACTCATCTTGTGTCAAGAGTGCTTCGGAAGTAGTGTCAGGTGGCAAGGGAGCTTGGGAACGTGCTGCTAGCTGAGTTGACCAACGAGTAAATCGTGCAGCTGGTGGTACTATGGAAGGTGTTGCAACAACTAGGGTTGTCTCTGCTTGTTTTGTGGTAGCTATTTGTTTCTGTTTGGCTTGTTCTACAGCTCGTGTAGCACAGGATACCCTATCGGTACAATTTTCCGCTGGACTTTGACCTTCTATTGCACCATCAGTACCAGCAAAATCTGCAGGATTGTTCCGCTTCTGTTTCCCTGTCGTTCTGTCTTGCTTCCTCTTGCTCTGTGCCATGTTAAGTCAAGCCAACAAGAAAAACGAATATCAATTTAGTTCTTCAAAACAAATGTACTTTGATGTAAGAACATGGTGTGATAAACATATATTGTATGTTCTAGAAACAGGAACACGTGTCTTACTCACAAGTATAATGTGTAAAGTAAGCAGATGAAATTCAACAAAAATAGAAGCAATACAAGCTAGACATCATACATAACATGCAACCACATATAATAGTGCCAAGTTAGAGGGAGCACCTGTGATGGTGCACTAGGGGAGACGTGCTCATCACCAACACAGCTACGTTGAGTGTCTATGCATGTGTTGTCTTGGAAATCATCTTGGGGGTGGAGGAGTAGAATCTTTAGAGGCCCTCCATTTGGAAGGAGCACCTTCATCCGCTTCCTTGCTAACTTCCTTCCGCTTTATTGATTTTGAATTGTCAAGTAAAACCGACAAGAAAAAGCAATAAAATTCACTCTTCAGAACTCATTCGTGCATGATACTGACAATCACTACCTTGATGTAAGTCAAACACATGATTCCAGGATGGAATAATACGAAAACAGGAGGGCATGGCATATTCACAACTGTTTGTGTAAACTAAGAAGAAACCATTTCACCAAATAAGAAGCAATGCAAGCTAGACACCACGTGAAAGATGCAACCAATATGACTCTACCAAGTTAAAAGTGTCCCATCATAAATGGCATTTCAACAAATTAGAAGCAACGCATGCTATAAATCATATCAAAGATGCAACTAATACCACACTGCATATACTGAAGGTGTCTCGTCATATTGATTTATGCGGGATACAAAAAACAATAGTTTTATATGAGGACATGCTTAATAGACAAATGTACTATGTACTAAATATAGGAAGGCATGTCACATTCACATGTGATAACCCACAAGTGTAGGGGATCGCAACAGTTTTCGAGGGTAAAGTATTAAACCCAAATTTGTTGATTCGACACAAGGGGAGCCAAAGAATACTCTTAAGTATTAGCAAATGAGTTGTCAATTCAGCCACACCTGGAAACTTAGTATCTGCAACAAGATAGTTTAGTAGCACAGTAATATGATAGTGGTGGTAGCAGCAATAAAAGTAAAGATAATGTTTTTGTAGTTTTTGTGGTAATAGCAACGGAAAAGTAAATAGCAACTAGCAATATAGGTAAAGCTCGTAGGCATTGGATCGGTGATGGGAAATTACGTCGGATGCAATTCATCATGTAGAAGTTATAACCTAGGGTGACACAGAACTAGCTCCAGTTCATCAATGCAATGTAGGCATGTATTCCGAATATAGTCATACACGCTTATGGAAAAGAACTTGCATGACATCTTTTGTCCTACCCTCCCGTGGCAGCGGGGTCCTATTGGAAAGTAAGGGATATTAAGGCCTCCTTTTAATAGAGTACCGAACCAAAGCATTAACACATAGTTAATACATGAACTCCTCAAACTATGGTCATCACCGGGAGTGGTCCCGATTATTGTCACTTCGGGGTTGCCGGATCATAACACATAGTAGGTGACCATAGACTTGCAAGATAGGATCAAGAACACACATATATTCATGAAAACATAATAGGTTCAGATCTGAAATCATGGCACTCGGGCCCTAGTGACAAGCATTAAGCATAGCAAAGTCATAGCAACATCAATCTCAGAACATAGTGGATACTAGGGATCAAACCCTAACAAAACTAACTCGATTACATGATAGATCCCATCCAACCCATCACCGTCCAGCAAGCCTACGATGGAATTACTCACACACGGCGGTGAGCATCATGGAATTGGTGATGGAGGAACGTTGATGATGACGACGTCGACGATCTCTGCTCTCCGGAGCCCCGAACGGACTCCAGATCAGCCTTCCCGAGAGAGATTAGGGCTTGGCGGCGGCTCCATCTCGTAAAACGTGATAATTCTTTCTCTCTAATTTTTTTCTCCACGAAACGGAATATATAGGACCTGGGGGTACGTCGGTGGGGCACCGGGCTACCCTCGAGGCAGGGGGCGCGCCCCCCACCCTCGAGGACGGCCCGTGGGCCCCCAGGTGTGAATCTCCTTGCTAGTATTTTTTATATTTTCTGAAATAAATCTCCGTTGATTTTCAGGCGATTCCGAGAACTTTTTATTTCTGCACAAAAACAACACCATGGCAGTTCTGCTGAAAACAGCGTCAGTCCGGGTTAGTTCCATTCAAATCATGCAAGTTAGAGTCCAAAACAAGGGAAAAAGTGTTTGGAAAAGTAGATACGTTGGAGGCGTATCAACTCCCCCAAGCTTAAAGCTTTGCTTGTCCTCAAGCAATTCAGTTGATAAACTGAAAGTGATAAAGAAAAACTTTGACAAACTCTGTTTGCTCTTGTTGTTGTAAATATGTAAGCTAGCATTCAGGTTTTCAACAAGATCATGAACTAACCACATTCACAATAACTTTCAGGTCTCAAGACTACTTACATCAATAGCATAATCAACTAGCGAGCAATAATAATAAACCTCGGATGACAACACTTCTCAAAACAATCATGATATGATATAACAGGATGGTATCTCGCTAGCCCTTTCTGAGACCGCAAAACATAAATGCAGAGCACCTTTAAAGATAAAGGACTGACTAGACATTGTAATTCATGGTAAAAGAGATCCAGTCATGATCATACTCAATGAAAATTAATAGTAATACATGCAACGACAGAGGTGCTCTCCTACTGGTTCTCTTTGATAAGAGGATGATGACTCTGCATACAAGTATATAGATAGGCCCTTCGCAGAGGGAAGCAGGGATTTGTAGAGGTGCCAGAGCTCGATTTTTAAATAGAGATTGAATAACAACCAAGAATCTCGATATCTTCCATGCTACGCACATTATAGGCGGTTCCCAAACAGATGGTAAAAGTTTATACTCCCCCAACCACCAACAAGCACACTCCACGGCCAGCCGAATCCACGGGTTACCGTCCAAACAAGCAACAGCCCTCGGGGAGTTTTGTTTAATTATTATGATTTAGAGCATGGGACTGGGCATCCTGATTACCAACCATTTTCTCATGAATGATGAGCGGAGTCCACTCATTATGAGAATAACCCACCTAGCATGGAAGATATAGACATCCCTAGTTGATACATGACCTGTTCGAGCATACAAAACATAATTTCATTTGAAGGTTTAGAGTTTGGCACATACAAATTTACTTGGAACGGCAGGTAAATACCGCATATAGGAAGGTATGGTGGACTCATATGGAATAACTTTGGGGTTTATGGAAGTGGATGCACAAGCAGTATTCCCGCTTAGTACAGGTGAAGGCTAGAAAGAGACTGGGAAGCGACCAGCTAGAAAGCAACAACGGTCATGAACATGCATTAAAATTAATCAACAATGAATGCAAGCATGAGTAGGATATAAATCACCGTGAACATAAATATCGTGAAGGCTATGTTGATTTGTTTCAACTACATGCGTGAACATGGGCCAAGTCAAGTCACTTAAATCGTTCAGAGGAGGATACCACCCATCATACCACATCACAACCATTTTAATATCATGTTGGCATGCAAGGTAGACCATTATAAACTCTCAGCTAATTAAGCATGGCATAAGCAGCTATGATCTCTAATTGTCATTGCAAACATGTTTCATTCATAACAAGCTGAATCAAGAACGATGAGTAATCATATTTAAAAAAACAAGAGAGGTCGAGTTCATACCGGCTTTTCTCATCTCAATTAGTTCATCATATATCATCCTTATTGCCTTTCACTCGCACGACCGAACGGTGTGGAAAATAATAATAGTGCACGTGCATTGGACTAAGCTGGAATCTTCAGACATTTAATACAAGAGAGAAGACAAGGTAATATGGCTCAAGGTTAAATCAACAACAAAGCATATGAGAGCCAACAAGCATTTTAATCATGGTCTTCTACTCTTAACCCCTAAAGAAAAGAAAAGAAACTATTTACACAGGAAAGCTCCCAACAAGCAAAAGAAGAACGGGAAATCTTTTTGGGTTTTCATTTTTTTAGTTACTACTAGAAGCAAAGAAAGTAAACTAGCTAGAAGCTACAACTAATATATTTTTTGTTTTTCTGCGTTTTTCTAGCACACAAGAAAAAGCCTAAGAAAAAGAAAATTAAACTAAGCATGGATGGTACAGTGAAAGAGTGTGAGCACCGATAGCTAGAATACGTGTGAACATGAAAGTAAGTCGGTGAGAAACACGTACTCCCCCAAGCTTAGGCTTTTGGCCTAAGTTGGTCTATGGCCACGGATCGAAGCCACTCCCTCCAGTGTACTAAGATGTGTCCTCTGGATGCCACTGGTTGGCGAGCTCGTCCAGATCCCACCCATAAACAGATTGTCAGGCCCAAGATGCAATTCTATCCCGATCACGTGACACTTACGTGATTGGGGCACAACCGCATTTCGGGCGCTTAGCAAGATGGATATCATTACATCATACCATTACATACATACATGGGGATACAACAATACATACAAGTCACATGAATACAACAACATCAATACAAGTATCCGACTATGGATACAAACATGAAAAGCACAAAGACATCCATCTGCTATCCCAGGCTGCCAACCCGGAACCTAGCCCAAGACTGAAGAAGAAGAACTCCAAGAAACGAACAACGCTCTCACTTAAAGACATCGGAAACCTGCACCTGCAACTGTTGTTGTAGTAACTGTGAGCCACGAGGACTCAGCAATCCCATAACCATGGGTAACAAGACTATCAAAGCTTAATAGGTAGGAAGAGGTAAAGTGGTGAGGTTGCAGCAGCGGCTAAGCAATATATGGTGGCTAACTTACGAGTACAAGAATAAGATGAGCATCTACGCAAAACGGTCGCAACTAGTAGTGATCACTAAAGATCCTGAACTACATACGAGTCAAACATAACCCCACCGTGTACTCTTCTCAAAGTGAAAAGAGACAGTCACGGTTACTCACACAGTTGTGTGTTTTACTTCGGATCCTCTGTCAAGTTTTCTACAACCGGACATTAACAAATTTTAATCTGCCTCATAACCGCGGGCACGGCTTTCGAAAGATCATAACCCTGCAGGGGTGTCCTAACTTAGCCCATGTAATGCCCCGGATGTAATACTTTCCCTTTTGGGCATATAATATATCTCCGGCTTCATCTATTCCATTCCGGGTTCTTTGTCTTTTGGGTTTTTCGTCGTTTTGTTGTGTGCGTGTGTGGCATTCATTCATATCATGTAGACATGTGCATCGCATTGCATTTGTGTTGTCGTTTGCATCCGGTTCCACGCGTTCCTTCCCGTTGTCCATTTCGCGTTCCGGAGCTCCCTCACGTGTCCGTGGCATCTCGTAGGCCTACTTTGGTGTTTGACCGTGTAAAGTTACCGGTTTGGCGCGAGACTTGTCGTGTGTTGTTGTTTTGGTGTGTGTAACCTGCCTGTCAAATCTCGTCGCGTTTCGAGTCCGTTTGCTCCCCCAACAGTTATTCTCGTGGGCTCAAAGTGCCTCCACTTTGAGGCCCAAGGCACCCCCTCCAACAGCCCACCAAACCACTCCTAACCACTTCTATCATCTAGGCCATCCAAATCTGATTCGGTGGCCGAAAACCGCACTCCATTTGGACAACCCTAGCTACTTGTGCCTATATATTTGCCCACTCCCCCAAATTTTGCCCCAATTTAAGGAAACCCTAGACCTCTCCTTCTTCCACCTCCAGCCACCAGCCACCTCGCCGGAGTTTCGCCGGAATTCCGCCGGAATTTCGCTGGAGCACCTCCACCTCGCCGGAGAACACCACTCCTCCACCTCATCTCCTCCTTTCTCTCACCTCACCGCCACCTCATCACCAGCCACCGCCGCCCTCAAGCCGCCGGGTCCGGCCAGGCCAGCAGGACCCTTCTCCCTCCGGTTCCCCGCCGCCAGCATCGAGCCTTGCCGCCGCCAGCTCGCGGGATCGAAGATCCAGTACCTCGACCGCCCCGATCCAGTCTCCGTTGACGAGCGCTGCGCCGAGCCTCGATCGCCTGGGCTCCCAGATCCCGCCTGGGCTTCCCTCCAGCGAAGCCTCCCCGGGCCGCATCCCCTTCGCCAGCGCCAGCCGAGCCGCCCCGCGGTCGCCAGCTCCCGCCTGGGCCGGCCTCACCGCCGCGCGACCCAGCGGCCCAGCTGGGCCATCGCCTCCCTCCGCTTTGCCTCGGGCCACCATCTCCACCGCAGGGCCTGCACCGTAGCAGGCCTCAGCCGGGTGCCCCGGGCCTCCGTGCCAGATCGCCGGGAGGGCCGCGTCGCCAGTTGGGCCGAAGCCCTCCAGCCGCCGGGATCGCCTCGTCCGCTTCCGCCAGCGGGCCGGATCCACTCCGCCCGAGCCGGGCCTCTCCAGCCGCCGAGCTGCCGGAGGCCCAGCCGCCTTCGTCCAGATCTGAGGCGCCGGGCCGCCTCCCTCCTCCGAGCCGCCAGGCCGAGGCCCGATCTGCTTCCACCGCGGGCCCGAGCCTTTTCCTCAGATCTAGGTTGACCTCAAATCTTCTAAGTCCCCAGTTTTGTGTGTCTGATGCTATTTTCAAATGCTGATAACTTCTTGTGTGTTGCTCCGTTTTGCGCAAATGAGGTGTCCAGACGTTCGTGGTGACTAGCACTACGTTTCATTCCTTTGTGCCATGCATGTTTGTGGTCATCTAGATGCTTATATTTCTGTTGCAAGAGTGCATCCCGTTATAAACTGCTGCTATGTGTTGTTTTTATGCCATCTTTGCATAGTGATATCTTTTAGCTCGTTTACCCGAATGATGCAAATGACATGTCCACGTGTTCGTCTTGCCTTGCTCTACATGTTGCTTGTGTTAGGTTGCATGATAGATTTAATCTTGCCATGATTATCCTCGTTGCAAAGTGCTATGTGGTTGTTTAGTTATTTAACTTGTTATGAGATGCCATCTTGTTGAGCTCATTGCTATCGTTGTGTTTATCTCCATGATGCATGCTTGTATGTTTCGGAATCACCATCATGTGTACTTTGATGTGGTGCTTACCACTTGCCATGTTTAGTTTCGAGGTGACTTAAACTTGCTCTTATAGATGCCATGATGAAACTGCTGTTTTATCACTTAGTGGTTTTTCACTAAGTCTGAAATTTGTAATGTTCCGATGCCATGTTTGCGTGCTGTTCTAGGACAAACCATGATAGTTTTGGAGTGTCTCTTGATGGTTCCTTGTAGTATATATTATTGGATTTCCATTCATGTTCTCACATGCTTATTTAAGTGGCTGTAGCATATTTATCTTTGGCTCCAAAGTTTCAATAAAAATTCTGCTGTCAGAATTTTGTTGTCAAGTTCAATATGTCCAAGCTTGTTGCTATTGCTCCGTGACTCCTTTGGGGGTGCACCTTTGGACTTATTTGCTGTAGGATATGTCTAGTTTATGTTCATGATCTTTGCCATGGTGTTTGAGTGCTGTATCTTATTTATTTAGTGCTCCGAAGTTGCTATGTTGCTGTAATTTTCAGCTTTCGCCTATTTCTTGTTTCGGGCATAACTTTTAGCCCGTAGCTCCGATTTCAGCGAATCTTATATGAAACTTGATTGATTTTCTGTGTAGATTCATAATATCCTATTGTTATCTTGTTTTGAAGCTTTTGCTTGAATGCTTATTTTCCGTGCTCCGTGTGCTCTCATAGTGCATCCATCATGCATCCATCATTTTGGTGTGCGCATTGCATCTTGTTGATTCATGCCTTGTGTGATTGTATTGTTTAGAGCCGGAAGCTGAGACCGAGTAGGAGAACGAGGTTACCAACGAGGTTGAGCACGAGGACCCTTCTTTCGATCCGAACGACAACGCTTCAGGCAAGATGACCGAACCCGGATACCATTACTATTTTTGCCTATTGCTAGAAGTCTCAATCTATAGTTTTGCCTCGATGCCCATGTCTTTCATGTCAGCCTCCTACTTGTAACCATGATCATGTCTAACCACCCTACCTATGCAAACCGTTGCTTGGCTAAGTACGCTTCGCTCAGCCCTTCTTATAGCATTGCTAGTTGCAGGTGAAGATTGAAGATGCTTGCTTCATGTTGAAGTTTTGTTGGGTTATATCACACTATATAAATGTTTAAAATGAAATCATCTATATATTGGCAAGGGTGGAAGGCTAAGCCTTTTGCTTGGTGATTTGTTCCACTCATGCCGTTAGGAACCGTATAAACCGGTGTTATGTTCCTTGATTATGCATTCCTAACACGGTTGGGGTTTATGGGCCCCCCTCGATAAACCGCTAAGTGCTAAGTCTTTTCCAGCAAGTCCCAACATTGGTACTATTCGCCTAAACAACTAAAAACTTTCCGAGGGAGTAATTAACCCGAGGCTTAATTAATTCAACCCCCCTAGGCCAGTGCTCGATTTGAGTGTTGGTCCAAACTAGAGCCACTTGTGGATGCCACCCAGTTTGCTGGGGTCTTTGGTATCTGTACGTACTGCTCATCCGGTCGTGGCCTGAGACTAGATACGCGCGGCTACTATCAGGGTGTCGGCACGCCGGGAGGATTTGCTGGATTAGCCTTACCTTAGTTCGGAGTATCTTGAGCACGGGATTCCGAGAATACTCGGGTCTTCCCACTTTGGAGTTGCGACTCCGCGGATCGTGGGCTTGTCATGGGCCAAGTTGGAACACCCTTGCAGGGTTATGAACTTTCGAAAGCCGTGCCCGCGGTTATGTGGCAGATGGGAGCTTGTTAATATCCGGTTGTAGATAACTTGACACATTGTTCGAATACACTACCAGCGTGTGTACCGTGACTGTCAATTTCCGAATAGGGATTCGGGAGTTGAACACGGTGGGGTTATGTTTGTTGAGCTTTAGCTAGGATCACTTCGTGATCATCTCTCGACTGAGGCACTTCTCTTCTCGCACTCTTTCACGTAAGCTAGTGCTAGTTGCTGCTGCAGACTCTTATTATTTTCTTCAGCCTTATCCTCTCCCAAGGCTTAAATAGTCTTGTTACCCGGGAACGGGATTGCTGAGTCCTTTGTGGCTCACAGTTACTTCACCACACCAGATGCAGGTCCGATGGTGAGCTATCCAGGTGATGGCACCGAGCTAGACTGGGAGTATGACGAGGAGCGTAGTCGATACTATGTCCATTATCCTGATGATCAGTAGTGTAGACTTCTACTAGGATTCGATCCGACCTGTGGATTTAAGTTATGTTTGGTATCTTGTCATTTGGATTTTACCCTTAGACGGTTGTGATGTTTTATTGAATGATGATTGAGACATGTATTGTATTTGTGTAACGTGGCGAGTGTAAGCCAACTATGTTTATGTTTTCCATCCCTCTTTTTACATGAGTTGTGCAAAGATACCAGACTTGCGATCATTCCAGCATGGGGTTATGTCTCTAAGTCGCGCCTCGACATGTAGGAGATATAGTCCCATCCTGGGCATTACAAGTTGGTATTCGGAGCCTTCTCCGACCTAGGAGCCCCCACTGATTGATCGAATCGTTGACGGTCGAGTCTAGGCACACACTGAAAACATTTTGAGTCCTATATATTATATCGGAGAGTAGGATTTCTTTGCTTCTCATCCCCTTTCTCTCTGGTGAGGACTCCTGACGACTACTCTTGTCTCTTCTACTTTCAAAAATTGCACCAATTTTTTTTAGGAATCTCGCGAGTATTATGGGATTGTTTCGATGTTCTTGTGACGAGAATATTGTTCTCGATGCCTCCTGACATTAGGGGTTGTGGCAGTGTCCCGGGGAGTTGACCTTCGGGGTATTGTCGTCACAAGCATATCGCGGCAGTACTAAATACTTAAGACGACCGACATCGAAAATCTCTCCTATACGGTTAGTGGCAAGATAACCCCGACATCACCCAGTACTGGGGAGGTAGTTCGGGAGTATTGCCATAGCTTGTTATAGTGGATGTTTTTCGAAGGTCCGAGGTAAACAGTTTCCGAGAAAGACTGGTTATGTGTTGAAGGATGGATACAGCTGGATGTAGGTTTAGAGTTGATTGCGCGGTGCTTCCCCTGTATCCCCAACACCTGATTGCATAAGTGGAATCTTTCGGAAATTAATAGGTGGGTTTATCCAGTAGATCGTAGGCATTCTTCCAACGAATGCAGGTTAGCGAGTTCGGGGTTCTGCATTAAGTGAAGTGGTATTATGACCGATGTTCCGATCAGGAGTTGCATCTTAAAGGGTCCTTGGCTATGCTGATCCAGGGATTGCAAAACCCTTTCGTAACGCGTTCATATGCTTTCAGCACAAAGATGTTAGAACGAAGCTCCTATCTTGTGTTTGTTTCCATCCGTACCTTGTTGTTTTTCATTTTTTTTTTACCTTTTGTCCCCTATGTGGCTTCTCGTGAAGATTGATGTTATCATTTAACTGAGAATTTCATTCGTTCCTCTTGTTCGAATGATTATTGTGAAGACTTGTTGCAATTCATTCCATTGATTCAGCTTATACCTTCTATCAATCAATTGCTGATTCGTGGTCATCTCTTTCAGAATGGCTCCAAAACGAGTTCCCAACGCTAACCCAGAGGGTGAAGAGATCCCAGATCGTCCTCCTTCCCCTCCTCCTCCGTCTGAGGCTTGGAGAGCGATTATGCAGACTACAACTTAGAACACCCAGATGTTGATGCAGATGATGCAGCAGATGCCAGCTAATCAAGCTAATCAGGGTGTTCCAGGGAATCAAGGCAACTTCTTCAACCAGCAGCACCATGCTACCCTCAACCAGTTCTTGGCCAATAATCCAAAAGCTTTCAGTTACCGTGTCGACCCTCTTGATGCTGAAGATTGGTTAACCGTCATAAAGAAGCATTTTGAGTGCAGTAACGTGAAGGAAGATGACTATGTGAAGTTTGCAGCCTTCCAACTCAAAGACCAAGCAACTGACTGGTGGCAGCAGTACAAAGACTCCAGGCCAGGTCGTGTGATCTCTTGGGAGGATTTCTGCAAGGACTTTCGCTCTCACCACATTCCAACAAGTGTCATCGAGGGTATGCGTGAGCAATTCCGCAACCTGAAGCAGGGCTCTATGACAGTCTATCAGTATAATGTCAAGTTCCAAAACCTCGCCCGCTATGCTAAGCAAGACATTCCTGATGCTAAGAGCAAAATCTACCAGTTCCGTGGAGGTCTGAAAGATGAACTTCAACTTGCTCTCACCTTGTTCGAGCCCGATGAGTTCGACAAATTCTATAACATGGCTTTGAAACAAGAGGCAGCTCAGCTTAAGATGGAGGCTTCTAAAAAGAGAATTCGAGATGCCGTTCACTCTTCCTCATCGTCTCAGTTGGCTGCGAAACAACAGAAATTTTGGCTTCCTCCTCCAGTGATTCGAGCTCCATACAACAACCCCAACAGCAACAAGAACTCCGGTGGACGTGGTTTCTCCCACCCACCCAACCCGAGCAACCAGTCGAAGAACCAGTTTCAGTCTCAAGGCTCCAAGTCAAGTGGTTCTCATTTCCGTCCTCTCTCAGAAGTGGTGTGCAACAAGTGTGGCCAGAAGGGTCATTATGCCAACAGATGTCCGAACCCGAAGCGTCTTCCACCTCCTCCTCCTGTCAGTTCAGCTATTGTCAAGCATAATCCAAAGTCTGCAAGGGTGAATCTGATGAGTGCAGCTGAAGCGGAGAATTCTTCTGATGTGATTTTGGGTAACCTTCCAGTTAACTCTATACCTGCTAAAGTGTTGTTTGATTCGGGTGCTTCATTGTCCTTCATTTCAAGACCTTTTGTTGCCAAGCATGATCTCGTCACTCAAGTGTTGCCGAAGCTGTTGAGCATTATTTCTCCTGGTTTGCAAATGTCCTCTCGGGTGCATGTTCCGGATGTATCTATTCGCATGGGTGATTTTCGATTTCTGGCTAATCCGGTGGTTCTTGGTAATTCTGATATTGACCTCATCCTCGGGATGGATTGGCTTTCTTAGCATGATGCTCACATTGATTGTGCACAGAAGGAAGTCAAGATGACTCATCCTGATGAAGATGTGATTATCTTTGCCTCCAGGGATAACACTATCAGGCTTTTCTCTCTCAATGATAAGGGCGAAATTAATGCCATCTCTCAAATTCCGGTGGTTAACGAATATCAAGACGTCTTTCCTGAAGAACTTCCAGGCATGCCTCCACACCGTCAGGTGGAATTCGTCATTGAACTCGAGCCGGGTACTGAGCCAGCATGCCGGCGTCCGTACAAGCTCGCTCCTAAAGAATTGAAGGAATTGAAGAAACAGCTTGACGAACAGGAGCGTATGGGTCTCATCAGGCCTAGTACGTCTCCTTGGGGCTGTGGTGTCTTATTTGTCAAGAAGAAAGATGGCACGAAGCGTCTCTGCGTCGATTAACGGCCATTGAACAAGAAGACGATAAAGAACAAGTATCCGCTCCCCAACATCAACGAACTCTTCGAGCAGCTCAAAGGAGCTAAAGTGTTCTCTAAGCTGGACCTCCGAATGGGCTATCACCAAATTCACATTCGCGAGAAAGACATTCCCAAGACTGCATTCAGAACGAGTTTCGGTTCATATGAGTATACAGTCATGTCCTTTGGTCTCGCCAATGCTCCTCCTACCTTTTCGAGGATGATGCACTACATATTCAACCCCTATACTGGCGAGTTTGTGCTTGTGTATCTGGATGATATTCTGGTGTTTTCCAAGAATGAAGAAGATCACGAAAAGCACTTACGTCTGGTTCTTGATCGACTCCGTGAGCATAAGTTCTATGCCAAGTTCTCCAAGTGCGAATTTTGGCTCGATAAGGTTTTGTACCTGGGCCACATCATCTCAGCTGACGGTATTGCGGTAAATCCCGAGAAAGTTGAAGCAATTGTCAACTGGGAAGCTCCTCAGAACGTCAAGCAACTCCGTAGTTTTCTGGGTCTTGCCAGCTATTGCAGAAGGTTCGTTGAGAACTTCTCCAAGATTGCCAAGCCTCTTTCCAACTTGCTTCAGAAGAATGTCAAATACTTTTGGTCTCCAGAGTGTGAAGTGGCATTCAAAAATCTCAAAGAAAAGCTCGTCTCTGCTCCAGTTCTGACTCCTCCAGATGAGTCCAAGCCCTATGAAGTATTCTGTGATGCTTCTCTTCAAGGACTTGGTGGTGTGCTTATGCAAGATAAGAGAATTGTGGCATATACTTCTCGTCAGCTGAAGCCAAGTGAGAAGAACTACCCCACGCATGATCTCGAGCTAGCAGCTGTGGTACATGCTTTGATTACGTGGAGACATCTGTTGTTGGGCAGAAAAGTCGACATCTTCACCGATCACAAGAGCTTGAAGTACATCTTCACACAGCCGAATCTGAACCTCCGTTAGACTCGTTAGGTTGAAATGATCCAAGAGTATGATCCCAGCATTGAATACACTCCTGGCAAGGCGAATGTGATTGCAGATGCTTTGAGCAGAAAGGCATATTGCAACAGCCTTCTTATCAAGTCGTTCCAGCCTGAGCTTTGTGAAGCATTCAGGAAACTCAACCTCCAAGTTGTTCCGCAGGGTTTTCTTGCAAATCTTCAAATTGCTCCTACCTTGGAAGATCAGGTCCGTGAGGCCCAACTCAGTGATGCCATGGTGCAGAAGGTGAAACATGGTATTGCAAAAGGCACTCCGAAATACAAGTGCTTTCGTGTTGATGAGAGAGATACCTTGTTCTTCGAGGACAGACTCGTTGTTCCTAAAGGTGATCTCAGGAAGCTCATAATGGAAGAAGCACATGATTCTCTCCTTTCCATTCATCCTGGCAGTTCCAAGATGTACCAAGACCTCAAGCAATCTTACTGGTGGACACGCATGAAAAGGGAGATTGCCCAATTCGTGAATGAATGTGATGTTTGCAGGAGAGTGAAAGCAGAACATCAACGTCCAGCCGGTCTTCTCCAACCTCTTCCTATTCCCGAGTGGAAATTCGACCACATTGAAATGGATTTCGTCACTGGATTTCCTAAGTCCAAGAGAGGGAATGATTATATCTTCGTTGTGATTGACAAGCTTACCAAAGTCGCTCACTTCCTTCCAGTCAAAGAATCCATCAATGCAGCTCAATTGGCAGAGCTGTACACTTCCAGAATTGTGTCTTTACATGGCATTCCTCAAGTTATCTCCTCAGACCGTGCATGTTTGTTCACTTCAAAGTTTTGGGACTCCTTTCAGTCCGCCATGGGCACTAAGATCAGGTTCAGCACTGCTTTTCACCCTCAGACTAGTGGTCAAGTCGAGCGAGTGAATCAGATTCTAGAAGACATGCTGAGAGCCTGTGTCATCTCTTTTGGCATGAAATGGGAAGATTGCCTTCCATTTGCCGAGTTCTCTTACAACAACAGCTTCCAAGCAAGTGCAGGCAAAGCTCCGTTTGAAATCCTCTATGGCAGAAAGTGCGGTACCCCTCTCAACTGGTCTGAAACAGGCGAACGTCAACTTCTTGGCAATGACTTGATCTCAGAAGCCGAAGAAATGTGCAAAGTCATACGTGAGAATCTCAAGGCCGCTCAGTCGCGTCAGAAGAGCTACTATGATGGCAAGCATCGTGATTTGGCCTTCAACATTGATGATCACGTTTATCTCCGTGTGTCTCCGATGAAAGGCACCCAAAGATTCGGTATCAAAGGAAAGCTTGCTCCTAGATACGTCGGGCCTTTCAAGATTCTTGGCAAAAGAGGCGATCTAGCCTATCAACTTGAGCTTAAGGATGGCAATGGGTCGGGTTTGGATCGGGTTGAACAATATCCAATCCATATCCATATCCATCAAGACAGTCTCTGTCCACCCATGACAAAACCCATGGGCGAAAAATTGTGTCCATGTCCAAACTCGATGGATATCCATATCCGTTGGATATCCATGGGGTCCTCTCAAGACTTGTACATAAGCCCTGACACAATGTGCACATAAGTTGTTGCACCCATGCATCAATGCGCGTGTGAAAAAGCAGAGACAAAGGGGTCGAGGGGATACAGAGTTGCGTTGTCGTAGGCCAGTGTTGGCTGTTGAAGTACTCTACCATACATGGAGATAGCATCTGACAGTGTCAACTATCTCTCGGGATGCAGGAGGAGCAAGAAGAGAAGACGGGGCTTATACTTAATGATGAGTCATTTAACAATGACATAAAAGGATTAGAAGCGGGCTGAAGTAATATTAAGGCGGGGATTGAATGTCAACTAATAAAAGTTACGGTGGGTATTGAGCAATTTGCTTTGAATGTTTTAGATTATAATGGATGAAATTACAGCGGGACATGAGACTGTGGGGTAAGGATAGCATAATATTGCCATTAAGTCATACTATCGGGTCGGGTTTGGATATATCCATGGGTACAAGATTATGTACATGCCCTACCCACGAGTAATCGGGTCGGGTTTGGGCGCCGCCCATGGGTGCAAAAGCATATCCAAACCCTGTCCATATGGGTCGGATATCCATGGGTATCCATGTCCATGGGTAAAATTGCCATCCTTACTTGAGCTCCCTCCCAACTTCGCCAATGTTCATGATGTGTTCCATGTGTCTCAACTCCGCAAATGCTTCAAGGCACCTGAGCGCATGATTCCGTTTGAAGAGATTGATCTTCAACAAGATTTGTCCTACCGAGAGCATCCCGTTGCTATTCTCGAAGAAACCAAACGCAAGACCCGCAACAAGTCCATCAAATTCTTGAAATTCAAGTGGTCACATCACACCGACCGAGAAGCTACGTGGGAACGAGAAGATCATCTTCGTTCCGAGTACCCTTCCTTTTTCCAGTCCTAGATCTCGGGACGAGATCTTTTTGTAGTAGAGAAGAGTTTGTAATGCCCCGGATGTAATACTTTCCCTTTTGGGCATATAATATATCTCCGGCTTCATCTATTCCATTCCGGGTTCTTTGTCTTTTGGGTTTTTCGTCGTTTTGTTGTGTGCGTGTGTGGCATTCATTCATATCATGTAGACATGTGCATCGCATTGCATTTGTGTTGTCGTTTGCATCCGGTTCCACGCGTTCCTTCCCGTTGTCCGTTTCGCGTTCCGGAGCTCCCTCACGTGTCCGTGGCGTCCCGTAGGCCTACTTTGGTGTTTGACCGTGTAACGTTACCGGTTTGGCGCGAGACTTGTCGTGTGTTGTTGTTTTGGTGTGTGTAACCTGCCTGTCAAATCTCGTCGCGTTTCGAGTCCGTTTGCTCCCCCAACAGTTATTCTCGTGGGCTCAAAGTGCCTCCACTTTGAGGCCCAAGGCACCCCCTCCAACAGCCCACCAAACCACTCCTAACCACTTCTATCATCTAGGCCATCCAAATCTGATCCGGTGGCCGAAAACCGCACTCCATTTGGACAACCCTAGCTACTTGTGCCTATATATTTGCCCACTCCCCCAAATTTTGCCCCAATTTAAGGAAACCCTAGACCTCTCCTTCTTCCACCTCCAGCCACCAGCCACCTCGCCGGAGTTTCGCCGGAATTCCGCCGGAATTTCGTCGGAGCACCTCCACCTCGCCGGAGAACACCACTCCTCCACCTCATCTCCTCCTTCCTCTCACCTCACCGCCACCTCATCACCAGCCACCACCGCCCTCAAGCCGCCGGGTCCGGCCAGGCCAGCAGGACCCTTCTCCCTCCGGTTCCCCGCCGCCAGCATCGAGCCTTGCCGCCGCCAGCTCGCGGGATCGAAGATCCAGTACCTCGACCGCCCCGATCCAGTCTCCGTTGATGAGCGCTGCGCCGAGCCTCGATCGCCTGGGCTCCCAGATCCCGCCTGGGCTTCCCTCCAGCGAAGCCGCCCCGGGCCGCATCCCCTTCGCCAGCGCCAGCCGAGCCGCCCCGCGGTCGCCAGCTCCCGCCTGGGCCGGCCTCACCGCCGCGCGACCCAGCGGCCCAGCTGGGCCATCGCCTCCCTCCGCTTCGCCTCGGGCCGCCATCTCCACCGCAGGGCCCGCACCGCAGCAGGCCTGAGCCGGGTGCCCCGGGCCTCCGCGCCAGATCGCCGGGAGGGCCGCGTCGCCAGTTGGGCCGAAGCCCTCCAGCCGCCGGGATCGCCTCGTCCGCTTCCGCCAGCGGGCCGAATCCACTCCGCCCGAGCCGGGCCTCTCCAACCGCCGAGCCGCCGGAGGCCCAGCCGCCTTCGTCCAGATCTGAGGCGCCGGGCCGCCTCCCTCCTCCGAGCCGCCAGGCCGAGGCCCGATCTGCTTCCACCGCGGGCCCGAGCCTTTTCCTCAGATCTAGGTTGACCTCAAATCTTCTAAGTCCCCAGTTTTGTGTGTCTGATGCTATTTTCAAATGCTGATAACTTCTTGTGTGTTGCTCCGTTTTGCGCAAATGAGGTGTCCAAACGTTCGTGGTGACTAGCACTACGTTTCATTCTTTTGTGCCATGCATGTTTGTGGTCATCTAGATGCTTATATTTCTGTTGCAAGAGTGCATCCCGTTATAAACTGCTGCTATGTGTTGTTTTTATGCCATCTTTGCATAGTGATATCTTTTAGCTCGTTTACCCGAATGATGCAAATGACATGTCCACGTGTTCGTCTTGCCTTGCTCTACATGTTGCTTGTGTTAGGTTGCATGATAGATTTAATCTTGCCATGATTATCCTCGTTGCAAAGTGCTATGTGGTTGTTTAGTTATTTAACTTGTTATGAGATGCCATCTTGTTGAGCTCATTGCTATCGTTGTGTTTATCTCCATGATGCATGCTTGTATGTTTCGGAATCACCATCATGTGTACTTTGATGTGGTGCTTACCACTTGCCATGTTTAGTTTCGAGGTGACTTAAACTTGCTCTTATAGATGCCATGATGAAACTGCTGTTTTATCACTTAGTGGTTTTTCACAAAGTCTGAAATCTATAATGTTCCGATGCCATGTTTGCGTGCTGTTCTAGGACAAACCATGATAGTTTTGGAGTGTCTCTTGATGGTTCCTTGTAGTATATATTGTTGGCTTTCCATTCATGTTCTCACATGCTTATTTAAGTGGCTGTAGCATATTTATCTTTGGCTCCAAAGTTTCAATAAAAATTCTGCTGTCAGAATTTTGTTGTCAAGTTCAATATGTCCAAGCTTGTTGCTATTGCTCCGTGACTCCTTTGGGGGTGCACCTTTGGACTTATTTGCTGTAGGATATGTATAGTTTATGTTCATGCTCTTTTCCATGGTGTTTGAGTGATGTAGCTTATTTATTTAGTGCTCCGAAGTTGCTATGTTGCTGTAATTTTCAGCTTTCGCCTATTTCTTGTTTCGGGCATAACTTTTAGCCCGTAGCTCCGATTTCAGCGAATCTTATATGAAACTTGATTGATTTTCTGTGTAGATTCATAATATCCTATTGTTATCTTGTTTTGAAGCTTTTGCTTGAATGCTTATTTTCCGTGCTCCGTGTGCTCTCATATTGCATCCATCATGCATCCATCATTTTGGTGTGCGCATTGCATCTTGTTGATTCGTGCCTTGTGTGATTATATTATTTAGAGCCGGAAGCTGAGACCGAGTAGGAGCACGAGGTTACCAACGAGGTTGAGCACGAGGACCCTTCTTTCGATCCGAACGACAACGCTTCAGGCAAGATGACCGAACCCGGATACCATTACTATTTTTGCCTATTGCTAGAAGTCTCGATCTATAGTTTTGCCTCGATGCCCATGTCTTTTATGTTAGCCTCCTACTTGTAACCATGATCATGTCTAACCACCCTACCTATGCAAACCGTTGCTTGGCTAAGTACGCTTCGCTCAGCCCTTCTTATAGCATTGCTAGTTGCAGGTGAAGATTGAAGATGCTTGCTTCATGTTGAAGTTTTGTTGGGTTATATCACACTATATAAATATTTAAAATGAAATCATCTATATATTGGCAAGGGTGGAAGGCTAAGCCTTTTGCTTGGTGATTTGTTCCACTCATGCCGTTAGGAACCGTATAAACCGGTGTTATGTTCCTTGATTATGCGTTCCTAACACGGTTGGGGTTTATGGGGCCCCCTCGATAAACCGCTAAGTGCTAAGTCTTTTCCAGGAAGTCCCAACATTGGTACTATTCACCTAAACAACTAAAAACTTTCCGAGGGAGTAATTAACCCGAGGCTTAATTAATTCAACCCCCCTGGGCCAGTGCTCGATTTGAGTGTTGGTCCAAACTAGAGCCACTTGCGGATGCCACCCAGTTCGCTGGGGTCTTTGGTATCTGTGCGTACTGCTCATCCGGTCGTGGCCTGAGACTAGATACGCGCGGCTACTATCAGGGTGTCGGCACGCCGGGAGGATTTGCTGGATTAGCCTTACCTTAGTTCGGAGTATCTTGAGCACGGGATTCCGAGAATACTTGGGTCTTCCCACTTTGGAGTTGCGACTCCGCGGATCGTGGGCTTGTCATGGGCCAAGTTGGAACACCCTTGCAGGGTTATGAACTTTCAAAAGCCGTGCCCGCGGTTATTTGGCAGATGGGAGCTTGTTAATATCCAGTTGTAGAAAACTTGACACATTGTTCGAATACACTACCAGCGTGTGTACCGTGACTGTCAATTTCCGAATAGGGATTCGGGAGTTGAACACGGTGGGGTTATGTTTGTTGAGCTTTAGCTAGGATCACTTCGTGATCATCTCTCGACCGAGGCACTTCTCTTCTCGCACTCTTTCATGTAAGCTAGTGCTAGTTGCTACTGCAGACTCTTATTCTTTTCTGCAGCCTTATCCTCTCCCAAGGCTTAAATAGTCTTGTTACCCGGGAACGGGATTGCTGAGTCCTCTGTGGCTCACAGTTACTTCACCACACCAGATGCAGGTCCGATGGTGAGCTATCCAGGTGATGGCACAGAGCTAGACTGGGAGTATGACGAGGAGCGTAGTCGATACTATGTCCGTTATCCTGATGATCAGTAGTGGAGACTTCTACTAGGATTCGATCCGACCTGTGGATTTAAGTTATGTTTGGTATCTTGTCATTTGGATTTTACCCTTAGAGGGTTGTGATGTTTTATTGAATGATGATTGAGACATGTATTGTATTTGTGTGACGTGGCGAGTGTAAGCCAACTATGTTTATGTTTTCCATCCCTCTTTTTACATGAGTTGTGCAAAGATACCAGACTTGCGATCATTCCAGCATGGGGTTATGTCTCTAAGTCGTGCCTCGACACGTAGGAGATATAGTCCCATCCTGGGCATTCCAGCCCATCACAAGCTCTCACGATTAGCTGAAGTGATAAATATAATATCATCACCCCTTATCTTAGGTAAATCCGATCAGGCTCGGCATCCCGGTGCACAAGACATTTCGACAATGGTAAAACAAGTCCAGCAAGACCTTCCGGCGTGCCGACACCCTGATAGTAGCCGCGTGTATCTCGTCTTAGGCCACAACCGGATAGGTGAGCCTACAGGAGCCAAACCTCGAGTTTCCCCATGGTGGCCCCACAGTCCCCCCATTTGGGACCAACACCATCAGCACTGGCCCCCCCTGCTATGTAGAAAAGAATCTCCAAGGAGCGTCCCCCTTATGCAATTTAATTAATTAATTAAGTTATTATTATGAGGCAAATTAAAACCAATGTTGGGCCTTGCTGGAGGAGTTTTATTCAAAGTCGAAGTGTCAAGGGGTCCCCATATACCCATCGTGTAAGGAATGCAAAATCAAGGAACATAATGCCGGTTTATCGGTGCCTAATTTGGCATGAGTGGAACAAAACACCGAGCAAAAGGCCAAGCCTTCCACCCATGCCCAGTATATAGGTGTGTTAATAATAATTATAGATATTGTGATAATCCAACAACAAGTTCCCTCCTGGAACGATCTTCATCTTCACCTGTAACTAACAACGCTATAAGAGGGGCTGAGCAAGTGGGTAACATAGCCAAACAATGGTTTTGCTAGGAAGGTTTCAAAGGTTAGAGGTTTCATGGCAACAAGGAGAGGGGCTGACAATAAGATGGGTAGCGCGACATATAACGATAGCATCGAGACACTAAGCAAAGGCAATGATAGTAAAGGTATCCAAGGGTATGGTCATCTTGCCTGAGATCCCGCAAGGAAGAAGAACGGATCCATGAAGAAGACGAAGAAGAAGCCTTGAAGAAGAACCACGGGTAGGCGAACGAATCCTCACGATCGCAACGGAACAAGCACTAACGAGAAGAAGCAAGCAATACAGTAAACACACAACCCAAGAACACGACAATATGCTCAACCAAGTAGGATGCATGACAAGTCTACATATGATGCACAGCAAGTCTATACAGGAAGCAAAACATGGCAAGGTAGGAAGCACAGCAAAACAACACAAGTTTATATATGATGCAATACATAGCAAGGTATGATGCATGACAAGACTATACAGGAAGCACAACAAGTCCATACAGGAAGCATAACATGGCAAGGTAGGAAGCACAGAAAACAACACAAGTCTATATGATGCAATACATGGCAAGGTATGATGCATGACAAGACTATACAGGAAGCATAACATGACAAGGTAGGAAGCACAACATGGCAACGGTGCAAGATGCACCCAAACATCAACCAAACTCACTCCAAACATGAAAACAAGATGATATTATGAATCTACATGCAAAATCACACAAGTTTCATATAAGGAACACTCCAAACAGAGCAACGGGCTAAAAGATACACATGAAACAAGATATAACAACAAGTTGAAGTTAACAGCCACATAGCAACTTGGAAGCAAGAAATATATATGCTACAACACTCAAACATGGTGACAAGAAGCATGGACATGGAGTAGACATATCCTACAGCAAACAACTCCATTGGAGTATCTCCATAGGAGGCATGGATCAATAGCAACAAGCTACAACATTTTGATCATGACACTAAAAACCTGACAGCAATATTTTATAGCAACTTGGGAGCAAGAATTAAATAAGCTACAGCAACTCAAATGAGCAAGTGAGGGCATGAATGGATAGAAAACAACATGTACAACAAGGAATGATCAATGGCCACCCCAAAACTAACATGGATTTACCTAGGGCATCAATCAAACATAGCATCAGGATATTACAGATTCCAGGCTTGGTGAAATTTCACTAAGTGTTAAAACAGCAATAACAACATGGCATGTTTGCAAGCATGTTTGAGTCACCTCAAAGCATATCATGGCAATTGGTTTGCACCACAGCAAAGAACACATCAAGGAGATTCTAAAACATCTAGGCATGTGACAAGGGGACAAACACAACAATAGCAACGAGCTCCTCAACTAGGCATCTCGTAACAAGTTTCAGAACATAACAGCCAATTGCACTTTTGCAACATAGATAAACATGGCAATATAAACTCAAACAAGCATGTTAGCAACCAACATGTAGAGCATCTCATGATGAACATTTTGACATATCATTTGCATCATTTAGATAAACATGCACCAAGTTATCATATCTCAAACATAGCAACAAAATAACAAGTAGCAGCAGTTTATAACAAGTAGCACTCTTGCAACAGATATTTAAGCATCTAGATGAACTCAAATGAGCATGGCACAATGGAACAAAGTGTAGAGCATATCACCACGATCATTTTGACATATCATACACTCAATTTGGATAAGCACACAAAAAGATATTACTATGCAAAGATGCAACAAAATGCTGACAGAAAAGACTTAGCAGAAATTACTAGACTGAAAAAAAAACAACAGGGCGCAATTTATTAAAACGTTACCGGGCGGGACTTAGAGGGTCTCACCAGAGGGCCCGGCCCACGACAAGGGTGGAGCAGGCCGGCGTGGTGTGGCTGGGGGCTGGGCCGGCCCGTGCGGAGGAGGAGGCCCAGGGAGGCAGGCCACGCTGGAGGAGGAGGTGGGCCGGTGCGGCTGGGCCCGTGGGAGAGGAGGCCCATGCGAGGCGAGGCCGACCCAAGGGAGGCTCGACCTCCTCCTCTCGGAGCGCAGGCGGCGGCCATGGCATGACTCGGCGGCGGCGCGAGTCCGGCGAGGCTGGAGGGCGTGGGGAGGTGCTCCGGAGCCGGATCCGAGCAGATCCAGGCGGCGGCGATCCGTTCCCGGCGACGGCTCGTCGGTGATGGCACGGCATACTCCGGCGAGGCTGGAGGGCGGCTCGGGCGAGCTGAGGCCATGGCTGGCGAGCGAGGAGATCGGCGGCGGGGTGAGCAGGAGCCAGCACGGGGGCGCGGGAGGCGAGGCGGCTCGCCGGCGGTGGAGCTGCTCGTCGGCGGCGAAGGCGGCGGGGCGCAAAGGCAGGTGAGCGCGAGGTGGCTGCGGGTGCTCGAGCACACGGGCGGCGGCGGCGCCCTTCGGGCCCGGGCGGGCCGTGCGATGGGCCTGGCGGGCTTGGCGCGGGAGGAGAGAGAGAGAGCGCTAGGTGGCGGCTGGGGGTTGGGGATGCACGGAAAACTTGGCAGCTAGGGTTAGGGGCCTAAAATGGCAGGTTGGGGGCGTTTATATAGGCATAGGGCTAGGTTTAGGGGGGTTTGGAGGGGTTTTAGAGCCCTCCGATCGCGATCCGACAGATCCGATCGCGAGGTGAGGTAGGATGGGTCTAGGGAAGGTTAGTGGGCTGTGTAGAAGAGGTTTCGGGCTACGAGGAGAGAAGGGAAAAGAGGCCCACGGGGTTTTCGGAGACCGAAAACATCCGACAAATTAACCGGCGACTAGTGCCGCTATAAATATCCGTTGGGCTATCAAACGGACTCCGAATGCGATGAAATTTGGCAGGCGGCCTGTCTACACTATAATAAGACCACACGCCAAGTTTCAACCCATTCCGAGAACGTTTTTCGGCTACTCATAAAATAAATATTCGGAGGCACCGCGGGCGCGTGCAAGTGTGTCTGGGCTCAGAACGGACAACGGAGAGGACGAGGGAACTCGGACGGATGCAAGTTTTGAAAACATCCTGATGCAACACACATGATGACATGGCAAGATGCAACACGCTAGCAGATGACATGGCAACGACAATGAATAGCTAGCTGACACCTGGCGCACCGGTCTCGGGGTGTCACAACACTCCCCTACTAACAAGAGATCTCGTCCCAAGATCTTAGGAACGAGACGGGAGAGAAAAGTAAGAACAAAGTTCTTCGAGGACAAAAGAGTGAAACTAGAGAACCTTGAGAGGTTGAATAACTTGAAAGGAAGAATACCACGGCGATGAACGAAGTTGAGAAGCTCCGTTACAAAAGAGGAACAAGGAACACAAGAGAACCAAGGGTTGAAAGGCACGAAAACAAGAGCTGAAGGAACAAGAATGAATTCAAAACCACTCCGGTAAAAGAGATATAAAATGGACCCCCACGAAGGAATTCGGGTAGCACTCCGGCTGAAACTGAAAGAAATAGCACAACAGTTGAACATGAATGGAATAGGACAAGAACTGAGAAGATGAAATGAAAACATGATGAGATGAACAAGAAATTCCTCCGCAAGAATTGAAATGATGGAATTAAAGAACGGAGAAGAAGATGACAACTTTCACGACGAGTGAATTTGGAAGAGAATCTTGAAGAGAAAGGTTTGAATAGAGTTGTTGAGAAAATCAACAACAAAAGAATGAGCTTGTTGTGGACTTAGTTAAACATCTCAAGACTTGAGGTGAATTATGCCGCAACCAAAAGATGGAATAATTAAGATGAAGGAAGAAATGCAAAACTCCACTTCAAAAGAATACGGAGAATTATTTGCACTCGAGATGCAAAAAAATAATGCTAGAACTGCTCCGGGTGTATTAGAAGAACATTGAAGAATGAATTAAATGATGTAGAACCACCATGAAGAACTCCGGTAACGAAAGGATGATGAAGGATGAAAAAGAATAAGAATAAGCCTTGCGATGATTAGACGGGATAGCCGAGGAAAACTTTGAACTCCGGGGAAGAAAAGATTAACGCACTAGGAACTAGAATTTATTCATCACGAATAAACTCCGAAGGAAGGAATTAAATCAACTTGATGAAAAGAATAAGAATTATGTTATGCCTATCCTCCACCAATTAAATTGATGAGAACAATGGATTCACATACTACTTATTCTCGTTGAAATTGATTAAAGAGGGATATCTCGCGAACTGTGGAAATCTTCATGAAACGCCGGTAGGATTGAAATAGAAATGAATGGATTGATATGATAACACCGGAAAAGAACTGTTGAGCGAATCACCGTAAAGAATTGAAGCCGAGTGAAGAAAATGAATGAACCACCGGGAAGAATTAATCGAATGATGAAAAGAACAAACCACTGAGAAGAATTACAATCGAGTGAAGAACGAGAATGACCACCGTAAGGAATGAAATTGAACGATGCAAGAGGACAGGCCACCGTGAAGAATTGAGATTGAGTGAACACAAGAGAATGAATCTCCGGGAAGAATAAAGCACTTGAGGAAAATTGAATGATGAGAACAAAGAGATTGTGAACTGATTAAAGAATACTTGAACAAGCACCGGAAGAATATGAGACGAACGAAGAGGCATCAAAGAAGAATATTTGGAGGACGAAGTTGAAAACTGAGAACGAAGAAATCTTCTGAAATGATGGCCTTCGTAGGAACACAAGAAAAGAATTCAAGAACTACTTCGGATGAAGAAAGGTTGGACCAATGATGAAAAGAATTAAAAGCGATCTTGGAGAAGGCATATGACTGATGGAATCCATACTTACGTCACACTTGAGAAGAATTGGAACACTCCGGGAAATAAAAGAGTCAGGTAAGATCCTAGGAAAAGACCTGTGGGTTATGAGCCCACCGAAGGGAGAACTCCGTTGAAATGGAATGCAAAGGAGATGATGCACCGGAACGAATGAAAAAACTCGAATTAGGTGACAACCTCGAATTAATCGGAAGTCAGACGAATATCCTGAGATTTCTTCGGAACTCCGGAATAATTAAATGGCGAGAGATGAACGAGCAAGGTGAAGCAATTGAGCCGAGGAAAAAGAATATGAACAACACCGAATACTTGGATTGAATCCACCGGAAAAGAAGAAGAGATGAAGAATATCAAACGAGAGGGTAATTCACCAGTTGAAATAACTGAGGAAAGAATCCAAAGGATTCACACGAGTAGGATGGATACTCCATTAAGGACTCCGGATCTGAAGCAAAAGGGTGGGCGGGTGGGAAAAAGAAAGTCCACTTCGGACGGGAAAAAAACACCGTCGGTCGAAAAGAAATGAGGGTTGAACTTGCAAAGAAGAAGAGGGTTGGAGACACTTGACGAGAGATGCACCAGATGAAAGAACTAACAACGCAACGAACAAAACTAACCACGAGATCCTAAAAATAATTTGAAGGGGAAGAGGAGTAATTCAAAACACCTACGTCAAGATTCCTCACCAGAGCGATGAAGGGGCTGAGGAGTAAAAAGAATTCCTACTCTCCGATATAACTAGACTCCGAAAAAGTTTTACTAGACTCAACAACGGCCAAGCTACGATCAATCAAGGGGGCTCCTATGGTCGGTCGAGGCTCTGATACCAACTTGTCAGGCCCAAGATGCGATTCTATCCCGATCACGTGACACTTACGTGATTGGGGCACAACCGCATTTCGGGCGCTTAGCAAGATGGATATCACTACATCGTACCATTACATACATACATGGGGATACAACAATGCATACAAGTCACATGAATACAACAACATCAATACAAGTATCCGACTACGGATACAAACATGAAAAGCACAAAGACATCCATCTGCTATCCCAGGCTGCCGACCCAGAACCTAACCCAAGACTGAAGAAGAAGAACTCCAACAAACGAACAACGCTCTCACGTAAAGACATCGGAAACCTGCACCTGCAACTGTTGTTGTAGTAACTGTGAGCCACGAGGACTCAGCAATCCCATAACCATGGGTAACAAGACTATCAAAGCTTAATAGGTAGGAAGAGGTAAAGTGGTGAGGTTGCAGCAGCGGCCAAGCAATATATGGTGGCTAACTTACGAGTACAAGAATAAGATGAGCATCTACGCAAAACGGTCGCAACTAGTAGTGATCGCTAAAGATCCTGAACTACATACGAGTCAAACATAACCCACCGTGTTCTCTTCTCAAAGTGAAAAGAGACAGTCACGGTTACTCACACAGTTGTGTGTTTTACTTCGGATCCTCTGTCAAGTTTTCTACAACCGGACATTAACAAATTCTAATCTGCCACATAACCGCGGGCACGGCTTTTAAAAGATCATAACCCTGCAGGGGTGTCCCAACTTATCCCATCACAAGCTCTCACGATTAGCTGAAGTGATAAATATAATATCATCACCCCTTATCTTAGGTAAATCCGATCAGGCTCGGCATCCCGGTGCACAAGACATTTCGACAATGGTAAAACAAGTCCAGCAAGACCTCCCGGTGTGCCGACACCCTGATAGTAGCCGCGCGTATCTCGTCTCAGGCCACAACCGGATAGGTGAGCCTACGGGAGCCAAACCTCGAGTTTCCCCGTGGTGGCCCCGCAGTCCCCCCATTTGGGACCAACACCATTAGCACTGGCCCCACTTCTATGTAGAAAAGAATCTCCAAGGAGCGTCCCCCTTATGCAATTTAATTAATTAATTAAGTTATTATTATGAGGCAAATTAAAACCAATGTTGGGCCTTGCTGGAGGATTTTTATTCAAAGTCGAAGTGTCAAGGGGTCCCCATATACCCATCGTGTAAGGAACGCAAAATCAAGGAACATAATGCCGGTTTATCGGCGCCTAAGGTGGCATGAGTGGAACAAAACACCGAGCAAAAGGCCAAGCCTTCCACCCATGCCCAGTATATAGGTGTGTTAATAATAATTATAGATATTGTGATAATCCAACAACAAGTTCCCTCCTGGAACGATCTTCATCTTCACCTGCAACTAACAACGCTATAAGAGGGGCTGAGCAAGCGGGTAACATAGCCAAACAATGGTTTTGCTAGGAAGGTTTCAAAGGTTAGAGGTTTCATGGCAACAAGGAGAGGGGCTGACAATAAGATGGGTAGCGCGACATATAACGATAGCATCGAGACACTAAGCAAAGGCAATGATAGTAAAGGTATCCAAGGGTATGGTCATCTTGCCTGAGATCCCGCAAGGAAGAAGAACGGATCCATGAAGAAGACGAAGAAGAAGCCTTGAAGAAGAACCACGGGTAGGCGAACGAATCCTCACAATCGCAACGGAACAAGCACTAACGAGAAGAAGCAAGCAATACAGTAAACACACAACCCAAGAACACGACAATATGCTCAACCAAGTAGGATGCATGACAAGTCTACATATGATGCACAGCAAGTCTATACAGGAAGCAAAACATGGCAAGGTAGGAAGCACAGCAAAACAACACAAGTTTATATATGATGCAATACATAGCAATGTATGATGCATGACAAGACTATACAGGAAGCACAACAAGTCTATACAGGAAGCATAACATGGCAAGGTAGGAAGCACAGAAAACAACACAAGTCTATATGATGAAATACATGGCAAGGTATGATGCATGACAAGACTATACAGGAAGCATAACATGACAAGGTAGGAAGCACAACATGGCAACGGTGCAAGATGCACCCAAACATCAACCAAACTCACTCCAAACATGAAAACAAGATGATATTATGAATCTACATGCAAAATCACACAAGTTTCATATAAGGAACACTCCAAACGGAGCAACGGGCTGAAAGATACACATGAAACAAGATATAACAACAAGTTGAAGTTAACAGCCACATAGCAACTTGGAAGCAAGAAATATATATGCTACAACACTCAAACATGGTGACAAGAAGCATGGACATGGAGTAGACATATCCTACAGCAAACAACTCCATTGGAGTATCTCCATAGGAGGCATGGATCAATAGCAACAAGCTACAACATTTTGATCATGACACTAAAAACCTGACATCAATATTTTATAGCAACTTGGGAGCAAGAATTAAATAAGCTACAGCAACTCAAATGAGCAAGTGAGGGCATGAATGGATAGAAAACAACATGTACAACAAGTAATGATCAATGGCCAGCCCAAAACTAACATGGATTTACCTAGGGCATCAATCAAACATAGCATCAGGATATTACAAATTCCAGACTTGGTGAAATTTCACTAAGTGTTAAAACAGCAATAACAACATGGCATGTTTGCAAGCATGTTTAAGTCACCTCAAAGCATATCATGGCAATTGGTTTGCACCACAGCAAAGAACACATCAAGGAGATTCTAAAACATCTAGGCATGTGACAAGGGGACAAACACAACAATAGCAACGAGCTCCTCAACTAGGCATCTCGTAACAAGTTTCAGAACATAACAACCAATTGCACTTTTGCAACATAGATAAACATGGCAATATGAACTCAAACAAGCATGTTAGCAACCAACATGTAGAGCATCTCATGATGAACATTTTGACATATCATTTGCATCATTTAGATAAACATGCACCAAGTTATCATATCTCAAACATAGCAACAAAATAACAAGTAGCAGCAGTTTATAACAAGTAGCACTCTTGCAACAGATATTTAAGCATCTAGATGAACTCAAATGAGCATGGCACAATGGAACAAAGTGTAGAGCATATCACCACGATCATTTTGACATATCATACACTCAATTTGGATAAGCACACAAAAAGATATTACTATGCAAAGATGCAACAAAATGCTGACAGAAAAGACTTAGCAGAAATTACTAGACTGGAAAAAAAACAACAGGGCGCAATTTATTAAAATGTGACCGGGCGGGACTTAGAGGGTCTCACCAGAGGGCCCGGCCCTGGATGAGGGTGGAGCAGGCCGGCGCGATGCGGCTGGGGGCTGGGCCGGCCCGTGCGGAGGAGGAGGCCCAGGGAGGCAGGCCACGCTGGAGGAGGAGGTGGGCCGGTGCGGCTGGGCCCGCGGGAGAGGAGGCCCATGCGAGGCGAGGCCGGCCCAAGGGAGGCTCGACCTCCTCCTCCCGGAGCGCAGGCAGCGGCCATGGCATGACTCGGCGGTGGCGCGAGTCCGACGAAGCTGGAGGGCGTGGGGAGGTGCTCCGGAGCCGGATCTGGGCAGATCCAGGCGGCGGCGATCCGTTCCCGGCGACGGCTCGTCGGTCATGGCACGGCATACTCCGGCGAGGCTGGAGGGCGGCTCGGGCGAGCTGAGGCCATGGCTGGCGAGCGAGGAGATCGGCGGCGGGGTGAGCAGGAGCCAGCACGGGGGCGCGAGAGGTGAGGCGGCTCGCCGGCGGCAAAGGCGGCATGGCGCAGAGCCAGGTGAGCGCGAGGTGGCTGCGGGTGCTCGAGCACACGGGCGGCGGCGGCGCCCTTCGGGCCCGGGCGGGCCGCGCGATGGGCCTGGTGGGCCTGGCGTGGGAGGAGAGAGAGAGCACGCTAGGTGGCGGCTGGGGGTTGGGGATGCACGGAAAACGAGGCAGCTAGGGTTAGGGGCCTAAAATGGCAGGTTGGGGGCGTTTATATAGGCATAGGGCTAGGTTTAGGGGGGTTTGGAGGGGTTTTAGAGCCCTCCGATCAAGATCTGACGGATCCGATCGCGAGGTGAGGTAGGATGGGTCTAGGGGAGGTTAGTGGGCTGTGTAGAAGAGGTTTCGGGCTACGAGGAGAGAAGGGAAAAGAGGCCCACAGGGTTTTCGGAGACCGAAAACGTCCGACGAATTAACCGGCGACTAGTGCCGCTATAAATATCCGTTGGGCTATCAAACAGACTCCGAATGCGATGAAATTTGGCAGGCGGCCTGTCTACACTATAATAAGACCACACGCCAAGTTTCAACCCATTCCGAGAACGGTTTTAGGCCACTCATAAAATAAATATTTGGAGGCACCGCGGGCGCGTGCAAGTGTGTCTGGGCTCAGAACGGACAACGGAGAGGACGAGGGAACTCGGACGGATGCAAGTTTTGAAAACATGCTAATGCAAGACACATGATGACATGGCAAGATGCAACACGCAAGCAGATGACATGGCAACGATAACGAATAGCTAGCTGACACCTGGCGCACCGGTCTCGGGGTGTTACACAGATTGTCGAGAAGGATCAAACGGTGGTTCAGGCTCAGGCTCTGAAGCTTGTGCCTGGCCTTGGTATTGGTAGAAGGCGTCTGATGTAATGAGGTACTTGCATGTGGACAGATCAAACAGAGATGGTGCAGGCAAGGTAACAATTTCACAGTATATTTCATCAAACCTCAATTTATAAAGTAGCTGCATATTTTTGTCTTTAACAAGAAAGTCATGAGCTACCATGCTCTTGTAGTCTAGATAAACATAGGCAAGCAATGTTTCTTCCTTATCATGGTGCCTAATAGGTATATCAAAATGTTCAGCAAGGCGAGAAGCAAAGATGCCTTCAAAAACGGGCCCCTTTGAGCGGTTCAGACTCAATCGTTTGGCAACAACGGAGCCCAAGCAAAAAGTTGTGTCACGAAACAAGGCATGGTGTAAAATGATAATATCAGGGGCACTGAGATTCCCACTGTTCCTGCGACCAATTAAACACCTACTAGCAAATAAAGCAAAGTAGCGCAGAACAGAGAAGTGTATATTGGTGATTCTTGCCCCTGAAACTTGTCTAGTTTCACCTACGGCTATCATATCAATAAACCCTTTGACGTCTTCATGATGTGGTTCATCTAGTCTACCTTCAAAGGGTACTTTGCATATTTCACAAAAATCTAATAGTGATATCTCCTTAACCACATCATATAAGCGAAACTCCACCGTAGGTGGTGTTTTCCTAGAATGAAAATGAAAGCTTTGCGTAAAAATATTGGTGAGTAAGAGATACTGTTCTTTTTGGTCGTTGATGAAGTCGGTGAGGCCTGCATTATTATCCATCCAATAAAAGTCTTCGTAAATACCGGCGGATGTCATGAAATTATTACTAGGCCATTCGCACGGTCGAACTTCCACCATGCGAGGAAGATGATACTTGGGCTTCTTGTTTTATTCTTTCTTCTTCTCCTCTGAGCTCTTGCTAGAAGATCCCCTCAATATTCTTTTTAACATTTTCTTTTTCTGAAATTATTAGTAATCACAAATAAAAGTTAACCATACTCAACAAAATTGATAGCAATAACTCCTATAAGTTCCTAGAAGCTATATCATGCATTAGAAATACTTGGGGCCAAGAAAAATTGACATGCAAGCTCAAGAACAAGGTCACCACAGCAGCACAAATTTGCAACAAATAAAGCAGTAGAACAAAAACTAATTGGACCAATAGAGGAGTCACATACCAAGAAACAATCTCCCCAAACAGTTTGGTGATTGGTGCTTTGAGCATGGAGATCGAAAATGGCAGCAAAACGAGCTAGAACTCAGGTTTGAGCTGGTTGGGGATTTTTTTGGGATGAAGAAGAAGAGCATGGGTGAAGGATAAGTGGAGGGGGGCCACGTGGGGCCCTCGAGGCAGGGGGTGCGCCCTGTGAAGGGGGGCGCGCCCTGTGCCCTCGAGGCCAGGTGTTGGCTCCCCTCAATGTGTGTTCAGTGCCATATTTTCTTAAATATTCTAGAAAAAATCATATTTCATTTTCATGGCATTTGGAGAACTTTTATTTTCAGGATATTTTTTTATTGCACGGATAAGTCTGGAAACAGACAGATAATGCTATTTTTATTTTATTTAACCTAATTAACAGAAAGTAAAAGGACGGTACAGAAGGTTTGTGCTATCTAGATTCACCTATCCCATGTTCGTCAAAAGGAATCCATTAACAAGGTTGATCAGGTCTTGTTAATAAACTCTTTCCGAGTAACATGAAACCAGAGAATTTTCGAATAACACTATGTTACCTCAATGGGGATATGTATGTCCCCAACAATAAGTATGTCATATGCCTTCTTGATAGTAGGAATAGGAAACTCAAAATCACCAATAGTAATAGTTGAAGTTTTTCCAATATAATTGATATTATGAACCTGAGGTTGTTTCCTCGGAAAGTGCACCGTATGCTCATTACCATTGACATGAAAAGTGACATTGACTTTGTTGCAATCAATAACAGCCCCTGCAGTATTCAAAAAATGTCTTCCAAGAATAATAGACATACTATCATCCTCGGGAATATCAAGTATAACAAAGTCTGTTAGAATAGTAACATTTGCAACTACGACGGGCACATCCTCACAAATACTAACAGGTATAGCAGTTGATTTATCGGCCATTTGCAAGGATATTTCAGTAGGTGTCAACTTACTCAAGTCAAGTCTACGATATAAAGAGAGAGGCATAACACTAACACCGGCTCCAAGATCACACAAAACAGCTTTAACATAGTTTCTCTTAATGGAGCAAGGTATAGTGGGTACTCCTGGATCTCCTAATTTCTTAGGCATTCCACCCTCAAAAGTGTAATTGGCAAGCATGGTGGAGATTTCTACTTCAGGTATCTTTCTTTTGTTGGTGATAATGTCTTTCATATACTTGGCATAAGGATTTGTTTTAAGCACATCAGTCAAACGCATACGCAAAAAGATAATTCTAATCATTTTAGCAAAGCGCTCAAAGTCCTCATCATCCTTTTTCTTGGATGGTTTTGGAGGAAAATGCATGGGGTTATGAACCCATGGTTCTCTTTCCCTTCCGTGTTTCCTAGCAACAAAGTCTCTCTTATCATAACGTTGATTCTTTGATTGTGGGTTATCAAGATCAACAGCAGGTTCAATCTCTACATCATTATCATTGCTAGGTTGAGCATCAATATGAACATCATCATTAACATTATAACTAGGTTCATGTTCATTACCAGATTGTGTCTCAGTATTAGAAACAGATATATCATTGGGATTCTCAGGTGGGTGAGCTACAGGTTTACTAGAAACATGTAAATTACTATCATTTTTCTTTTTCTTCTTCTTAGAAGAACTAGGTGCATCTAAATTAGCTCTCTGAGAATCTTGCTCAATTCTCTTAGGGTGGCATTTAGGATACAAAGGTTCCTGAGTCATTTTCCCACCTCTAGTTGCAACTCTAACAACATAGTCATTATTCTTACTATTTAATTCATTGAGCAAATCATTCTGAGCCTTAAGTACTTGTTCTACGTGAGTGGTGACCATGGAAGCATGTATACTAATAAGTTTCAGTTCATCTTTAGCACTAGACAGATAATCACTCAAGCGTTCAATCATATGAGCATTGTGTTGTAATTGTCTACCAACATAAGCATTGAAGTTTTCTTGTTTCACAATAAAATTGTCAAACTCATCTAAGCATTGGCTAGCAGACTTATAACGAGGAATATCGCTTTCATCAAATCTATAAAGAGAATTTACCTTTACTACCCGTGTCGGGTTATCAAGACCATGTATTTCTTCAATAGGCGGTAAATTCTTAACATCTTCAGCTTAAATACCTTTTTTCTTTCATAGATTTCTTTGCCTCTTGCATGTCTTCAGGACTGAGAAATAGAACACCTCTCTTTTTCGGAGTTGGCTTAGGGGCTGGTTCAGGAAGTGTCCAATTATTTTAATTGGCTAGCATATTATTCAATAGTAATTCAGCTTGTTCCACTGTTCTTTCCCTGAAAACACAACCAGCACAACTATCCAGGTGGTCTCTGGAAGCATCGGTTAGTCCATTATAAAAGAGATCAAGTATAACATGCATCTCAAGAGGATGATCAGGCAAAGCATTAAGTAACTGGAGAAGCCTCCCCCAAGCTTGTGGGAGACTCTCTTCTTCCATTTGAGCAAAGTTATATATTTCCCGTAAGGCAGCTTGTTTCTTATGAGCGGGAAAATATTTAGCAGAAAAGTAATATATCATATCCTGGGGACTACGCACACAACCAGGATCAAGAGAATTAAACCAAGTCTTAGCATCACCCTTTAACGAGAACGGAAACAACTTAAGGATCTAGTAGTAGCGAATCTTTTCATCATTGGTAAACAGGGTGGCTATATCATTCAACTTGGTAAGATGTGCCACAACAGTTTCAGACTCATAGCCATGGAAAGGATCAGATTCGATCAAAGTAATTAACTCAGGATCAACAAACAATTCATAATCCTTATCAGTGACACAGATAGGTGAAGTAGCAAAAGGAGGGTCATGTTTCATTCTAGCATTCAAGGACTTTTCTTTCAACTTAGCTAATAACTTCTTAAGATCATATCTATCATTGGAAGCAAGAAAGTCTCTAGCAGTTTCTTCATCCATAACATAACCCTCAGGCACAACAGGCAATTCATATCTATTGGGAGTAGTTTCATCATCACTTTCATAAATATCATCAACATTTGCACTCTCCTAACCTTAGCAATTTGTTCATCTAGAAATTCACCTAGTGGCACATTATCAGGCATAGAGGTAGTTTCATCATACATAGCAGAAGTAGCATTATCAAGAACATACGACATATCAGATTCAATAGCAGGAGTAGGTGTCGCAAGTTTACTCATAACAGAAAGAGAATCTAGTGCACAGCTAGATGGCAGTTCCTTACCTCCCCTCGTAGTTGAGGGTAAGATCTTGGTTTTTGAGTCCTTCAAATTCTTCATAGTGATAAGCAGATATAAATCCCAAGTGACTTAGAGAATAGAGCTATGCTCGCCGGCAACAGCGCCTGAAAATAGTCTTGATAACCCACAAGTGTAGGGGATCGCAACAGTTTTCGAGGGTAAAGTATTAAACCCAATTTTTTTTTGATTCGACACAAGGGGAGGCAAAGAATACTCTTAAGTATTAGCAACTGAGTTGTCAATTCAGCCACACTTGGAAACTTAGTATCTGCAGCAAGATAGTTTAGTAGCACAGTAATATGATAGTGGTGGTAGCAGCAATAAAAGTAAAGATAATGTTTTTTGTAGTTTTTGTGATAATAGCAACGGAAAAGTAAATAGCAACTAGCAATATAGGTAAAGCTCGTAGGCATTGGATCGGTGATGGGAAATTACGTCGGATGCAATTCATCATGTAGAAGTTATAACCTAGGGTGACACAGAACTAGCTCCAGTTCATCAATGCAAAGTAGGCATGTATTCCGAATATAGTCATACGTGCTTATGGAAAAGAACTTGCATGACATCTTTTGTCCTACCCTCCCGTGGCAGCGGGGTCCTATTGGAAACTATGGGATATTAAGGCCTCCTTTTAATAGAGTACCGGACCAAAGCATTAACACATAGTGAATACATGAACTCCTCAAACTATGGTCATCACCAAGAGTGGTCCCGATTATTGTCACTTCGGGGTTGCCGGATCATAACACATAGTAGGTGACTATAGACTTGCAAGATAGGATCAAGAACACACATATATTCATGAAAACATAATAGGTTCGGATCTGAAATCATGGCACTCGGGCCCTAGTGACAAGCATTAAGCATATCAAAGTCATAGCAACATCAATCTCAGAACATAGTGGATACTAGGGATCAAACCCTAACAGAACTAACTCAATTACATGATAGATCCCATCCAACCCATCACCGTCGAGCTAGCCTACGATGGAATTACTCACACACGGCGGTGAGCGTCATGGAATTGGTGATGGAGGAAGGTTGATGATGACGATGGCGACGATCTCCACTCTCCGAAGCCCCGAACGGACTCCAGATCAGCCCTCCCGAGAGAGATTAGGGCTTGGCGGCGGCTCCGTCTCGTAAAACGCAATAATTCTTTCTCTCTATTTTTTCTCCATGAAACGGAATATATAGGACCTGGGGGTACGTCGGTGGGGCACCGGACTGACCTCGAGGTAGGGGGGCGTGCCCTGGGAAGGGGGGCGCGCCCCCACCCTCGAGGACGGCCCGTGGGCCCCCAGGTGTGGATCTCCTTGCCAGTATTTTTTATATTTTCTGAAATAAATCTACGTTGATTTTCAGGCGATTCCGAGAACTTTTTATTTCTGCACAAAAACAACACCATGGCAGTTCTGCTGAAAACAGCGTAAGTCCTGGTTAGTTCCATTCAAATCATGCAAGTTAGAGTCCGAAAGAAGGGCAAAAGTGTTTGGAAAAGTAGATACGTTGGAGACGTATCAACATGTATAGTGTATAAGCTAAGCAGAATAACACATGCAGTTTAACCAGATTGGAAAAATTACAATCTAGACACCATATGCAACATGCAACCACATATCACGCTACCAAGTTAGAGCCAGCACCTGCGATGCTAGTGTAGGGGAAATGCGGTAATCAACTACAGAGCTACGTTCACTATCTTCATCTAGCCTTGTTATTTCTTGAGAATCATGTCGGGAGGCTGACGCTGCATTCTTTAAATGAGGAGTAATCGACTTGCCTGACTGCCTCATCATAAGTGATTGATGAGGGATACACAAGAACATTAGTTTGATGTAAGAACATGGTTAATACACAAATGTACTAGTTTGTACCAAAAACAGAAAGGCATGTCATATTTAAAGGTATACTGTGTAAGCTAAGCAGATGCAATTTAACCAAATTGGAAGCAATACAAGCTAGACATCCGGCTGGAGTGGTGAGCATGATTATCTAGGACCCGAGAGCCTGGTGGGAGGCGGGCTGCTTCGCCACCATCGCGGCTTTTTAGTTGGCTTCCAGGTGATGCCTCTCTTTGCTGGGCTTATCACTGGCTGTGCCAGTGCCCTGACTAGCTATTTGTCTTCTGGTGCTCACGGGATGGTGGTTCATGTAAAAAGTATATTTCCTTATCTTAAGAAAGACTGACTTCGGCCTTTCGAATACAAGCTAGACACCATATGGAACATGCAACCACATATGACACCGCGAAGTTAAAGCAAGCACCTGGGATGGTGGTTCATTGCGAGCGAGGTCATCAACTTCAGAGCTACGTTTACCGCCTCCATCTGCTGACACTGCACATTTTATGTCTGAAACGTGTCTGGCCTATCCGCCTACCACACTGGAGCGACTTCTCTCTTTTCTTTTTTGCTTCTCTCATAGCAGCAGAGTCTAAAATACCCTTGCATAAAAACACAATAGTGAGAGTATGGGTGAAGTTTGTGCAGAACTAGTGCACAGTAAAAGTAGCAGATAGCAGGTCGCTGAAAAATAAATGACAGGAGACATATGATAGCTCTACAACATTGCATGGCAAACAAAATTAGATTCTATTCCGTATGATTTTGTAATATATGAGCACAGGAAATGCAGGTACTCCTCCAGCACACCACCACATGTGGTCATATCAAGATAACAGTCGACTGGAAATAAATAGGTTAGTCGATTTTTTTATGAACCGTCTGATCTATAAGGAACAGGCAGATGGGCTTCGTCTACCTCCCGCCAGTCACTGTTGACGATCTTTCTCGAACCGCCAGCGACCACCGGCCCAGACCCCTACCTCCGCCGCCCCGCCCTCCCCTCGACCTCACACCACCGCCGTGCTTGGCAGCGCCCCCAGGCCATCCCTTTAATCCCGGCCGACCTCCAGATCGGGCGCCAGTAGCTCTAGGCCCCACAGGCCCCTAAGATAAACACCGAGGTGCTGCTTCCCCAGCATAATAGGCGAACTAGCGCCTGTTACGCCGGGGAATGCTTCCATTAATTGGGAATCAACTGACCAGGAATTGAAATTGAGGGGGCAACGGACCTCTAGCTAAGGTGAAATAGTATATGAGGAGAAACCTTGTGCATCGCGAGTTACTAGGAACATCTAGTATCAAGAAGAAGCGATCAACTAGTGTCTTCTGTGGGATGAATACCGTGCAAGCAGACACGTAAGATTTGCATGAATAAGGGAAGAGGAGTACCATTTTCGGTTGCCGGTGTGGTCTCCTCCACATGTCGCGTCGATCTTCTTCTTTCTGCCATGGAAACCGATGTTCTGGAGGAGGGTGCAGGCTTGGACGAACCCATGGCCAAATTGTTGACTATGTTGTTGTGGCCGTATGTCTGCGGAGGGGAAGCAGATCCGAGGCGGCGAAGGACGGCGTAGCAGGAACAGCTCCGGTGCGGTGGAGGGTGGCGAAGTTGGAGCGGCAGCGGTGAGGCGCACGACAGCGTGGTTGAACTGGCTCGGGTACTGACGGCTCGGCCTCGGCTTCAACTACTAGCCGTGGAGGGCGTTGCGGTTGAGGTTTCAGTGGACGATGACGTCGGGGTATCGGCTCCGGCGTGATGGAGGAGGGCGGCGGTTGATGGGTGGAATGGGGTGGCGGACGGAGGACGCCGAGGTTTCGCGGCTGGTGGAGAGGTAGTTTTCGCGCCCACGGAGTACGAATGGGGAATCGGACGGGTGGGCGGGGGGGGAGAACCATGTTTCGGGTCTGGGACGCGCTTGTTTTTGGCTTTTTTGAACAGAAGATGGGACGCGCTTGTTTGAAATTTGGGGAAAGTACAAACTTTGCCACCCTCTTAAATTTCGGACCTACTACGGGTCGGGGGTAGGATGGTAATCCCAGGTGTCCCAAATAGTAGGCGGGAGCGATTTCGGCCGTGCTCATGTGTGCTTAGGTGGCCATTGTGTATGAATGTTTTTCGAAGGCGGTTGCGTGGCGTCTAGATGAAGCTACGAACCTACCCCGGTTTAGACCTTTGGACGTCGGGCCGGTAGGTTTCACGGGTCGGAGTTATTAGAAAAGTAATTTCCTTGTACTACCAAACATTGGTCTCACGCGGTTTCGGGCGAGTAGAGGCTCTTTTGGCGGTTCATTCGAAATTTTGAAACACAAGCATTTACGTTTAGAGTACTCTTGAACTTTGAGGATTGACCTAAATAGACAACGTTAAATTTGACCTTGTATGCTTGAAAACCTCATTAAATTATCCGCTTCTTTGTGAAATTTTGACACTTGAAAATCCTATGACTACGATTATTTTGGAATGGAGGAGCTAAATTAGAATCTATTTTGTACACGAGTACATATGCTATTATGTACAAAATCAGAGCAAAGATTGGTGCCCCCATAATTTAGGTATGATTTACAAATGCCATGATATCAAATTCAAATAATTGAATGGGCTTCATGTTGAATTCGATTTTTTAAGCCGCCTTAAGTTGAATTCAAATATATGCTAGTCCATAGGTAGCTATTTATAATGTTCATTGTGTAACTTTCGTATGTATAATGTGCTTTACACACACAACATGAACTATACTCACGTTTATATTCGATTGCTAAAGCGATGCATTGTTTGGAGTTCAAAATACTAACTATGTGGATCAATTGTGTCGAATAATAACATAGACATGCTCAAATTCGATAGAATCTAGATGTCTGATGGATCAATGACCGTTCCTTATGCGAATTGCAAATATCATGATCCCATCCTAATATTTGGATACAATGTGTACAGCAGTCTTGTACGTGTAGTTTCACTCTCCATAGGTGGTCTTTCACACATGCTCACACACTCTCTCCCGAGGTGTCTTTCTCGCACACATGCTCTCGATATAACCCTCCCTCCCTCTCGTAACCATTTACGACTGTTTTCACTAACCTTTATCACAAGCACTCGCCCTCTCACAAGCATACAGACGCACAATCCCCATAGACTCATTCTATATACATAGACCTACCTACGTGTCTCCTGTATGCACATTATCTTTAGGCATGTCTCTCACTCATTGTCTCACACCTCTCTTCCTAATCGACGAGTATGATTCTAGCAGATCATTCTATAGGATGCCCCTTAAAGTTAGGTTGGATGAATAGTAATATCAGAGATAAAGGGGTTCCTTAGTCCGAGAACCTAGGGTTACAAAACCTAGCCGGCTTTGTCAGTGGACATAGAGTCCTTCACAATTATGCTATCTTTGTCTTGTACGACTAGTCATCCATGGGTCTCCCTAAATGCGTCACGGGCCGACCAATGTGGCAGAGGACGGAACCAAACGAAGGGCCTCACCTCGACCCATTGGACCTCACGCGGTGACACACCCTCTGCCCCCACGTCTCGTTATCTTCTCACACCCACACATACCAACACAGAAACCACACACACACACACACAAAATGCTCCTGGTGCCTCTATCCACTCCCCCTTGCATATACACACTCAAGGGAATCTCTCGCTGTGACGTCATATTCATCTCTCTCTCTAGACCACTCTCATTTCTCGTGCTATCTCTCCCACGCCCCCTGACGGCCCCTATATCCATGCCTCTCTCGAATACGTAATACACACACATACCTCTCTAGGCCCTGCCAAATGCATCAACTACACATTCACACATGTTACATCACGTACCCCATTGATCTAAAAAGCCCTCTCTTCACGTTTATTTCGCATACAACATTCCTTTTGAATAAAGTGTGGCCAAAAAAATATTTTAGAATTTCTACATATATACAACATTACAAAGTTATATGGAGGAGTATGAACGCTTGCATTGCATGGTGCCCACAATGATATTTATTCCGCACTGTGAATTTGTATATTTTTATACTGTATATAAAGTTAGTCATAATAAAGAGAAACGAAGAGCATCTCTCTCTCCATCGCATACCCACCCTCTACGCCCCTTTCACGTACACACACAAACTATCTCCAGGTCCTCTAAAAGTAAGCCCCCAACACATTCACACATGTTTCATCTTTCTCTCGCGATATATACAGTGACGATCGTTGTATTTGAAGCGAAAGCATGATACGTACGTTGGACTTCAGAATCCACTCATTACGATCAACATTTACATTTTGTAGTTATTATATAGTCATGGGCTCACCGTACAACTCTGTATTTGCTCAAGACACGACTAGTTGACCAGTTAAACGCTCCACGTGGCACCTCTAGTGTTGCATCACATTATCTCACTACCATCGGGCCCACCTGTCGGCTTGTATCTACCCTACATCTACACTCCTATAAAATACTAGAAAGATGCACATGTGTTGCACAGAACATTAAGATGCATTTGTATGAGTAGTTTATCTTGTGGGAGAAAAGGATGAACGAGGGAAGGCCTTATTTGCAAGTGTGGAGAGGGGTGTGGGTATCTTTTTGCAAAATTGCCATAGTTTCCTTCCTATCCGTCAGATATAGATCAGACGGCCTATATTGCAGGATGGCAGGCACACAATCATCACCGACTATGCTTTTTATAAGAGTAGGGATAAAATACACTCTTATAAAAAACAGAGTTGGTGATGATGGTGTGCGTGCCATCCTGCAATATAGGTCGTCCGATTTATATCTGACGGATAGGAAAGAAACTATGACAATTTTGCAAAAAGGTACCCACACACCTCTCCACATTTGCAAATAAGGCCTTCCCTCATTCATCATTTTCTCTCACAAGATAAACTAGTCATACAAATGCATCTTCATGTTACGTGCAACGCACGGGCATCTTGCTAGTAAGAATGAAAACAAACGACAAAAATATATTGGACGGTGGTTCGAGGTCATGACCATGGGCACATTGGACAAGGTGGCCTTGTATTGGTATGGTGAGCCGTCTGTTTTAACACACAGGAGCTGGTGTGGTGATTATACACACACGCATGCAAGCACATGAACTGCATGCACACAACACTCACACGAACACATGCACCCACGCACGCACGCAACACTCACACGTACACACGCAGCCACGCACGCACGCAACACTCACACGCACACACGCACGCATGCATGCACACACCAGTACACTACATGACCAACACACACTCTCACGCTCAAGTGCTCAACCTACACGTGCAAGCGCACACATCAGGCCGTGACAGACACATACACAACCAGGTGATTCCCGCGCACGGGGTGGAGTCTTGTCGCGCCTGCGTAAATTTGTGTTTATCTGACCTTTTCCCTATGCGAACTGCCAGGTGGGACCCACTAGGAATGTGTTCAATTTAACTAGTCAACATGGTGTCACACAGACTATTTGGACAGTCAACAGAGTGCAATCCGCTATCGAACCGTGAGCAATTGACCGTATAATCACCGCAAAACGTATATAGTGATCGTAATCAGCTTATTATGAAGTTTGATGAACGTATTACGCTTTTCTCTCTGTAGGCCCTCCAAAACTACATCTCTACACATTCTCGCATGTTACATCTAACACTTATGCAATACAGCACCACTACTACACTCTAACACAATAAATCATATGTGTTTTTAGTTTTACTAGATATCATGTTGTTACTTAATTATTTAGTTTGCATACATTAAAATTGCCTTTGAAATGTATGGACAGTATCATATACCGTGCGGGAAAAATCCCGCCCTTTCCTGTTTAATCGGGTTTGTATCGATGGATCGTGCGAAACAGCAAAACTATAGTACTATATACAGTACAAGTGATAGTTCGCTCGTCCGTCGTGTCGTGTATTCCTCCGTCGTAAGAGTGGAGCGCTCACTTTCATAAATCTTCTAGTCCCTTTCGCCGACATGTGGGGCATCAAGCTACCGGGTCCACGTGCCATACCGGAATACAGTGCAGAGCAGCCGGGGTGAAGCACCCAGTCATGGCGCCGGCGTAGTAATGAGCAATGAGGCGTCAAATCACAAAGTTGCACCTTTCCCGCAGTTAAGTTGGAGGGACTAAGGCCCTGTTTGGATACCCTGAGTTAGAGTTAGTTTGGGTTAGTTTGGACTCAACTAACCTAAAAGTATACAAACAAGAGGGTTAGTTTGGGTTAGATGCATCTAACCCATTCAAAAAATCTAACCCACCCAAGAGGTGCTTATTTGGGTTAGTTCTCCTCGGGATCATTAAAAAAATATTTTTTCTCCCGCTCTCTTCACAGCAGATCCCTCCCCACTTCCTCGAAGCTTCTCGTCCTCTCCCTGCCTCCCTCTCGCACCGCCCGTGAAGGCGCCTCACCGTATCTGCGCTCCCGTCCGTCAATCTAACCCTGTCATCCAAACACCTCTTCGGTTAGAGTTAGTTTAGGGTTAGTTCAGGGTTAGAATCTAACTCTAACCTCTAACTGAGTTAGAGTATCCAAACAGGGCTGAAGTAATAATGCTAAAAAAGGAGAAGTTGGACGGACGAAGCAGCCATCATTTCACTCGTTGCTGATTTCGCTTCTCCCTCATCTTCTTCAAGTTAACCACGTGTTGCTTCTGTCGTTGTTCTGCCTTATGTGGGAAGCGGATCGGCTTGGTGAAGCACTGACACGTGGGACCGCATGTTAGCAAACCGCCAGGATAACGTCCCCTAAAAATAAGAATCCTCCCCCGCCATCCGCGCGGCAAAATCACCTCCTTTTTACTAATCTTGTTTCTATAATTTTTTAGATCAATATAATTGAGATTTATATAGATAACACACATGAGCAAAACCAAGTGGTATGGTTAAGGGCATCCATAATGTGTAGCCAAATGTGAAAATATCTTTTGGCATCGTGGGAACCATTGTGGACGGTGTTGCCAAAGCCAAAAGGATGGAACCGAAGCTCCCTGATTGATTGATTGAAGGAATAGAAAAATGCAACGTCTCTCCTCTTTCTCCCGTGCTTGGACACATGTACAGTATAGAGGACAGAGTCTACTCCCCTATCCCTTCTATCACAAATCACAAAGCAGTGAGGCGTCAAATCACAAAGCACGGACGAAGCAACCATTTTTTCACTCTTCACTGACTCCGCTTCTCCATCGTCTTCTTCGAGAAACCATCTCACCGCATTAAGCTGGACGGACGACGCTATTGTGTACGAATAGTACTAGTACATTTACGCGTCCTTTGGTTCAACAGACTTCCTGGATGCAAATAAGGCGGTTGTCTCGGCTGGCAGGCGGCACTTGCGAACGACTTACCGTGGTCTCCCTCAATGGTGTTCTCCGTCGAACGCACTTCGCCAAACCACAACGTTCGAGATATCGTCGACGTCAACGCAATGGGTAAGGAAGTCAAATATAGTTACTACCTCCATTTTTTTGTACACAAGGCCAGTATATCAAAATTACAATTTGCAAAAGGCCACTAACACTAATCGAGGCAAAATTGATGGGGTTTACCTCATACTAGCAACCAAGGACATTAATATCCCCTGCATGCATGCGGAAGTGAGAAGGTTGGTTTGCATGGCGCTGCATTAATCAAGCGATGAGGAGTGAGATGGTTAGCTCTTTGGGCTTTGGAGAAAAAAATACGCATTAATTGACACGTGAAACAAGGATTTGTATCGATTAATCCCGCGAAGGAAAACCCCGGCTTTCTTTTTTAACACTAGTACTCCTCGTACGTAGTACTACCTCCGTCCTGGTTTATTGGTCCTCATCTTATTTCGTGCCAAATTTTGACCATAAATTGAACTAACAAAATGTTCATGCATGTCACAAAAAAATATATCATTGGAAACTATGTTCAAATACAAATCTAACGATACAATTTTTGTTAACATGCATTAATATTTTGTTAGTTAAATATTTAGTCAAATTAGGGCACAAATTTTAAGGAGGACCAATAAACCAGGACGGAGGTAGTACTACGTACTTATCCTGTTTGGATCTAGGCCTTGCATTGCCATACTTCGCCACACATTTTTGCGAAGCTTGCCTAAAGTTTTAAAAATGAAAAGGAGGTACACTTGCGCATGGCTGTCTCGGTCGCACCACACCCTCACACGGTCGCTCCTGCACGCCGCGGTCGCACCGCACCCTCACATGCATAGTCGCTCCTGCACATCGCAAACCCAACCAAGGGAACGCACCCTCACTGACACGTGCTGTCGCATGTGAACAAACCAAACTCAGCCATCCTACCGCTGACACATAATTTCATTCATAGAGTATGTTTATCCAACCGGATGTTGGAGAGTATCCGTACGGCCCGTGCGGTGGTCTGTTGGGGAAGAAGAAGAGGTGAGGAAGAAGGGTTAGGAGACGTAGGATATTCATCCAACCGCCTGAAATGGTAGACTGACCCAAGTCACGCGACTTGCATAACAATATATGTTTTTACGCAACAAAAGATCCATAAAACAACAACATAAAGAAAAACTATCACTGCTCGCGGAACGAGACGGCCTCGTCGTCTTTGGCTGCCGGCGCGAACCAGCCGTAGCTGCCGATGTGTGTCTCTGCACCATGGTTGTCCTCGGCCTCCAGCTACTCGTTCACGCGGAGCGTGCGGGCGCTCTGCATGGACGAGAGCACCGCCAGTTCAAGTCGAGGACGTCCAGTTCCGCCTGCAGGAGGGCCTCGAGGGCAGCGGCATCCGCGCGCTCCGCGTCGAGTCGAGCCTCCGCCGCCCGGTTCAAGTCCAGGACGTCCGGTTCTGCCTGCAGTAGGGCCTCGATGAGAGCGGCATCCGCGCGCTCCGCGTCGAGTTGAGCCTCTGCCGCCCGGTTCACATCCACGACATCCAATTCCGCCTGCAGGAGAGCCTCGATGGCAGTGGCATGCGCGCGCTCCACGTCGAGTTGAGGCTCTGCCTCCCGGTCCTCCTTTAGTATCGCCAGGTTGAACCGCTAGTCCGCCAGCACCATGGGGGACTCGGACGCCGGCACGAAGTCAACGTCCATTGTCTCATACCCATCGGGGGCCTTCTACGCCGCGACCTCCGCCATGACCATTGGATCGGCATCCTCCTCCTCGTAGCTTGGCTCCAGAGAATTCAGGGATTGGCCCGCCGCAAAGCGAGCTTGTGAACGGAGGTCTCCGGCGCCGACCGCCGCCGCCATTTCTATGCGGCGCTCCCGCGTCAGCATCTTGTAGTACGTGATCTTGTGGCGCACCATGGCTTTCCGGCGAACTAGTGGACGCTTGATGCGGGCTAGGGGATCGAAAGGTGGGGGAAGGGGCTGGAGTAGGCCGTACAGCGAAGGTTATGGTGTGAATAGTGGTTCCGGTGATGACCGGTCAATCGGTTTTGACTGTACATCGCTCTTGTCGCGTTCGCGTTGCAGCCCGGCACGCTGGACCCTCCACGTCGCTCACCGAATGGAACGCGCTTCGTCTTGCGTTTTCGCTCGCTTGGGGGACCGCAGTTGAGAGCAAACTGAT
>LR738710.1:70383868-70408429 GCA_902687465.1 Secale cereale
CCCCCCGCCCACGTCATTTTATGCGGAGTAAATTAAAACAGAGGGAGTATACTACGAATGAGGATCCCCTGACGTGTCTGAACCCATTGAGTAACTGACATGCGGGGCCTAGCAAGCATGGGGTCCGCCAGTAAGTGACCGAAAGGGAGGGTAAGGCAGGGATACGTCTGTGAAAGGAGCTTCCAATGATATAATTTTTACATTATACATCTCATGTACTATTAATCTTGTCAATAGTCAAATGTGGTTTTGAAAAATGCATTAGAGCATGGTTAATAATATAGCCAGTCGATGGCTATAAGGAACTGCCATGTCATCTATCGATCTCGTCAACATGTGTCGGGGCATGAACCGAATGGGATGTCAAAACTAAGACGCGAAGCGACACGTAGTGGAGGCAAAGTGAAACTTCAAACGAACCGCTTGTTTGTATGCATGTCGGACAAATTACAAATAAACATTGGAAATACAAGCATGGTCTAGGCCCACATGCGAATGATACTCGGCGGAATGTTCAAATGAGGCATGCGGAAGGATGGACTCGACCGGAGGGCGACATGATCGATGGAAAGGAATGAGAAATAAGCAAACGCCACATGATTATACTTGAACGGCTCAAATAAACAATAAGTTATCTCGCTTGGCCTACATAGTGAAAGGCCTAATGCGCAACGCGGAGCATTGACGCTCGAATATGGTCGGGAAAACAGGGAAACCGACATGTGGGGCACACCTGTCGGGACGCCGTAGCACAAACTAGTCCAATGGAGGAGTTGGCCCACGACATCCTCGCCACCGGCAACCGTTCATGTGGGTAGTGGGGGCCAATAATGTGGCGCAGCTCCAGCACCGCCTCTGGACACGGTGACCGCGGTGAGCGACACGCTCATCGTCGCTCGACACGGTCGGTTTCAGTGTGCCAAGGGTGGCGTTAGTGTTGTGGCACGACCAACAATATGTTTGGTTTTTGCCCAAGGTTGCCCCATCAAAGCACTGGGTAGCCAAAATTTTGGTTGAGGTTTTGTTTGCCCATGATTTGGTCGACATCGGCAAGAAAAATGAACTAGAGTTGGCTAGAGGTCATTGGTGATACGTCTCCAACGTATCTATAGTTTTTGATTGTTCCATGCTATTATTTATGATGTTTTGGATGTTTAATGGGCTTTGTTATAAACTTTTATATTATTTTTGGGACTAACCTATTAACCCAAAGGCCCAGTCCAGATTGCTGTTTTTGCCTATTTCAGGGTTTTACAGAAAAGGAATATCAAACGGAGTCCAAACGGAATGAAACCTTCGGGAGAGATATTTTTGGAGCGATATCTTCACGGGAGACTTGAGAACCACGTAATAGGGCCCACGTGGCGTCCACGTGGGTGGGGGCTCGCCCCCCTACAGGGCGCGCCCCCTGCCTTGTGGGCCCCATGTTAGTCCCTCGATGCCCTCCTTCCTCATATATATAGCCATGTACCCCGAAAACATCAGAAAAGGAGAAAAAAATCCTAATTCCACCGCCGCAACCTTCTGTTCCCATGAGATCCCATCTTGGGGCCTGTTCCGGTGCTCCGCCGGATGGGGGATCTACCACGGAGTGCTTCTACATCAACACCATCGCCTCACCATGAGTTGTGAGTAGTTTACCACAGACCTTCGGGTCCATAGTTAGTACCTAGATGGCTTCTTCTATCTCTTTGGATCTCAATACCAAGTTCTCCTCGGTCTTCGAGGAGATCTATTCGATGTAATCTCTTTTTGTGGTGCGTTTGTCGAGATCCGATGAATTGTTAGTTTATGATCAAGATTATCTATGAGAAATATTTGGTTCTTTTCTGAATTCTTATATGTATGATTATAATATCCTTTCAAGTCTCTTTGAATTATTGGTTTGGTTTGTCCTACTAGATCTATAGTTCTTGCAATGGGAGAAGTGCTTGGCTTTGGGTTCAATCTTGTGGTGTCCTTTCCCAGTGACAGTAGGGGCAGCAAGGCACGTATTGTATTGTTGCCATCGAGGATAAAAAGATGGGGTTTATATCATATTGCTTGAATTTATCCCTATACATCATGTAATCTTGCTTAAGGCATTACTCTGTTCTTATGAACTTAATACTCTAGATGCATGCTGGATAGCGGTCGATGTGTGGAGTAATAGTAGTAGATGCAGAATCGTTTCGGTCTACTTGTCACAGACGTGATGCCTATATATAATGATCATGCCTAGATATTCTCATAATTATTCGCTTTTCTATCAATTGCACGACAGTAATTCGTTCACCCACTGTAGAATTCTGCTATCTTGAGAGAAGCCACAAGTGAAACCTATGGCCCCCGGGTCTATTCTCAACATATCAATCTGCAGTCTACTTTACTTTACCGTTTTTACTTTCTGTTCTTATATCCAAAAATACCAAAAATATCAAACTATCATATCTATCAGATCTCACTTTCGTAAGTGACCGTAAAGGAATTGACAACCCCTTATTGCGTTGGCTGTGAAGTTTTTATTTCTTTGTGCAGGTGCGAGGGACTCGCGTGTGGTCTCCTATTGGATTGATACCTTGGTTCTCAAAAACTGAGGGAAATACTTACGCTATTGTGCTGCATCACCCTTTCCTCTTTGAGGGATTACAACGCAAGCTCAAGAAGTAGCAAGAAGAATTTTTGGCGTCGTTGCCGGGGAGGCTTACGCAAAAGTCATATACCAAGTACCTATCACAAACCCTTATCCTTCATATTACATTTATTTGCCTCTCGTTTTCCTCTCCCCCACATCACCCTTGCCGTTTTATTCGCCCTTCTTTTTGCCTTGTGTTTTTCGTTCGCTGGCTTCTTGTTTGCTTGTGTGATGGATTGCTTGCTTGTCACTATGGCTCAGAACAATACCAAATTGTGTGACTTCTCCAATACCAACAATAATGATTTTATTAGCACTCAGATTGCTCCTATTATCGATGCTAAATCTTGTGAGATCAATGCTGCTTTGTTGAATCTTGTCATGAAAGCTCAATTTTCCGGCCTTCCTAGTGAAGATGCCGCTACCCATCTAAATAACTTTGTTGATTTGTGTGATATGCAAAAGAAGAGGGATACGGATAATGATATTGTTAAATTGAAGTTATTTCCGTTTTCACTTAGAGATCGTGCTAAAACTTGGTTTTCCTCTTTGCCTAGAAATAGTATTGATTCGTGGAATAAGTGCAAAGATGCTTTTATCTCTAAGTATTTTCCTCCTGCTAAGATCATCTCTCTTAGAAATGATATTATGAATTTTAAGCAACTAGATCATGAGCATGTTGCACAAGCTTGGGAGAGAGTGAAATTAATGATATGTAATTACTCTACACATGGTTTGAACTTATGGATGATTATTAAAAACTTTTATGTGGCTTGAATTTTGCTTCTAGAAATATTTTAGATTCGGCCGCATGAGGTACTTCCATGGAAACTACCTTAGGAGAAGCTACCAAACTCCTAGATAATATTATGGTTAATTATTCTCAGTGGCACACCGAAAGATCTACTAGTAAAAAAGTGCATGCTATTGAAGAGATTACTGTTTTGAGTGGAAAGATGGATGAACTTATGAAATTATTTGCTACTAAGAGTGCTTCTTCTGATCCTACTGATATGCCTTTATCCACTTTGATTGAAAATAATAAAGAATCTTTGGATGTGAATTTTTTTGGTAGGAATAATTTTGGTAACAATGCTTATAGAGGAAACTTTAATCCTAGGTCTTTTCCTAGTAATTACTCTAATAATTATGGTAATTCCTGCAATAACTCTTATGAAAAGATGCCTTCTGAATTTGAAACTAGAGGAAACTTTATGAATTCGCAAAAGAATTTCAATGTTTTGCTTGAAGAAAAATTCCTTAAGATTGATTAATTGGCTAGAAGTGTGGATAGAATTACTCTTGATGTTGATTCTTTGAAACTTAGATATATTTCACCTAAGCATGATATCAATGAGTCTCTCAAAGCCATGAGAATTTCCATTGATGAATGCAAAGAAAGAACCGCTAGGATGCATGCTAAAAAAGAGAGTTATATAAAAGCGTGTTCTTCTAGTTATCATCAAAATAAAGATGAAGATCTGAAAGTTATTGATGTGTCTCCTATTAGATCTTTGTTTTCTAGTATGAATCTTGATAAAGATGGGATTGGAGATGAGTTTACTTTAATTAAAAAGTGTCCCAATGATTCAGAGATTTTGGATGTTGATTCTAAAATTGTTAAAAGTGGGATTGAAGAGATTAAAACTTTGCATAGTGATGAACCCACTACTTTGGATTTCAAGGGATTCAATTATGATAATTGCTCTTTGATTGATTGCATTTCCTTGTTGCAATCCGTACTAAACCCTCCGCATGCTTATAGTCAAAATAAAGCTTTCACCAAACACATAATTGATGCTTTGATGCAATCTTATGAAGAAAAACTTGAATTAGAAGTTTCTATCCCTAGAAAGCTTTATGATGAGTGGGAACCTACTATTCAAATTAAAATTAAAGATCATGAATGCTTTGCTTTGTGTGATTTGGGTGCAAGTGTTTCCACTATCCCAAAAACATTGTGTGATTTGTTAGGTTTCCATGAGCTTGATGATTGTTCTTTAAATTTGCATCTTGCGGATTCTACCATTAAGAAATCTATGGGAAGGATTAATGATGTTCTTATTGTTGCCAATAGGAATTATGTGCCCGTAGATTTCATTGTTCTTGATATAGATTGCAATCCTTCATGTCCTATTATTCTTGGTACACCTTTCCTTAGAACGATTGGTGCAATTATTGATATGAAGAAAGGAAATATTAGATTCCAATTTCTGTTAAGGAAAGGCATGGAACACTTTCCTAGAACGAAAATTAAATTACCTTATGAATCTATTATGAGAGCCACTTATGGATTGCCTTCCAAAGATGCCAATACCTAGATCTATCATTGTATCGTGCCTAGATAGGGGCGTTAAATGATAACGCTTGTTGGGAGGCAACCCAATTTTATATTTTTTGTTTTTGCTTCTGTTTAGGAATAAATATTGCATCTAGCTTCTGTTTATATGTGGTTTTGTGTTTTAATTAGTGTTTGTGCCAAGTAGAACCTTTGGGAAGACTTGTGTGAAGTTTCTATGATCTTGCTGTAAAAAATAGAATCGTTAGCGCTCACTAGAATAGTCACCAGATTTTACTGGAGTGTGCTATTTAGTTGATTCCTTTTGCAGATGATAGTAGACAAATTCCCCACGTTTACCAATTTATTTCATTTTTTTGGGGCTACTGAAGTATGCGAAAGTTACAGATTACTACAGACTGTTCTGTTTTCGACAGATTCTGTTTTTCGTGTGTTGTTTGCTTATTTTGATGAATCTATGAGTAGTATTGGAGGATATGAATCATAGAGAAGTTGGAATACAGTAGGTTTAACACCAATATAAACAAAGAATGAGTTCATTACAGTACCTTTGAGTGGTGGTTTGTTTTCTTATACTAACGGAGTTCACGAGATTTTTGGCTAAGTTTTGTGTTGTGAAGTTTTCAAGTTTTGAGTATTGCTTTGATGGACTACGGAACAAAGAGTGGCAAGAGCCTAAGCTTGGGGATTCCCAAGGCACCCCAAGGTAAAATGCAAGGACAACCAAAAGCCTAAGCTTGGGGATGCCCCAGGAAGGCATCCCCTCTTTTGTCTTCATCTATTGGTAACTATACTCGGGACTATATTGTTATTCACCACATGATATGTGTTTTACTTGGAGCGTCATGTATGATTTGAGTCTTTTCTTGTTAGTTTGCCACAATTATCCTTGCTGGGCACACCTTTTTGAGAGAGATAAATATGGCCTAGGAATTGTTAGGACACTCTATGTGCTTCACTTATATTTTTTGAGCTAAATAGTTTGCTCTAGTGCTTCACTTATATCTTTTTGAGCACGGTGGTAATTTTATTTTGTAGATTTTTTTTACCTCTCATGCTTCACTTATATCCTTTTGATAGTCTATTACAACACATGGCAATGTGCTTTGGCTATAAAACTAGCCTTAACATGATAGGCATCCAAGATGAATGTAGTAAAATCTTTCATACAAAATGCATTCAATATGATGAGAAGTTTGATACTTGATAATTGTTTTGAGATATGAGGATAGTGATATTAGAGTCATGCTAGTGGAGTAATTATAAATTTGAGAAATACTTGTGTTAAAGTTTGTGATTCCCGTAGCATGCACGTATGGTGAACCGCTATGTGACGAAGTTAGAGCATGGTGTATTTGTAGAGTGTCAACCTTTGTGTGGAGTCGGTGTCGGGGGAAACTGTCCACCATGAGCACCTATGGGACCGGAGCCCCTTCTACGTTGCGGTAAGGGAGCGGAGGGAGCACGAAGAGCAGATCGAGGAGAGCACGCGGGCAGTTTACCCAGGTTCGGGCCGCGATGGACGCGTAAAACCCTACTCCTGCTTAGATTGTATTGAGTTCTTGGGCTCGGGAGCTTGAAGAGCTAGCTACACCGAGCAAGAAAGTTGTCTAGGTTCCGAACCTTCCTTACGTTGTGCATGGGCCTCCTTTTATAGCTCAAGGGGTCACCGACAGGTGTCAACGTAGAGGAGGGTAAAAACGTAACTTTGGTGGTAGTTGTAACAGTGCGGGAACAGTGCATGAACAGTGGATGAACAGTGGTCTTCACCTAACCTTGACAGTGGGGGACAAGGGCATTAAATGCCCGTCACCGTCGACCCCAAAAGCACCCGTCCATGCGTCTCCGTTCGCCACAGCGGTAGCCTCGTCACCGTGGAGTGCCACCATGTACCCCAGGCTGCACAGCCATCCGCCACGCGTCCCTGGAAGGGCCCCAGGGCGACGCGTGGGCCGATGAGCTGGAGCGCGGGCACACAGTGCAGGCTTCCCCCAGCAAGCACCTTGCCGGGGTCTTGATCTTGCCGGGCCCAGAGGCTTGTCGCTCCCCGGGTCCTGCCGGGGCGCAGGGTGCGCCGAGGCATGTCTTCTGAGATGCAGTCTTCTGGTCTTCCTGGCAAGCTCCTCTTGCCAGGGCCTTGTGTTAATATAATATCCTTGAGCCTGGGATGGCCTTCCCGGCAAACTCCACTTGCCGGGGCCTTGATCTTCTGCCTTGTATACTTTGTTCTTGAATGGCTTAATAAGGACCGGAAAGGTTTCCGGCAAGCCCGTGGTGAACCCTGCCGCGGGAAGCTGCTACTGCCCGTGCACAAGTTGGGGTGCTAAGGTACCCCTATCTTAGTACACCGAGAGGAGCCCCCGGGCCTGGGCCACACACGGTGCCGAGCGCTGTTGGGCCAGGCCCAAAACAGTGCACGAGCACACGCGGCCCACGGCAAGCCGTAAATCCCCTTCCACATCCGCCGCGTCCCTCCCTAACGGCACGCGTCGATTGCGGCGTCGTGGGAGAGATCGTGGCCACGTTCTTTAATGGGAAATGCGGAGCGTCCCCCACTTCTCCCTTAAAAGCAGAGGAAGCAGGGGCAGTTTCCCTCCTTCGCTTTCACTGCGTCTTCAACCTCCAGAAATCCCCCGCTGCCTCTTGCCTCCACTCCTCCTCCGCCGTCCTCTGCATCCGCGGCTCCGTCGAGTTCCTCACCCCTTCCCTCGCCGCCTCCGCCATGGCTCCAAAGGCCGAGAAGGCGAAAGCGGACAAGGCCAAGAGGGAGAAATCCGAGCAGGCGGCGAAGCTTGCCGCCCTGCGGAAGAGGAACGTGGTTTTCGCGCCGAGGCTCAGCGCGAGGGAGCTCTGGAACAAGTACTACCTCTTCTGGGCCAAGGAGACCAAAGCTCATCCCCGGACCAGAGTCTACCCCGCCGTCGCCAGAGATCTGTTTCCCGGCGGGTACTTCTTCTTCGCTGTCTTCTTTCACTGCGGCTTGTGCCCTCCGTTCTCGGAGTTTTTCTGTGACATCATGAACACATACAACCTCCTCCTCTTAGACTTCACCCCCAACTCCATCCTTACGATGGCGGTTTTCGCACATCTGTGCGAAAACTACATAGGGATCCATCCAAACGTAGCACTCTTTCGCCATTTCTCCATGCCTAGAGTAGAGGCTGGCGCTCCCCTCTCCGGCGGCATCTCCTGGATCTTCCGGTTGAATAAGAAGGAATCATACTTGAAGGGAGAACTCCGCAGCAAGTGGGAAGAATGGCGCGCAGATTGGTGCTGGGTAGTGGAGGATAGGCCGGAGCCCTTCACTGCGCCGCGCACAACAGCCATAGTGCGCGGCAGGGACTGGAGCGAGTTGGCCCCGGATGACGGCAAGCTCAACGTCGCCCTCATCAGGATACTTTGTCTCCGGGTAGCTAAACTGACCATCGGAGAGGTAGGGGCAGATTTCCTCCGCCGCCGCATTGCCCCTTTACAGGAAAGGAAAAGGCCAGCACGGGAGTTCGGCAATGCGGCGGATATTATGAGGCTGCGCCCGGGATTGAACTTCAACTTCACGGTGTTGGAGCTGAAGGGGATGGTCCAGGAGCTTTTCAAGCACGACCCGGCCCATCCGGAGTGGTTTAGATCTCCCCGGGGAGTGGTGCCGCTGTGCAACAGCACTGCTCGGGACTCCTTGCGCGCAATGATGCCCGCGTGTGACTCTCACAGCGTCGACCCCACCTGGATAGTGCCTTTGCCGGATGCAATTATGAGTTTCTTCGATAATCTGGTCGAGGTGCCCAAGAACGCCGAGGAGAACAAGGGTCTCACTCGGGCCACCACGGAGCGGGATCTAGCTTATATTGCTTCCCGGATGGAAGAGGCCGCCGCAGCTGCCGCGGCGGGGGACTTCGGATTCACCGTCGACGAGGCAGATGCTGCGGACGCGTCGTGCCAAGCAGAGGAGGCAGAGATCCGCAGACTGCTCAAGCTTCCGCCCGACGAGCTTGCCGGGGTTCCTTCCCTAAGGTACGCCAGGATTCCCGGGATTGTGAGCGAAGCCGCTGCAAGAGGCGAGGGTGCCGGAGGGAGCAGAGGTGCCGGAGGGAGCGAGGCCGCGGGGCAGGATGCTGGACCCAGCGGGCCTGCTGGGGAGGAGGAGGAAGACGTCGAGGCCGATGAAGACACCAGCGGATCTCTAGGACTCGACGACGACGCCTCCTCGTCGTCGGAGAACTCTCCACCTCCAGCAAGTCCCAAACAAGCGCCGGGGAAACGACTCCGCAAGGCGGCTACAGTGACGAGGACGCAGGCGCCCCGACAGCAGCCTGCTCGCCGGGCGACGCGAGCCACCAGGGCGAGCCAAACCGCGACGGAGGCGCCCCGCGCACCAGCCACAGCGGAGGCGCCCCGCGCACCAGCGCCAAGCGAAGGGGGATCCTCCCGAAGCGAAGCGGCCGCTCCGCCTGCTCCTCGGGCCTCGGCATCAACGGGGGCTGGGTCTTCGCAGCCCCCAGCCCCGGAGACCGCCAAGCGCCCGAGGGAGCCTTCTCCTCCTGCTCCTCGCGCGGGAGCACCTCAGGTGGAGTTCGATTTCTCCGCCCTCAGCGATGACGACGAGGAAGAGGAGTAAGTATCTGTAATTTGCAACTTCTTCGATTCTGTCTTGATTCTTTCTTTGATGATTCTGATGTTGTTCTTGCTTTGCTTCCAGGACACTGACCCAGCGGATGGCGAAGAGGGCCAGGGTCCCCGTGGTCGAGGTCGACGACGACTCGCCCGTCGCGGCGACAGGGGACGCGCCGGCGACGAACTTGCCGGATCAACCCGCTGCTCCGAGGAGCAGCCCCCAGCGCAGCCCCCAGCGTAAGTCTGGTCTTGAACTTTCCGTTCGTCGGGCGCGCTTAAGGTTTTTGCTTGTACTAATATCTTGTTGCCTTGTTTGTCTTGTGCAGAAGTGGAGCCGCAGCCGCAGGAGCAACCGGAGGTCACCCCCGAGGAGCTGCATGTTCCACCCTCCCCGCCAAGGGCGAACTCCCCGGCGAGGGAGGACACTCCGCCAAGGACGGGCTCCCCGCTAAGGGCGGGTAGCCCGACGAGGGTGGCCACCCCGACAAGGGAGGGCGCGGGCGGCCCTCCGCCAGCAGGGGCCACCGCTCCACCGCCAAGGGAGGACTCCCTGGCGAGGGAGCTTGTCGTTGAAGAAGTTCTCGAAGGTGAGTCTTGTAGCTTCTTCTTTTTGGACTTGTCTTTTTGGATATTTGCTTGATCTTTTCTTTTCTTCTTCTTCTGCTAGATCCTCCTACGCCGGAGCAGATGGAGACTGAGGCCACCGGCGAGGAGGACGCGCAAGGCGACGGCGGCAACGCCACTGCCGCTGATGGCATGGCAGGAGCCGACGAGCCTGTCGCTGAGGAGACTGCCCCGGCCGCAGACGCCGCTGCTGGGGAGGGGGACGGCGACCGCACTGCTGACCCGAAGGCAGCAGGAGCGTCAAGCGCTGCACCGACCGCCGACCCCTCTGCCGCCAAGGAGCAGCCAGGTGTTTATCTTGAGGCCCCCAATGGCGTCTTCATACAAGTCCCTTGGGGGTCTTCGTCGCGAGCCCCCGTGGAGGGAGAGACCTTTGATTGAGAGGTCCTCGCCTCCGCGGGGTTGAAGATTGTTGAGGCGCCTGGCGGGAGCGATGAGCCCGAAGAGGAGAAGCTGCTTCGCCGGCTCCTGGCCCTTTACCGGGCCAGGCAGGCGAAGCTGGACTCCCGGGAAGCTCTTGCCGCCAAGGCTGGGGTCGATCTGGAGAAGCGCGCTGCCGAACTCCGCGCCGCCAACCAGGCGGCCTTCCGCAACTTGGCGGAGGAGCGTGAACGGCTTGCCGAGGAGCAGCAAGAGTTCCTCCTGGAGAAAGCTAAGGCCGAGGAGCAGCAGCGACTGGTTGGTGAAGAGCTATCCCAGCGAGAAGGAGCGCTCAACCAGCGGAAGGTCGACCTCGACGCCCACAAGGACGACCTCACCGCCCGGGAGCAGGCCCTTGGCGGGGCCCTGAAGGAGGCAAAGGAAGCCGCTGCCGCCGCGGAAACCGCCAAGAGGGACCTAGAGCTCAAAGTGCAGCAGCTGGAGCAGTACCTGAAGGCGAGCGAGGACAGGGTCACCACACTCAATGTGAAGCGGGAGAAAGACGCCCACACCAACTCCGACCTTCAGGTTCGCCTCTCCAAGAAGGGCGACGAGCTCAAAGCCGCCAAGGATTCAATTGCTGACTTGGAGTTGAAGCTTTCTACTCTGACCGATTCCTTGGACGCCGCCCGGGACCGCGAAACAAAGCTGAAGGACGAGCTCCGCAAGGAACGAGGCCTGGTGGAGAGCGCGGTCGCCTCAGCAAACAACTTCAACCGGGCGGTGGAGCAATGGACGGAGGACCTGGTCACTTCCGCCGCCAACATCGACAAGGAGCTGATGGCGCTGAGGGTGGAGCACCTTGTGTACTCTCCGGACCCGAATCTCCCCCACAGCGCCAAGCTAAGTCTCTTCTTCAGGGGAGTCGCGCCGGCGCTTGCACGGCTGCAGGAGAACCTCCCCGCGCAGCTGGCCGAGGAGTCGCGCCAGCTCTGCGCGGGTACCTTGGAGCGCGTCCTGACGAAGATTGTCTACCGCAACCCTGGTATCAATCTTGTCAACGTCCTCCGCAGCTTGCCGGCCGACGCAGATATGGAGGCGCTGAAGGCGCAGGTCGCCCACATCATCGCCAAGGTGAACAAGATCTCCAGGCGTGAAGGCGATCGCGTAGATTAGGCCTCTTTCTTTTCACTTCCTTTGCCGCTGCAAAGTGTGCCATGAACATGAATCTATTAGTCATTGCGACAAGTTATCTTTGTAACGTATTATCTTATTTCTGGGCAATGAATGCGGTGTTATCTCCCTTGATTTTGGTCCTTTACTTTGTATGCTCCTCACCCTACGCTTTTAGGGAACTCGCCGGCAAGGGGCCTTTGCCGCGAGCGCTGAGTGCTGGACTCTGAGCAGCCTGCTGGCAAAGGGCCTTACCGGCAAGTAATCTTGCCGCAGCTAGTCGCAGCGCACTTAGCTTGCTGAGTGAACTCGAAAATGAAATAAGGGCGCGACACTTGTCGCAGCTCACTTAAGTCATTGAGCGTGCTCGGAAACAAGGTAAGGGTGCGGCTAGCCACGGGTAGGTTCCTCCGCGCACAGGTTTTCCATACAAAGTGTGGTTGTTCAAGGAAGATAACTAAAATTTTAAAAATTTGAACTGCTCAAATTCTGGTAACTTAGCTTTCATATATTGCTTGTTTCCCCGACAAGGCTTCTCTTTCTTGAACAGCACTGCAAGGCTTCTCTTTCTTGAACAGCACTTGGTTCATCCAGCACTTGGTTCACCCTCCACCTCCTTCCCCCCCGGCAAACTTGTGCGCGAGGAACATTCCTTCTACTTAAGAGGGAAAGGAAAAGAAGAGGGAAAACAAGTATAGGGCCTTTCGGCGTGCTAATGCTTACCGGGTATGTGTGTTGCACAAAATGCCAAACAATGCATGCAAATATCGAAGAAAAGCATGGAAATGGCAAATAGTACAAAACACAAAAGCTTTACTGATGCACGGGATCTGCGCCCGGCTTTGTACAAAGGATTACATGCGACAGCGGCAAGACTTGTACAAAAGGTGGTTGCCGGAGCGGATCACGGCAACCGCGCCTTATGGGTGAAACTTGCGAAGATGCTCTATGTTCCAGGAGTTGCTCACCGGTAAGCCTTCTTCGGTCTCAAGGCGGACAGCGCCGGGCCTTGTGACTTGTCTCACCCGATAAGGGCCTTCCCACTTCGGCGTCAACTTGTTGGAATTCTTGGCGGACTGAACACGCCGAAGAACAAGGTCTCCTTCCTCGAGACTCCTGGCCTTGACCTTGCGGCTATGATAGCGACGCAAGGCCTGCTGGTATCGAGCAGCTCGTACAGCAGCCTGGAGACGTTCCTCCTCGAGGAGCAATGCATCATCTTGTCGCAGTTGCTCTTGCTCGAGCTCATCATAAGCGAGCACCCGAGGAGATCCGTATACGAGTTCCGTGGGGAGAACTGCCTCTGCTCCATAGACAAGAGCAAAGGGTGTCTGCCCGGTGGCTCGACTTGGTGTCGTTCTGATTGACCAAAGAGCCGCCGGTAACTCCTCTATCCAGTTTCTTCCGCACTTGCGCAGCCTGTCGAAGGTTCTTGTCTTGAGTCCGCGCAGCACTTCAGCATTGGCCCTCTCCGCTTGACCATTGCTCCTCGGGTGAGCAACAGAAGCGAAACAGACCTTGGCGCCAAGGTCTTGGACATACTGCATGAAGGTGCGACTAGTGAATTGTGTGCCGTTATCGGTGATGATCCTGTTAGGGATTCCGAAACGGCAAACAATCGACCTGAAGAACCTGACTGCTGACTGTGCTATCACCTTTCTCACTGGTTCCACTTCTGGCCACTTTGTGAACTTGTCGATTGCGACGTACAAGTACTCAAAGCCCCCGACAGCACGGGGGAAGGGGCCGAGGATGTCGAGCCCCCAGACCGAGAAGGGCCGGGACAAAGGGATCGTCTGGAGAGCTTGAGCTGGCTGATGAATTTGCTTTGCATGGAACTGGCACGCTTCACACTTGGTTACTTGTGCAGTTGCATCTTGGAGAGCTTCTGGCTAGAAGAACCCTTGCCGGAACGCCTTCCCGGCAAGTGCCCTTGCGCCAATGTGGTGACCACATATCCCTCCATGTATCTCTGCCAACAGCTTCTGTCCATATTCTCTGGAAATGCACTTCAACCTGACACCATTGAGCCTTCTTCTGTACAGTTCATTGTCAACGAACTGGTACATACTTGACTGCCTGGTTATCTTCTCTATCTCTTCTGGGTCGTCGGGAAGTTCTCCAGTTTGCAGAAAACGGACGATCTGCTGTGCCCATGCCGGAGCCCGAGGCTCAACGGCAAGGACTAAAGGCACTAGGGCTGCTGCGGGAACCTCAGCTTCTACGGCAAGAACCTCCGGTTCTGCCGGAGCTGATGGCCCACCGACAAGCTCGCCGGGGCGAGGCTTGTCGGGAACGCTTGCTTCAACTGTACAGACCCTTGGATCTGCAGGAGCAAACTGTTCCTCAGCGTTTTGTTTGTTGATCTTGGGGACCTTGGCGGCGGCCTCTGGAAGATCCGCCGGCAAGTAGTCGCCGGAGATCGACTTTCTCTTCTTACTTTGCCCAACTGATGGTGTAACGGATGGTTGAGTTAGCTTGAGCAGGAAGGTCCCTGGTTCCACAGGTAACTTCATTGCAGCACACTTTGAAAGGCCATCTACAATATCATTCTGAGCTCTCGGAACGTGCTCCATTTGCAGTCCTTCAAAGTGTTCTTCAAGCTTCCTCACTTCATCAACATAGGCTTCCATCAAAGGGCTCTGGTAACTTTTGTTAACTTGTCGGACCACCAACTGAGAATCTCCCCGCACAATCAACTTCTTGATCCCAAGTTCGGCCGCTATCCTGAGGCCGGCAAGCAACCCTTCATACTCAGCAGTATTGTTTGTCGCTTGCTCCCTGGGAAAGTGCATTTGGATAACATACTTGAGGTGCTCTCCGATGGGCGCTATGAGTACCACGCCGGCACCGGCGCCTTGCAGCAAGAAGGCACCATCAAAGTACATTACCCATTCACTGCTTGCTTCTTGCACGGGGACGCTTGTCTCTGGAACTTCTTCATCGGGCGTTGGGGTCCATTCAGCTATAAATTCTGCCAAAGCTCTGCTCTGTATGGTTGAAGTACTCTCAAACTTGAGACCAAAGCTTGACAGCTCCAGTGCCCACTCGACGATCCTGCCTGTTGCTTCTGGATTGTGAAATATCCTCTTCAACGGAAAGCGAGTGACCACTGTTATCTCATGTGCTTGGAAGTAATGGCGCAGCTTTCTCGAGGCCATGAGGAGGCCGAAAAGCAACTTCTGCACCCTGGAGTATCTTGATCTAGCCCCCTGCAAGAGGGAACTTACAAAATACACCGGGCGCTGCACCATCTTCTTCCGCACCTCTCCATGTTCCTGCGCAGAGTTGTCCTTGTCGAGGCCAGAGCTTGTCGGTGGAGCCCCCTGCTTGTCGCTGGATTCGCTTGCCGGTGGTGTAGACTCCTCGTCGGCCTCCCTCTCCGCTACTAACGGAGCACTAACCACTTGATTGGTTGCTGCTAAGTACAGCAGCAACTTCTCCTATGGCCTAGGTGCGACAAGTATTGGAGTGGAGGATAGGTATCCTTTCAAGTCTTGCAGCGCTGCCTCCGCTTCCGGAGTCCATTTCATAGGAGCTGCCTTCTTCAAGATTTTGAAGAAAGGCAGGGCGCGTTCTGCAGACTTTGAAATGAACCTGCTGAGGGCAGCCACACAACCTGCAAGTCTCCTTACGTCCTTGACGCGCTTCGGGGCTTCGATCTGCTCGATGGCTTTAATCTTGTCGGGGTTGGCTTCAATCCCCCTCTAGGACACAAAGAACCCGAGAAGCTTGCCGGAGGGGACTCCAAAGACGCACTTTTCGGGGTTCAACTTAAGCTGGATCTTGCGCAGATTCTCGAACGTCTCTTCCAAATCTTGGATTAGTGTATCTTTGCTCTTGCTTTTGACCACTATGTCATCCATGTAAGCCTCTACATTTCTGTGGATCTGTGGCTCAAAAGCAGTGTAGACTACCCTTGCAAATGTGGAGCCTGCATTCTTCAATCCAAAGGGCATGCGTATGAAGCAATATGTGCCGCATGGAGTGATAAATGCAGTCTTCTCTTCGTCTTCCTCGGCCATGAATATCTGGTGATATCCTGAATATGCATCAAGGAAGGAAAGCAGCTCACATCCAGCGGTGGAGTCAACAATCTGGTCAATGCGCGGCAAGGGAAATGGATCCTTGGGACATGCTTTATTCACATCAGTGAAGTCTATACACAGTCTCCACTTCCCGTTGGCCTTACGCACGACAACTGGATTTGCTAACCACGTCGGATGGATCACGCCTCTAACCAGACCTGCTGCTTCTAGCTTCTTGATTTCTTCGGCAATGAATTCTTGGCGCTCCATGGCTTGCTTCCTGACCTTCTGCTTGACGGGCCGCGCATGAGGGCAAACAGCAAGCTGGTGCTCAATCACCTTCCTGGGAACGCCGGGGATGTCAGATGGTTGCCACGCAAACACATCGACATTCGCCCGCAGGAAGGCAACGAGCGTGCTTTCCTATTTGCTGTCGAGCGTAGCACTGATGGTGAAGGTACCACCAGTGCCGTCCTCCTTGGCGGACACCTTCTTGGTTGCCGGTGGAGCGGCCATCCCTTTCTTGCACTTGCCGGTGGAGCTCGATGGAGCGTCCTCGACGGCAGCGCAGCACTCCGAAGAGGTGCGTTTGCCGGAGTGGGCCCCAGAGCACTTGCCGGACTTGTTCTTGGTCTTCTTCCCCCCGGGAGCTTCAGCGGCAAGTGTGCTGCTCTCCGCTGCGGCTGCTGCATCCCGGTAGATCTTGTCGGCGCAGATAAGCGCGTCCTTCTTGTCGCCAGGGACAGAGATGACGCTTATCGGCCCCGGCATCTTGAGTATATTGTAGGCGTAATGGGAAGCTGCCATGAACTTGGCGAGGGCAGGACGTCCAAGTATCCCATTGTATGGCAATGGGATATCGGCAACATCGAAGGTTATCCTCTCCGTCCTGAAGTTAAGCTCCCCGCCAAAGGTCACTGGCAGAGTAATCTTCCCCTTGGGCTTGCTCCTTCCCGGGTTTATTCCTTGGAACGAACCGGTCTCTTCGAGCTCGCCATCTGGGATCTGGAGTTTCTTGATCACAGCTGAGGAGATCAAGTTTAGGCCGGCCCCGCCGTCAACCAACATTTTGGTGACCTTGAGGTTGCGGATGGTTGGTGAGACCAACATCGGCAAGCACCCGACCGCAGTGGTGCGGTCAGGGTGATCCTCAAGATCAAAAATGATGGGCGTGCTGGACCACTTCAGGAGCCTGCGTGACTCGATGGGCGGCTCAGCTGCGTTTACTTCCCGCACCCACTGCTTGAGTTGGCGGTGGGAAGTATGCAGAGAGGCGCCCCCGTCGACACACAAAACTTCTGTGGCCTTCTGGAACTCCTGCTCACTGTCATCACCTTCCTCCATGTCGTCGTCGTCGTCTTCCTCATCCTTGTCGCGGCCCCGGGGAGGTTGATCACCTTGCCGCTGCTTGGCCTTGCCGCGGCGTCCTCCCCGGCTATTGAATGGCCACTTCTTGCTCGGCTCTCCCCCGCCACCTTGGGCCTTCTCCTTGTCGCGACGCTCGTACTCAGCCTTCTGCTGTTCGACGAGGTACTCGACGCGCTTGCAGTTCGAAAGGTCGTGGCCTTTGGTGCGGTGGATCTTGCAGTATTGCTTGTCGGAGCCGTCCTGCTTGTCGGCTGCCGCTACAGGGGCAGGCTCCTTGCCGGAACCGCCAGCCTGTGCCTTCTTGGCGGGAGCCTCCTTGCCGGACTGCTCGACGGCAAGCACTTCCTTGCTCTTCTTTCTTCTGTTGTTCCGCCGCCGGCTCTTCTTTGCCGGGGCGGCATCCTTGCTGTCGCTTCCTCCTGCGCCAGCATCCTCTCCGGGGAGCCTCCTCCCTTCTTCGGCGCGCGCGCACTTGTCAGCCAGAGCATAGAGCTCGCTGACATCCCGAATCTTGGTCATGGCCATATCTTCCCGCATGCGGCGGTTACGCACGTTCTGGTGGAACGCGCTGATAACCGCGGCAGGGTGGACGTCGGGGATGTTGTGTTGCACGCGGCTGAATCGTTGGATGTACTTGCGCAGGGACTCTCCTTCCTTCTGGGCCAAGATGTGGAGGTCACTCTCCTGGCCGTGGGGTTTGTGGCCGCCCGTAAAGGCGCCAACAAATTGGTGGCACAGATCTGCCCATGAAGAAATGGAGCCTTCCGGCAAGTGCATAAGCCAAGAACGGACGTTCGGCTTAAGCACTAGCGGGAAGTAATTGGCGAGTATCTTCTCGTCGCGCCCACCTGCAGCCTGCACCGCGATGGTGTAGATGCTGAGGAACTCCGAGGGGTGCGTCTTGCCGTCGTACTTCTCCGGTACGTCGGGCTTAAAATTTTTCATGCTGGGCCACTGGACACGCCGCAGCTCACGGGTAAACGCAGGGCAACCTGCCGCGTACGGCAAGTCGCCTGGCTCACCGGGCGCGTGCGTGTCGACAGCGGTCCCAGCGCGCTGATCCGATTGTCGCCGGGCTTCTCGTCGGCGCTCGATTGTCGTTCGAGCATCTTCTTGCCGCCGATCGTCGAGGACTTGGTGCTGGTCCCGACGAGCCTGCGGATCCGACGACGCCGTGGAGTCGTCGTCGACGTTAATCCGGCGGGGTGGCGTCTTCTGCTTCCGCGGCGGGGAGTGTACGGTTGTCGCACCCCCGGCGGTCTTGTCGCCATCGGCCTTCGTCTTCTCGACTTGCCGCGGCCGCGAGGTCGCTGGCTGCTGCGGCGTGTCGTTGTTGGCGAAGGCGATGAGGCTTTGGATCGTCGCCCTCCAGTCTTCGGCTTTGTCTGCCGCTGGAGGGAAGTCGAGGAGCAGTTGCGCTCTTGCGAGAGCTTCTGCTGGAGAGGAGGGGAGCGGGGGCGAGCGGTGCGAGGAGCGGGATATGCTCGGACTCCTAACAGGGTTAGAAGGAGCAGTTTCCCGCCCCGGCGACCGCGCCTTGCTCGTGCCAGGACGATGGCCCTGAGCGTCCCGCGATCCTCCGGTTTGTCCTTGGCCCAGCAAGCGGATGGTAGCTCCTGTACCACGGCGCTGCTGGCCTGTCGTCTGCTGAGATGGACGTGGTGCGTCTACGGACACCGAGGCTCGGTCGTCCGTCTTGTCCTTGGACTTGGCGGTGCCGTGAGTTTCCTCGCCGGCGACCACCCTTCCGCCGGCGTCTCCTCCACCCACCGTTGGTTCTGGTGGTGGGGGAATCGACGCAGACGGGCCTGCGACCTCCGAAGCCTTCTTCTTCGGGGCCATGTTGCTGCTGATGAAGTTGTTGATGAAGCTGGAGAAGTTGATGAAGAATGTGCCCGCGTGAGCACCGGATCAGGTTCGCACAACCTCGACACCCCCTACCTGGCGCGCCAAAGATGTCGGGGGAAACTGTCCACCACGAGCACCTATGGGACCGGAGCCCCTTCTATGTTGCGGTAAGGGAGCGGAGGGAGCACGAAGAGCAGATCGAGGAGAGCACGCGGGCAGTTTACCCAGGTTCGGGCCGCGATGGACGCGTAAAACCCTACTCCTGCTTAGATTGTATTGAGTTCTTGGGCTCGGGAGCTTGAAGAGCTAGCTACACCGAGCAAGAAAGTTGTCTAGGTTCCGAACCTTCCTTACGTTGTGCATGGGCCTCCTTTTATAGCTCAAGGGGTCACCGACAGGTGTCAACGTAGAGGAGGGTAAAAACGTAACTTTGGTGGTACTTGTAACAGTGCGGGAACAGTGCATGAACAGTGGATGAATAGTGGTCTTCACCTAACCTTGACAGTGGGGGACAAGGGCATTAAATGCCCGTCACCGTCGACCCCAAAAGCACCCGTCCATGCGTCTCCGTTCGCCACGGCGGTAGCCTCGTCACCGTGGAGTGCCACCGTGTCCCCCAGGCTGCACAGCCATCCGCCACGCGTCCCTGGAAGGGCCCCAGGGCGACGCGTGGGCCGATGAGCTGGAGCGCGGGCACACAGTGCAGGCTTCCCCCGGCAAGCACCTTGCCGGGGTCTTGATCTTGCCGGGCCCGGAGGCTTGTCGCTCCCCGGGTCCTGCTGGGGCGTAGGGTGCGCCGAGGCATGTCTTCTGAGATGCAGTCTTCTGGTCTTCCTAGCAAGCTCCTCTTGCCAGGGCCTTGTGTTAATATAATATCCTTGAGCCTGGGACGGCCTTCCCGGCAAACTCCACTTGCCGGGGCCTTGATCTTCTGCCTTGTATACTTTGTTCTTGAATGGCTTAATAAGGACCGGAAAGGTTTCCGGCAAGCCCGTGGTGAACCCTGCCGCGGGAAGCTGCTACTGCCCGTGCACAAGTTGGGGTGCTAAGGTACCCCTATCTTAGTACACCGACAGTCGGGGGCGCGCGATGGTTAACTCCTACCAACCTCCCCCCTAGGAGCATGCGTTGATTGCTTTGTTTCGATGACTCGTAAATTTTTGCAACAATTATGTGAGTTCTTTATGACTAATGTTGAGTCCATGTATTATACGCACTCTCACCCTTCCACCATTGCTAGACTCTCTTGTACCGCGCAACTTTCGCCGGTACCATACACCCACCATATACCTTCCTCAAAACAGCCACCATATCTACCTATCATGGCATTTCCATAGCCATTCCGGGATATATTGCCATGCAACTTTCCACCATTCCGTTCATATGACACGCTTCATATTGTCATATTGCCATGCATGATCATGTAGTTGACATCGTATTTGTGGCAAAGCCACCATGCATAATTTTTCATACATGTCACTCTTGATTCATTGCACATCCTGCTACACCGCCGGAGGCATTCATATAGAGTCATACTTTGTTCTAGTATCGAGTTGTAATATCGAGTTGTAAATCCATAAAAGTGTGATGATCTTCATTATAGAGCATTGTCCCATGTGAGGAAAGGCCAAATAAATAAAAGAGAAGGCCCCTCCAAAAAAAGGGGGGGACAATTGCTACTATCTTTTTTTCCACACTTGTGCTTCAAAGTAGCACCATGTTCTTCATGATAGAGAGTCTCATGTTTAGTCACTTTCATATGCTAGTGGGAATTTTCATTATAGAACTTGGCTTGTATATTCCAACGATGGGCTTCCTCAAATGCCTTAGGTCTTCATGAGCAAGCAAGTTGGATGCACACCCACTTAGTTTATTTTGTTGAGCTTTCATACATTTTTGGCTTTGGTGCATCCGTTGCATGGAAATCCCTACTCACTCACGTTGATATCTATTGATGGGCATCTCCATAGCCCGTTGATATGCCTAGTCGATGTGATACTATCTCCCTCATTTTTGTCTTCTCCACAACCACCACTCTTTTCCACCCATAGTCCTATATCCATGGCTCACGCTCATGTATTGCGTGAAATTTGAAAGGTTTGAAAGAATAGAGTATGAAAACCAGTGCTTGGCTGAAAATCGGGGTTGTGCATGATATGAATATTTTGTGTGATGAAGAGGGATCATAGCCAGACTATATGATTTTGTAGGGATAACTTTCTTTAGCCATGGTATTTTGAGAAGACGTGATTGCTTCGTTAGTATGCTTGAAGTATTATTATTTCTTATGTCAATATAGACTTTTGTCTTGAATCTTTCAGATCTAAACATTCATGCCACAATAAAGAGAATTACATTGAAAATTATGTTGGTTAGCATTCCACATCAAAAATTCTGTTTTTATCATTTACCTACTCGAGGACGAGCATGAATTAAGCTTGGGGATGCTTGATACGTCTCCAACGTATCTATAATTATTGATTGTTCCATGCTATTATTTATGATGTTTTGGATGTTTAATGGGCTTTGTTGTACACTTTTATATTATTTTTGGGACTAACCTATTAACCCAAAGGCCCAGTCCAGATTGTTGTTTTTTTGCCTATTTCAGGGTTTTATAGAAAAGGAATATCAAACGGAGTCCAACGGAATGAAACCTTCGGGAGAGATATTTTTGGAGCGATATCTTCATGGGAGACTTGAGAACCACGGAATAGGGCACACGTGGCGTCCATGGGGGTGGGGCGCGCGCCCCCCTGCCTCATGGGCCACATGTTGGTCCCCCGATGCCCTCCTTCCTCCGATATATACCCATGTACCCCGAAAACATCAGAATATGAGAAAAAACCCTACTTCCACCGCCGCAACCTTCTGTTCCCGTGAGATCCCATCTTGGGGCCTATTCCGGTGCTCCGCCGGAGGGGGGATCTAACACGGAGTGCTTCTACATCAACACCATCGCCTCACCATGAGTTGTGAGTAGTTTACCACAGACCCTCGGGTCCATAGTTAGTACCTAGATGGCTTCTTCTCTCTCTTTGGATCTCAATACCAAGTTCTCCTCGGTCTTCAAGGAGATCTATTCGATGTAATCTCTTTTTGCGGTGTGTTTGTCGAGATCCGATGAATTGTGGGTTATGATCAAGATTATATTTGAGAAATATTTGGTTCTTTTCTGAATTCTTTTATGTATGATTATAATATCCTTGCAAGTCTCTTCGAATTATTGATTTGGTTTGGCCTACTAGATCTATAATTCTTGCAATGGGAGAAGTGCTTGGCTTTGTGTTCAATCTTGCAGTGTCCTTTCCCAGTGACAGTAGGGGCAGCAAGGCACGTATTGTATTGTTGCCATCGAGGATAAAAAGATGGGGTTTGTATCATATTGCTTGAGTTTATCCCTCTACATCATGTCATCTTGCTTAAGGCGTTACTTTGTTCTTATGAACTTAATACTCTAGATGCATGCTGGATAGCGGTCGATGTGTGGAGTAATAGTAGTAGATGCGGAATCGTTTCGGTCTACTTGTCACGGACCTGATGCCTATATATAATGATCATGCCTAGATATTCTCATAATTATTCGCTTTTCTATCAATTGCTCGACAGTAATTCGCTCAACCATCGTAGAATTCTGCTATCATGAGAGAAGCCACTAGCGGAACCTATGGCCCCGGGTCTATTCTCAACATATCAATCTACAATATACTTTAATTTACCATTTTTACTTTCTGTTCTTATATCCAAAAATACCAAAAATATCAAACTATCATATCTATCAGATCTCACTTTCGTAAGTGACCGTAAAGGGATTGACAACCCCTTATCGTGTTGGCTGTGAAGTTGTTATTTGTTTGTGTAGGTGCGAGGGACTCGCGCGTGGTCTCCTACTGGATTGATACCTTGGTTCTCAAAAACTGAGGGAATACAACGCAAGCTCGAGAAGTAGCAATTAGCATGCCAAAAAAATGGCAACCATCCAAACAAAGACCAATCTTTGGGTCATGACCAAAATTTTGGTAAGGTGCACTTTGGCCACAATCCAAACACACGCAAACACCCAGCTCGTCGAGGATGCACAAGGCACCGGGATGCGTCCGCGGAGTGGTGTAGCGAGGCCAACTGCATCCTCAGAACCTGAGACCATGCCGGGTCGTCTTGCTTTTTCAATAACATGCGTCGATCGCATGTGAGCAAAGGGCATCTCCAACGTTGCCACGACCGTGGCTGACTACCCTGGCACACCAAAAACCCTCGTCCCTCGCGCCGTTGCGTGGTGCGTTCCCAGCCGGCGCCAGCTGCCCGCATTCATGTCGTCCGTCCGTATGCCGTCGTTAAGAGGCTCGGTGCCCGAGGAACCAACTCCAGCGACTTAATGGCGCACCAGGATGCTTGGCCTCGCCGGAATGCGCTACTTAAAGCGGCAATGCCCAGCTAACCTCCACACCATAGCGCATCGTTCTCCTACCTGGCACCACATCCGCCATTACCGCAAGCGCGAACGCTCTGCGGGAGAGCTTGTCTTCGGGGATGGAGCTCGAGGTCGCCACACTCGCTCAAGTCGTCGCACAAGCGGTGGCCACGCTGGCGGGCGATGACGGGAGCACCGTCAGCCACGCGTCCTACTTGCCGTCGTCCAACGTCCGGCACCGCCGAGGTCGAGGACTCCTCCGAGGATGAGTAGGGCATCGGAGGCGGCAGGGCATGGTGTGCCAACTGGCCGGTCCATCTCCCGTGTTCTACTTTTCCTCGCCGGAGACCGCACCTTCACTTCACGGGTCTTGAACCCCGCCCCCGTACATGGAGATCGCAGATGGAGGACATCGGTCGCCACCATAGAATAGGTTTAGGGTCGGGTTTCTTTTATTTTTCTGTCCTATAAAAGTTCGAAATGTTATGAAAATCTGTCGTGTTTGCATTAATCTCGGTCGGTGTATATGAACTTTCACAATAATATAGTATATTGTAGGAGTACTAGCAAGAGGCCCGTGCGTTGCACGGAAGATCAAGATCTTGTGGGAGAAAAGGATGAACGAGGGAAGGCCTTATCTGCAAATGCACATTCACGCATTTCACATCTACGGGAACCTACGAAAGGGTTAACGTAAATTGCCTCTCTCTCTCCTCCCCTGATTTTCATGGTGGTGGGCCCCTCCCTCCCCCCAATCTACAATCAATAGCTCACACGTTTCACATTATGTTAATTACGTAACTGGGACTACGTAGGTGTAGCATTACTCGTCCTAAAAAAACCAACTAAGCCAACCTCCCAGCATATCGCGTGGGAAAAGACCCGGCCGCGCCGTTTTAGTCGGGATTACCGGATTACTAGTAGTAGTATCGATGGATAGCGCGAAGCATCAAGTTTTTTTTTAGGGGGCGAAGTACCAAGTTTAAAAGGAAAAAAGGCGGTACACTCATAGCACCCCTGTCGCGGTCGCATTGCACCCCACACACGTTCGGTCCTGCACACGGCTCACGCAAACGGAACGCGGTTCAGCTTGCCTCTTCACAGACACGTGTGACTGCACTTGGAGAAACCGACCATGCGCCAAACTCCGCCTGCCCACCGCGCGAAAATCCTCCCCCCACCCAAAAATTCCCCCCAAATCCTAGATTCAACCGCCCTTCGGCCAACT
>LR738710.1:70408554-70451528 GCA_902687465.1 Secale cereale
TCCATTCGCTCCGCCAAAGCCGCCCTCCCCGCCACGCCGATACGTCGGTGCCGCGGTTCGTCGAGGGGACGCACGGCGATCCTCTCGCTCCCATAGTATGCTCTCGTAGACTGATGTCCTCTAGCCGCGCTGCCACCGCTGGCGACGTTCTAGTGGAGGCGCACGGCGGTCAGCGCCGCCACCGCTGGCGACGTTCGTGTGGAGACGCATGGCGGTCAGCTTCTCCCACGGTACGCGCATTCTAGACTGAGGCCCCGTGCATGTCGGTGTAGCGCTGAATGTTAGCTGATAGACGCTGTTAATCTCACTGTATGCCAAAGTAGTTTACAGTCAATATGCTCTGCTTAAGAAGCTTCCTTGCCCTGTTCTGCACTCAATCTGCTTAGCTGAGATGGCATGCCAAGGCCGATTAGTTGCTAAAATATCCTACCATATATTTATTGTGACGTAGATTGCCATGGTCTAGTAGCCAATCTGTTAGGTGAAATAGCTCTACACTGTTTTATACTCGATCTTTGTTGCTGCGATGGCCTTCGATAGTTCGATGGCTATGTGCTCGGCCTCATTGAATGCTGAAATAGCCTGCCATAATTTAGCACTCAAATTTGTTTGCTGAATTAGCTTTACATATATTTCGTTACTTATATCTGCTCGTCCAAATATCTTGCCATAGCTTTAGACATCGACCTAGGTATTTTCTTCTGGACTTCATAAAAAAGCATATATGTTTTTCCTGTAATATCTAGTAGAAGAACTAATTTGTATGTCTAACAGATGGACATGACTTGGATAACTTCTGCTCGAAGATTCTCCGCTACATATGTCGAGCGGGTTGAAAACTTCATGAACTTTATTAGAGCTAAGTACGGTGGTCCGAAATCAGATGTGCTCTGCCCGTGTAGCAGTTGTATGAATTCAGTTACAAGACCCTAGTCAACTGTGCAAAATCATCTATACTTGTATGGGATGTCGGTCACATATACTAGGTGGGTTCATCATGGTGAAGCTGTGAATGTCAATGTTATTGACTACGTGGAAGCAGCAGATCACCATCTTGATCTGCCTGATGCTCAGGTGCAAGAGGAGGAGGAGGAGGTGGTGGCGGAGCCAGTCAGTTTGACCAACATTGAAACAATGCTACGAAATGCTCGTGCATTCCGTGAACTTTCACCTGCAGAAGAAAAACGGTGGGCCAATGCAACGTGGCTGTCACCCCAGGAAATAAGCTGTCAGTATTCTCAGCTATGGTCACCTTTCTTCAGGTGAAGACATCTGAGCGGATGACGAACAAATCATTCGATGTGATGTTGGCTGGTTTCCGCAAAGCTTTCCCAGATGCATCTGAGCTGCCACACACCTATAGTAAAATGAAGAATTTCCTTCATGCAGTTGGAATAGGATATGATATGATCCATGTTTGTAAGAATAATTGTGTTCTACTCCGGAAGGATTATGCCAACTTAAGTGAATGCCCGAAATGCAAATCATCAAGATGGAAAGATGGTGATGTTGTGAACAGGATTCCTCATAATGTTCTGAGGCATTTTCCAATTACACCAAGATTGCAGAGGTTGTTTCATGATGCTGAAATAAGAGAGGATATACTATGGCATTCTAGGAACCAGGAGTACAGAGATCAGAATGTAATGAGCCATCCATCACATGGTAGTGAGTGGAAAAGCTTCAATCAGAAGCACGAAAAGTTTGCCGCTCACCCGAGAAACATTAGAGTTGGCTTAGCTTCAGATGGATTTAACCCATTTGGCCACCAGAGCGCCACATATAGCATGTGGCCAGTGCTTGTTATCCCTTACAACATGCCTCCAAATGTCTGCACCAAACAATCAAACTACATGATGGCCTTGCTCATCCCAGGTCCAAAAAGTCCTGGAAAGGATTTTGATTTGTTCATGGAGCCTCTTGTGGAGGAACTTCAATAGCTTTGGAAGGGTGTTCTCACTCGAGACCTATATAGCAGCCCACCAGTTGATTTCTTTCTGCGTGCTGTTATAATTTGGTGCATCCATGATTATCCGGCTTTGGGCACTATGTCAGGGCGGACGACACATGGATACAATGCATGTGTTCGCTGTGACAGGAATCCGTTGTCATACGCAATACTTAGCAAGTTCTGCTACATTGGACACCGCCGTTTCCTTGCCAAGGACAGGCCGCATCCTAGAAAATACCGAAGACATGTGTTCAATGCAAAGCATGAAAACTGTGATGCGCCAAAGAGGCTCACAGCTGATGAGTTGCAAGTGGAATTAGAGAAGGTCGGGCATATTACACAAGGAAACCATCCTGATAATGGTAGCGGGAAAAGGAAGCGTGGAAGGGCAGAAGAGAGATTATTGTTTACTCGCAGGTCCACTTTGTTGGACTTGGAGTATTGGAAAGATTTGGATCTGCGGCACAATCTTGATGTGATGCACATCGAGAAAAATATATGTGACAGCATTATCGGCACACTTCTTAATAATGAAGGCACAATGAAAGATACCTTAAAATCTAGGATTGATTTGACACACCTGGGTATCAGAGAGTATTTGCAGGTGCAAGATGAAGGTAAACCACGAGATATGGCACCAGCTGTGTATGTCTTGGCCAAGGTAAAAAAAGAAAAGAATTATGCGAGGTCCTGTCACGTGTGAGATTCCCACTTGGATTTGCTTCCAACTCTAAAAGGAGAGTCAGTGAAGATGGAAACAAGGTACAAGGGTTGAAAACTCATGATTGCCACGTCCTACTTCAAAGGGTTTTACCTGTTATCCTTAGAGGATTGGGCCGCCCTGACTTATACAGAGCAGTTGTAGAGTTGGGACAATTCTTCACGGACCTCTGCAGTAGAAATATCAGGATAGATGCTTTGGAGCATCTTAGAGACAAGATACCAACTATCCTATGCGACCTTGAGAAGATATATCCTCCAGCCTTCTTTGATGTGATGGTGCATTTGGTTGTTCATCTACCTGATGAGGCACTACTTTGAGGTCCAGTACAGTATGGCTGGATGTACCCTATTGAAAGGCGGCTAGGCACTTTCAAGGGCTATGTTAGGAACAGAGCTAGACCCGAGGGTTCCATTGCAGAGGCCTACATAGCTACAGAAGCGTTGACATTCTGCTCAAAATACATTGAAACAACTGATCAACTTAGCAAAGAGGTGGATGAAGACAATCCCGGGCTCAATGTTTTCGATTATTCTGTTCGAGTTACAGGGAAGAGTCGGCAAGAGGACAAACCTAAAGATTTGGACAAAATGGTTTGGTATGTGTTGAATAACTGTCCTGAGATGCTACCTTATATCAAGTAAGTGCTAAGTACTGTAGCTTATACATCGTAATCTACTAAACTTGCAGCACATTCTTATATATTTAGATGTTTGATGCGATCACTATGTTGTGCAGCCTCTACAAAAAAGACTTACTGCCGCAAAATCCAAGAAACATTGACAAACTGGTTATGGCAAGATTTGCGAAATGGTTCAAGATCCATGTAAGCTTTTGAATTGCATTGTCAGTTTTTTTAATATATTGAGTACATAAGATGATCAGCTTGTCTATTTTCTAACCATAGGTTAAGAAGATGCGAGAGGATGGGCATGCAGTTGATGATGCCCTTTACTCACTAGCAATGGGTCCTGATACTCGGGTAAGACATTATGAATCTTGCGTTGTTGGAGATGTGCGCTACAACACCCTTGCACGAGACGAAGGCAGGAAGACACAAAACAGTGCCATCATGAGCACGGATACATATGACAAAGAGACAACTGAAATGTATGCTAACATAACAGACATTGTTCAGTTGTAGTATATCTCTAGTTTCGAGGATCATCGGTGTGTGGTTCTGTTGTGCTGTCGTTGGTATAACCTGTTTTCCAGGATCGCAAAACCCAGAGCTGATGATTATTTCAAATCCATCAATGTCAAGGCGGCGTACCAGACCAACGAGCCTTTTATTTTGGCAAATCAAGTAACACAGATATTTTTCCTGGAAAACACATTTGCACGTAGCGCTGACTGGAGAGTATTGCAAAGGTTTGAGCAGAGGAATTCATTTAATGAAGTTGCACAACAAGATGATGCTTACACTGCTCCTGATGTACAAGATAACACAGATGTTCCTAATATCTTTGAGAACCATCACACCAATGACGCCGACGAAGATTGCCTGTCGTGCTATGGACATACAAGAGTTGATCAAGAAGAAGCCAACGTTCGAGGACGTTGAGGACGAAGAAGAAGATGACACCGTGGGGAATTACGACTCAGACTGATACACATGGCGAAGATGTTGATGATGCTGCTGTGGATGATGATTACATTGCTTTTGTCGTATTTTCCTGTCAGAAGACGTTTTTATCTACTATGTGAAATTGTGTTTGCTATGACAACTGAAACCCGATGAACATGTTGTTTAGTATTTTCCTGTGAGAACATCACTTGTTGTGTATGCTGATTTGTGTTTGGTGATTGTATGCTGACTAAACATGATGACATTGTTGTTTAGTTGTACTCATATTTGGATGTGAAACTTGAATTTGATGACATAGTTTGATGTTGGATTGCAATTTGCTCGACGTCTTCGAATGAGAACAAAGCTGACCCGACAGGGCCTCTGCTAATTTATTTATTTATTACCAAAAGGGCCTCTGCTATTTATTTATTTATGAGCAAAAGGGGATACCCCCTGATTTCCGTTAATAGAAATCATTAGATGTTCACAACACTACGCCCAGCCTGCTACACAGGTTTCATTCATTACTAGTTTCAGCAAATTGCTCATGTCATAGCCACCGAATACATCACGAGTGCTACATACACTACAAATAAAGAGACAATCATCCTACAAAGCACATCAATTTTGCCCATTATCTTCATAAGCTCTTTCATCTCCTCATTGTTGTCAAGGCCGTTCAGCAGCTGTTGCTTGGCCATGATTAGAGGTACTGCATATTTAACCTTCTGCTCCGCATCTTCCTCTTCTGCCGTTCCTTCAGTTACTTGTCCAACACCCCAACCTGCTGGTATTGGGATTCCTCGGCTAACCAAATAATCAGCGTAGTTGCACTCCCCCACATCAGCAACTTCCCAGAAATACAAATCACACGAATCTTCCCTTTTCGGCACGAATCAAATTGGAAGATCATCAACCAAACTATTAAGAAAATCAGCGACTGAAAGCAGCAGAACAACACTTAAACATATTATTACCCCATGATTCGGGCATTTGTTGAAGACTCGGCCAGGGTCGGGGAATGTGGTTGAGACGCGACGTATGACTTTGTGTGATTTGCAGCAGTGGACCACACCAATGGCAGCGGGTTGCAATGAGCAACCAGCTGCGGTGCGTGTGCCGGCGGGGGAGTGATGAGACCCACAAGCGATGGTACGGGTGGCGACTTGGTGCATATTTGGTTGTTGCCTGCTGAAGAGCAGATGGACGAGCAGCCAGCGGACATGGTTGCTGCGGCCAGAGCTTGTGATGCTAGGCAGAGTAAGTAGAGAAGAGGAGAAGCGAATGTTGGATATGTCAGTTTCATTACTTGCAGAGTAGCATAGCACCATATATAGTCATAGTCTAGATTTGGATTCGAACCAGCTACAGGAGCACGTCTCTTTTTTTTCTAAAACTCAACAACGTCTCTTTACCGGTACACTAGCTTGTTCTGTACGCCTTCTCAAGTCTTTGATTCCTCCACCTGACATCTGGGGCCCACCGGAAGGGCCTCTGTATTTCGCGAAAAAAATGTGCCCCCCACTGACAGGTCGGACCCTCCAGCTATCTTCGCACGCAAGGAAGTGCCTCCTTATTACGCACAAAAATATGAATACTCCCCCTGCCAGCTGGAACCCAGCATCGTGGGAGGCTGACTTGTGGGCCTACCAAGTTGACGGAGACAGAGGGCTTTGTCAACTTATTCAATATGAACGATTCTAGCTCCAGTTACCGTACGATGTTCATCCAACGGCAGTAGTGTTTCTTCAACCTCTAGTCTTCTCGCTCCAGCTGCCCAAACCAACGCCGGTCGTGCCGCGTGCTCCTGCCTCCCGTTGCCGGCTGTGATGCCGCTGAGGCCTCACCGCCCCCTACTACTCCCATCGCTGGCCAAGGCATCCCTCTACTCACCCACACCCCCTGTTATTCTGCGGCGACGGCAGCCTCACACCGCTGCCGAACCAGTGAACCATCGTACTCCTCTTCGCGTGGGCATCCAGTGCCGCGTCTTCCCCGGCTCCACGTCGTCCCCTTCCTAGGCCTCGTCGTCGTCCACCGCCTTGGTTCTCTCGGCATGGCGTGGTCAATTTGGTCAACGACCGACTTCCATCAGAAGAGTACTGTACGTGAAAAGGCTCACGGCTGGGTCCACGGCCACAGCCTAGTTTTTTTTGTGATTTGCCAAATAAGTCGCTTTGTCAGGTCTGTTGGGCTACAAATCTTTCAAGACGAGGAGAGCTTCATTCGGCTAGCCGAGAAAATGGCCTATCAGTAATGAGAAATTGGCTGTACATTTTTAAAACACATCAAACCGGCAATTAGTTTCAAATATCTTTTTTTCATTTCGAGATTTTAAATTGCATTGATTTTTTATGCATGGACAATTAGTTGGATTTTATATTGCTATGCATTTATTTTTAAAATTGGTTTGAATGTGACTCGAAATTTCGGGATTAAAAACAGTTCGGACCGCACCGAAATATGCAAAATTTTGTATAATTTTTTAACCATGGCCACAATATGGGCTGTAATGCTAACAAAAAGAATATGGGCTCCAAAAAAACCTTAAGAATTAGCAAATGGGCTGTAAATTATTAGAAATAATGGCTGATGGGTTGTATGATGTTTTCCACAGATTTGAGGCCTTCCTATAAAAAGGTTGACGCACAAGCAGTGACTGTTGGATGTCCATCCAACGGCCGTCGTGCTTCTTCAATCTCTGCTCTTCCTGCTCCAGCCGCTCAAACAAGCGCCGGCGGGACTGCCTGCTACCTCCTCCCTGTGGCCGGCTGTGCTGCCGCGCAGGCCTCACCGCCCAACCGTACTCACATCGCTGGCCTAGCCATCCCTCTACTCACCCACAGCTGCTGTTATTCTCCGGCGACGGCAGATGAACCAGTAAACCGTCGTACAGTCGTACTCCCCTCCGCGTGGCACACAACTGTCGAGTCTTCCATGCCCCGTGTTGTTCCCTTCCTAGGCCTCGCCATCGTCCACCGCCCTGGTGCTCTCGGCGCGGCGTGGTCAATCTGGTTAACGATCAACTTCCATCGGAAAAGTACTGTACGTGGAGAGGCTGACAGCTGGGTCCACGGCAGCCGCAAGGAAGTGCCTCCTTATTACACGGAAAATAATTATTCCTCCACCTGACAGCGGGGACCCACCGGACAGGCCACCGTATTTGGCGAAAAAACGTTTACTCCCTCATTGCTGGGACCCACCGGACGGGCCACCGTATTTCGTGAAAAAAAACGTTCCCCCCGCTGTCAGCTCGGACCCACCGGAAGTGCCTCCTTATTACGCATAAAAAATGAATACTCCCCCTGCTAGCTGGGACCCAGTATAGTGGGAGGCTGACTTGTGGGCCTACTAAGTTGACGGGGACGGAGGGCTTTGTCAACTTAGTCAATATGCATGATTCTTGCTCCATTGACCATACGATGTCCATCCAACAGCCTAGTGCTTCTTCAACCTCTGGTCTTCTCACTCCAGCCGCCCAAACCAGCGCCGGTCGTGCCTCGTGCTCCTGCCTCCCGTGGCCGGCTGCGATGCCATGGAGGCCTCGTCGCCCCCTACTATTCCCACCGCTGGCCAGGCCCATGCGGCGACGGCAGCCTCACACCGCAGCCAAACCAGTGAACCCTCGTACTCCTCTCCGCGCGGGCTTCCACTGTCGCGTCTTCCCCGGCTCCGTGTCGTCCCCTTCCTAAGCCTCGCTGTCGTCCACTGCCCTGGTGCTCTCGGCGCGGCTTGGTCAACGTGGTCAAGGAACGACTTCCATCGGAAGAGTACTGTACGTGGAGAGGCTGACAGATGGGTCCATGGCAGCCGCAAGGAAGTGCCTCCTTATTACGTGGAAAATAATTATTCCTCCACCTGACAGCAGGGACCAACCGGACGGGCCACTGTATTTGGCGAAAAAAAATGTTTCCCCCCTGACTGCTGGGACCCATCGGACGGGCCACCGTATTTCACGAAAAAAACGTTCCCCCCGCTGTCAGCTCGGACCCACCGGAAGTGCCTCCTTATTACGCACAAAAAAATGAATACTCCCCCTGCTAGTTGGGACCCACCTTGGTGGGTGGCTGACTTGTGGGACTACTAAGTTGACGGGGATGGAGTGCTTTGTCAACTTAGTCAATATGAACGATTCTAGATCCAGTGACCGTACGATGTCCATCCAACGACCGTAGTGCTTCTTCAACCTCTGGTCTTGTTGCTCCAACCGCCCAAAGCAGCGCCGGTCGTGCCACATGCTCCTGCCTCCCGTGGCCGGCTGTGCTACCGTGGAGGCCTCACAGCCCCTACTATTCCCACCGCTGGCCAGGCCCTGCGGCGACGGCAGCCTCACACCGCAGCCGAACCAGTAAACCCTCGTACTCCTCTCCGCGTGGGCTTCCACTGCCGCGTCTTCCCTGGCTTCACGTCGTCCCCTTCCTAGGCCTCGCCATCGTCCACCGCCCTGGTGCTCTCGGTGCGGCGTGGTCAACATGGTCAAGGAATGACTTCCATCGGAAGAGTACTGTACGTGGAGTGGCTGACAGCAGGGTCCACGGCTGCAGCAAGGAAGTGCCTCCTTATTACGCGTAAAATAATTATTCCTCCACCTGACAGCGGAGACCCACCGGATGGACCACCGTATTTCGCGAAAAAAAACATTTCCCCGTGACTGCTGGGACCCACCAGCTACATCTTCGCACGCAAGGAAATGCGTCTGGGCAAAAAAAAACATTCGCCCCCGTGACTGTTGGGACCCACCAGCTACATCTTCGCACGCAAGGAAGTGCCTCACAGTCGGCACCCACCTGGTCGAAGCGTACGTAGCGTTTTCATTCTGGTCGCGAACGTGTACGTACATATTGGCCGATGTAGAGGCGCGCACATGTTGTAGTAGAGGCGCACACGTAGCATGTACACGTACGTACAGCGGCCAGTGTGCAAGAAAGAAAATACGGCCACGTACGTACATACAGGCAGGGTCTCGAATGCCTACTCGCGCATACATACGGCCAGGGCTCGTGTACATGGCTGGGTCGGAAGAGAAATAGCGTTGTCGTCGTGTTCATGGGGAGCCAACCGGCTGGGTCGGAACGGAATGTGTCGTCGTGTTCATCGGGAGGGCTTGGACGGAACAGTCGATGGAAACGAGGTCTGGCGTACCGCAGAACGGAGGAAACGGCCTTGTGTTCGACTGGCCACGTTCAAAACGGGATCATGTTCATCGGGAGGGGTCTGGCGTACCGCAAAACGGAGGAAACGGACCTCCTACGGTCGAAACGGGGGTCCTATTGATCTGGAGGGGTGTGGCGTACCGCAAAACGGAGGAAACAGACTTGTGTGGGAGCGCTACGGTCGAAATGAGGGTCTTGTTCATCAGGAGGGGTGTGGCGTACCGCAAAACGGAGGAGACGGACTTGTGTTGGAGCGCTACGGTCGAAACGGGGGTCTTGTTCATCGGGAGGGGTGTGGCGTACCGCAAAACGGGACTCCACGGGATACTGTTCATCACCACCGTCGACCCCCTCCAGCCTCAACGGGCTACTGTTCATCCACTATCGACCTCCTCCAGCCTCCACCTGCGACTGTTCAGCCTCCACCGCGCACTACTCCACAGGCTACTGTTCAACCAGCCCTCTCCACGGGCTCCTGTTCAACCACCCCTCCACGGGCTACTGTTCATCCAGCCCTCCACCGTCTACTATTCATCCAGCCCTCCACCGTCTACTGTTCATGCAGCCCTCCACGGGGAGGTCCTATTCAGGCAGCCCTCCACGGGGTCCTGTTCATGCAGTCCCAACCGGCTCGATCGAACGGGGTCCTGTTCATGTAAAAACAACACCACGGGGTCCTGTACAGCCACCCCACCGGGAACTGTTCATCCAAACCCCCAGCAACGCTCACTGTTCATGCAGAGGCGGCATCGATCGGCTTCAGTTAGCAGCAGTAGCGAAGGAATTGCTCGATCGGGTTCAGTTAACAGCCGTCGATCGATCGCTCGGATTCAGTAACGCGTAGCCTGCAGTGCAATAGCTCGGGTTCAGTTAGAGCCCAACGCCTCGCACCCACGCGCGTGCGTGCGTGTACGAGAGAAACGCGCATCGCTCGGCCCCGACCACCCATCGTAACCGGGAACACCCCGATATTTTCCTCGCCCTCGCTTCTACCACGGTTTTTTTCGTCATGGACGGCCCAAAGAATTTCATGCAGCTGCGTCTCCGGCCCGCCCAGGACGAAAAGCCCATTTTCTGTCATGATTTTTGTCATAGAAGTAGGACCCCCCCCACACACACACATCTATGATGATACCGTGTTTTGTCACTATTATTGTCATAGACGTGGCATAAGTATGACAGAAAAAAGTTTCGTTCGGCCCAAAATGTCACGAATGTGTCTTATTTTTGTAGTGCTATATGGATGCCTCCGGCGGTGTACCGGGATGTGCAATGAATAAAGAGTGACATGTATGAGAAATTATGCATGGTGGCCTAGCCACAAATACGATGTCAACTACATGATCATGCATAGCAATATGACAATATGAAGTGTGCCATATGAACGGAACGGTGGAAAGTTGCATGGAAATATATCTCGGAATGGCTATGGAAATGCCATGATAGGTAGGTATGGTGGCTGTTTTGAGGAAGGTATATGGTGGGTGTATGGTACCGGCGAGAGTTGCGTGGTACAACAGAGGCTAGCAATGGTGGAAGGGTGAGAGTGTATATAATCCATGGACTCAACATTAGTCATAAAGAACTCATATACTTATTGCAAAAATTTACGAGTCATCAAAACAAAGTAATCAATGCATGCTCCTAGAGGAAGGGTTGGTAGGAGTTAACCATCGCGTGATCCCGACCTCCACACAAAGGATGGCACTCAATAAATACCTCATGCTCTAACTTCGTCACATAGCGGTTCACCATACGTGCATGCTACGGGAATCACAAACTTTAACACAAGTATTTCTCAAATTCATAATTACTCCACTAGCATGACTCTAATATCACTATCCTCATATCTCAAAACAATCATCAAGTATCAAACTTCTCATCATATTCGATGCACTTTATATGAAAGCTTTTACTATATTCATCTTGGATGCCTATCATATTAGGACTGGTTTTATAACCAAAGCACATTACCATGCTGTTCTAAAAGACTCCCAAAAGGATATAAGTGAAGCATGCGAGATCAACAATTTCTACAAAATAAAACCACCACCGTGCTCTAAAAGATATAAGTGAAGCACTAGAGCAAAACTATCTAGCTCAAAAGATATAAGTGAAGCACATAGAGTATTCTAATAAATTCTAAACCATATTTTTCTCTCTCAAAAGGTGTGTCCAGCAAGGATGATTGTGGCAAACTAAAAAGCAAAGACTCAAATCATACATGACGCTCCAAGCAGAACACATATCATGTGATGAATAAAAATATAGTCCAGAGTATAGTTACCGATAGATGAAGACGAAAGAGGGGATGCCTTCCCGGGGCATCCCCAAGCTTAGGCTTTTGGTTGTCCTTGAATTTTACCTTGGGGTGCCTTGGGCATCCCCAAGCTTAGGCTATTTCCACTCTTTGTTCCATAGTCCATCAAAGCCATACCCAAAACTTGAAAACTTCACAACACAAAACTTAGCCAAAAATCTCGTGAGCTCCGTTAGTATAAGAAAACAAACCACCACTCAAAGGTACTGTAATGAACTCATTCTTTTTTTTATATTGGTGTTAAACCTACTGTATTCCAACTTCTCTATGATTCTTATCCTCCAATACTACTCATAGATTCATCAAAATAAGCAAACAACACACGAAAAACAAAATCTGTCAAAAACAGAACAGTCTATAGTAATCTGTAACTTTTGAATACTTCTGTAACTCCAAAAAAATTAAAATAAATTGGTAAACATGGGGAATTTGTCTATCAATCATCTTAAAAAATAATTAAATAAATAGCACTCTCTAGTAAAATCTGGTGACTAATCTCGTGAGCGCTAAAGTTTCTGTTTTTTACAGCATGATCATATAAACTTCACACAAGTCTTCCCAAAGGTTCTACTTGGCACAAACACTAATTAAAACACAAAACCACATCTAAAAAGAAGCTAGATGCGATATTTATTCCTAAACAGAAGCAAAGAACAAATAAAATGAAATTGGGTTGCCTCCCAACAAGCGCTATCGTTTAACGCCCCTAGCTAGGCACGATACAAGAAGAGATCTAGGTATTGTCATCTTTGGTAGGCAATCCATAAGTGGCTCTCATAATAGATTCATATGGTAATTTTATTTTCTTTCTAGGAAAGTGTTCCATGCCTTTCCTTAACGGAAATTGGAATCTAATATTTCCTTCCTTCATATCAATAATTGCACCAATTGTTCTAAGGAAAGGTGTGCCAAGAATAATAGGACATGAAGGATTGCAATCTATATCAAGAACAATGAAATCTACGGGCACATAATTCCTATTGGCAACAATAAGAACATCATTAATCCTTCTCGTAGGTTTCTTAATGGTAGAATCCGCGAGATGCAAATTTAAAGAACAATCATCAAGCTCATGGAAACCTAACAAATCACACAAAGTTTTGGGGATAGTAGAAACACTTGCACCCAAATCACACAAAGCAAAGCATTCATGATCTTTAATTTTAATTTTAATAGTAGATTCCCACTCATCATAAAGCTTTCTAGGGATAGAAACTTCTAATTCAAGTTTTCCTTCATAAGATTGCATCAAAGCATCAACTATGTGTTTGTTAAAGCCTTATTTTGACTATAAGCATGCGGAGAATTTAGTACGGATGGCAACAAAGAAATACAATCTATCAAAGAGCAATTATCATAACTGAATCCCTTGAAATCCAAAATAGTGGGTTCATCACTATGCAAAGTTTTAATCTCTTCAATCCCACTTTTAACAATTTTAGCATCAAGATCTAAAAACTCTGAATCATTGAGACGCCTTTTAACTAAAGTAGACTCATCTCCAGTCCCATCTTTATCAAGATTCATACTAGAAAACAAGGATCTAATAGGAGACACATCAATAACTTTCAGATCTTCATCTTTATTTTCATGATAACTATAAGAACACGCTTTCATAAAGCACTCTTTTTTAGCACGCATCCTTCATCAATGGAAATTCTCATGGCTTTGAGAGACTCATTGATATCATGCTTGGGTGGAATAGATCTAAGTTTCAAAGAATCAACATCAAGAGTAATTCTATCCACGCTTCTAGCCAACTCATCAATCTTAAGCAATTTTTCTTCAAGCAAAGCATTGAAATTCTTTTGCGAAATCATATACTCCTTAACACTAGTTTCAAATTCAGAGTGCACTTTACCAAAATTTATATAAGAGTTATTGTAGGAATTACCATAATTATTAGAGAAAATACTAGGAAAAGGCCTAGGAATAAAGTTCCCTCTATAAGCATTGTTGCCAAAATTATTCCTACCAACAAAATTCACATCCAGAGATTCATTATTATTTTAAATCAACGTGGATAAAGGCATATCATTAGGATCGGAAGAGGCACTCCTAGTAGCAAATAATTTCATAAGTTCGTCCATCTTTCCACTCAAAACACTAATCTCCTCAATAGGATGCACTTTTTAACTAGTAGATCTTTCGGTGTGCCATTGAGAGTAGTTAACCATAATATTATCTATGAGTTTGGTAGCTTCTCCTAAGGTAGTTTCCATGAAAGTGCCTCCTGCGGACGAATCTAAAAGATTTCTAGAAGCAAAATTCAAGCCAGCATAAAAGTTTTGTATAATCATCCATAAGTTCAAACCATGTGTAGGACAATCGCGTATCATTAATTTCATTCTCTCCCAAGCTTGTGCAACATGCTCATGATCTAGTTGCTTAAAATTCATAATATCGTTTCTAAGAGAGATAATCTTAGCAGGAGGAAAATACTTAGGGATAAAGGCATCTTTGCACTTATTCCATGAATCAATACTATTTATAGGCAAAGAGGAAAACCAAGTTTTAGCACGATCTCTAAGTGAAAACGGGAATAGCTTCAATTTAACAATATCATTATCCGTATCCCTCTTCTTTTGCATATCACACAAATCAACAAAGTTGTTTAGATGGGTAGCGGCATCTTCACTAGGAAGGCCGGAAAATTGATCTTTCATGACAAGATTCAACAGAGCAGCATTGACCTCACAAGATTCAGCATCGGTAATAGGAGCAATCGGAGTGCTAATAAAATCATTATTCTTGGTATTGGAAAAGTCACACAATTTGGTATTGTTCTGAGCCATAGTGACAAGCGAGCAATCCAACCCACAAGCAAACAAGAAGCAAGCGAACGGTAAAAAGAAGGGCAAATAAAATGGCAAGGGTGAAGTGGGGGAGAGAAAAACGAGAGGCAAATAAATGTAATGCGAAGGATAAGGGTTTGTGATAGGTACTTGGTATATGACTTTTGCGTAAGCCTCCCCGGCAAAGGCGCAAGAAATTCATCTCGCTACTTCTCGAGCTTGCATTGTATTCCCTCGAAGAGGAAAGGGTGATGCAGCACAATAGCGTAAGTATTTCCCTCGGTTTTTGACAACCAAGGTATTAATCCAGTAGGAGACCACGCGCGAGTCCCTCGCACCTGCACAAACAAATAAGAACTTCCCTGCCAACGCGATAAGGGGTTGTCAATCCCTTTACGGTCACTTACGAAAGTGAGATCTGATAGATAGGTTAGTATAATGTTTTTGGTATTTTTGGATATAAGAACAGAAAGTAAATAAAGCAAAGTAAAGTAGATGAAGGTTTAATATGTTGAGAATAGACCCGGGGGCCATAGGTTTCACTAGTGGCTTCTCTCATGATAGCAGAATTCTACGGTGGGTGAACAAATTACAGTCGAGCAATTGATAGAAAGCGCATAGTTATGAGAATATCTAGGCATGATCATTAAATATAGGCATCAAGTCCATGACAAGTACCCCGAAACGATTCTGCATCTACTACTATTACTCCACACATCGACCGCTATCCAGCATGCATCTAGAGTATTAAGTTCATAAGAACAGAGTAATGCTTTAAGCAAGATGACATGATGTAGAGGGATAAACTCAAGAAATATGATATAAACCCCATTTTTTATCCTCGATGGCAACAATACAATACATGCCTTGGTGCCCCTGCTGTCACTAGGAAAGGACACCACAAGATTGAACCCAAAGCCAAGCACTTCTCCCATTGCAAGAACTATAGATCTAGTAGGCCAAACCAAACCTATAATTCGAAGAGACTTTCAAAGATATTATAATCATACATAAAATATTTAAGAAAAGAATCAAATATTTCTCGTACATAATCTTGATCATAAACCCACAATTCATCGGATCTCGACAAACACACCGCAACAATATTACATCGAATAGATCTCCTCGAAGGTCGAGGAGAACTTTGTATTGAGATCCAAAAAGAGAGAAGAAGCCATCTAGCTAATAACTATGGACCCGAAGGTCTGTGGTAAACTACTCACAACTCATTAGTGAGGCTATGGTGTTGATGTAGAAGCACTCCAGGGTAGATCCCCCCTCCGGCGGATCTCCGGAACAGGCCCCAAGATGGGATCTCATGGGAACGAAGGTTGCGGCGGTGGAATTAGGTTTTTTCTGTTTCATCCATGTTTTCACGGTATATGGATACATATAGGAGGAAGGAGGGCATCGAGGGAGCTAGAGGGGGCCCACGAGGGTGGGGGGCGCGCCCAGGGGGGAGGGGGCGTGCCCTGGACCCTCGTGGCTGCCTCCTTCATTCCCTCGCGTGTACTCCAAGTCTTCCGTGAAGATATGGTTCCAAAAATAACTCTCCCAAAGGTTTCATTCCGTTTGGACTCCGTTTGATATTCCTTTTCTGCGAAACCCTGAAATAAGCAAAAAAAACAGCAATCTACACTGGGCCTTGGGTTAGTAGGTTAGTCCCAAAAATAATATAAAAGTGTATAACAAAGTCCATTAAACATCCAAAACAGAATATATAATAGCGAGGAACAATAAAAAATTATAGATAATTTGGAGATGTATCAATGCCATCATCAAAATTGCGAAGAAGCACGGAAATGGAAAGCTTCCTATTAGATCGATTTTGAGCATTGCAAATTCTATACCAAGCATCTTTTAGATTTTCTTCCTCCCTTTGGTTAAAATTAAGAACCTCACTCTCGGGAGTATTGATAATGATAGGCGTGCTAGCCATGACGGCAAGGCAAGGCGATAAAACACACGGAAGAAGAAGGGTGAATAAAACGGCAAGGGTGAAGTGGGGAGAGGAAAACGAGAGGCAAATAATGTAGTGCGAGGGATAAGGGTTTGTGATAGGTACTTGGTATATGACTTTTGCGTAGATCTCCCCGGCAACGGCACCAGAAATTCTTCTTGCTACTTATCGAGCCTGTGTTGTATTCCCTCGAAGAGGAAAGGGTGATGCAGCACAGTAGCGTAAGTATTTCCCTCAGTTTTTGAGAACCAAGGTATTAATCCAGTAGGAGACCACGCGCGAGTCCCTCGCACCTGCACAAACAAATAAGAACCTCGCAGCCAACGTGATAAGGGGTTGTCAATCCCTTCGCGGTCACTTACGAGAGTGAGATCTGATAGATAGGATAGGATAATATTTTTGGTATTTTTGGTATAAGAACAGAAAGTAAAGAAAGGAAATAAGCAACGGCAACAGAAATTGGCTGGTTGACGGGAAAATAATATGATAAAGATAGACCTGGGGGCCATAGGTTTCACTATTGGCTTCTCTCATGATAGCAGAATTCTGCGGTGGGTGAACAAATTACTGTCGAGCAATTGATAGAAAAGCGCATAGTTATCAGAATATCTAGGCATGATCATTATATATAGGCATCACGTCCGTGACAAGTAGACCGAAACGATTCTGCATCTACTACTATTACTCCACACATCATGCTATCCAACAAGCATCTAGAGTATTAAGTTCATAAGAACAGAGTAATGATTTAAGCAAGATGACATGATGTAGAGGGATAAACTCAAGCAATATGATATAAACCCCATCTTTTTATCCTCGATGGCAACAATACAATACATGCCTTGCTGCCCTTATTGTCATTGGGAAAGGACACCACAAGATTGAACCCACAGCCAAGCACTTCTCCCATTGCAAGAACTATAGATCTAGTAGGCCAAACCAAACCAATAATTCGAAGAGACTTGCAAGGATATTATAATCATACATAAAAGATTTCAGAAAAGAATCAAATATTTCTCTTAGATAATCTTGATCATAAACCCACAATTCATTGGATCTCGACAAACACACCGCAAAAAGATAACATCAAATAGATCTCCTCGAAGATCGAGGGAAACTTTGTATTGAGATCCAAAAAGAGAGAAGAAGCCATATAGCTAATAACTATGGACCCGAAGGCCTGAGGTAAACAACTCACAACTCATTGGTGAGGCTATGGTGTTGTGTAGAAGCACTCCGTGCTAGATCCCCCCCCCTCCGGCGGAGCTCCGGAACATGCCCCAAGATGGGATCTCACGGGAACAGAAGGTTGCGGGGGTGGAATTAGGGATTTTTCTGTTGCCTCGATGTTTTCAGGGTATATGGATATATATAGGAGGAAGGAGGGCATCGTGGGAGCCAGAGTGGGCCCATGAGGGTGGGGGCGCGCCCAGGGGGAGGGGGCGCGCCCTGGACCCTCGTGGCCGCCTCCTTCGTTCCCTCACGTGTACTCCAAGTCTTCCGTGAAGATATGGTTCCAAAAATAACTCTCCCGAAGGTTTCATTCCGTTTGAACTCCGTTTGATATTCCTTTTCTGCGAAACCCTAAAATAGGCAAAAAAAACAGCAATCTGCACTGGGCCTTCGGTTAGTAGGTTAGTCCCAAAAATAATATAAAAGTGTATAATAAAGTCCATTAACCATCCAAAACAGAATATATAATAGCGTGGAACAATCAAAAATTATAGATACGTTGGAGACATATCAATGCCAACATAAAAATTGCGAAGAAGCACGGAAGTGGAAAGCTTCCTAGTAGATCGATTTTGAGCCTTGCAAATTCTATACCAAGCATATTTTAGATTTTCTTTCTCCCTTTGTTTAAAATTAAGAACCCCGCTCTCGGGAGTATTGATAATGATAGGCGTGCTAGCCATGATGGCAAGGCAAGGGGATAAAACACACGGAAGAAGAACGGCAAATAAAACGGCAAGGGTGAAGTGGGGGAGAGGAAAACGAGAGCCAAATAATGTAGTGCGAGGGATAAGGGTTTGTGATAGGTACTTGGTATATGACTTTTGCGTAGATCTTCCCGGCAACGGCACCAGAAATTCTTCTTGCTACTTCTCGAGCTTGCGTTGTATTCCCACGAAGAGGAAAGTGTGATGCAGCACAGTAGCGTAAGTATTTCCCTCAGTTTTTGAGAACCAAGGTATCAATCTAGTAGGAGACCACGCGCGAGTCCCTCGCACCTGCACAAACAAATAAGAACCTTGCAGCCAACGTGATAAGGGGTTGTCAATCCCTTCACAGTCACTTACGAGAGTGAGATCTGGTAGATAGGACAGGATAATAGTTTTGGTATTTTTGGTATAAGAACAGAAAGTAAAGAAAGCAAATAACCAACGGCAATAGAAATTGGCTAGTTGACGGGAAAGTAATATGATAAAGATAGACCCGGGGGACATAGGTTTCCTAGGAGTCGAGTGGCTTCTCTCATGATAGCAGAATTCTGCGGTGGGTGAACAAATTACTGTCGAGCAATTGATAGAAAAGCACATAGTTATGAGAATATCTAGGCATGATCATTATATATAGGCATCAAGTCCGTGACAAGTACCCCGAAACGATTCTGCATCTACTACTATTACTCCACACATCGACCGCTATCCAGCATGCATCTAGAGTATTAAGTTCATAAGAACAGAGTAATGCTTTAAGCAAGATGACATGATGTAGAGGGATAAACTCAAGAAATATGATATAAACCCCATTTTTTATCCTCAATGGCAACAATACAATACGTGCCTTGGTGCCCCTGCTGTCACTAGGAAAGGACACCACAAGATTGAACCCAAAACCAAGCACTTCTCCCATTGCAAGAACTATAGATCTAGTAGGCCAGACCAAACCTATAATTCGAAGAGACTTGCAAAGATATTATAATCATACATAAAATATTTAAGAAAAGAATCAAATATTTCTCGTACATAATCTTGATCATAAACCGACAATTCATCGGATCTCGACAAACACACCGCAAAAATATTACATCGAATAGATCTCCTCGAAGGTCGAGGAGAACTTTGTATTGAGATCCAAAAAGAGAGAAGAAGCCATCTAGCTAATAACTATGGACCCGAAGGTCTGTGGTAAACTACTCACAACTCATTGGTGAGGCTATGGTGTTGATGTAGAAGCACTCCATGGTAGATCCCCCCTCCGACGGATCTCCGGAACAGGCCCCAAGATGGGATCTCATGGGAACGAAGGTTGCGGCGGTGGAATTAGGTTTTTCTGTTTCATCCATGTTTTCACGGTATATGGATACATATAGGAGGAAGGAGGGCATCGAGGGAGCCAGAGGGGGCCCACGAGGGTGGGTGGCGCGCCCAGGGGGAGGGGGCGCGCCCTGGACCCTCGTGGCTGCCTCCTTCGTTCCCTCGCGTGTACTCCAAGTCTTCCGTGAAGATATGGTTCCAAAAATAACTCTCCCAAAGGTTTCATTCCGTTTGGACTCCGTTTGATATTCCTTTTCTGCGAAACCCTGAAATAAGCAAAAAAAACAGCAATCTACACTGGGCCTTGGGTTAGTAGGTTAGTCCCAAAAATAATATAAAAGTGTATAAAAAGTCCATTAAACATCCAAAACAGAATATATAATAGCGAGGAACAATCAAAAATTATAGATAATTTGGAGATGTATCAATGCCAACATCAAAATTGCGAAGAAGCACGGAAGTGGAAAGCTTCCTAGTAGATCGATTTTGAGCATTGCAAATTCTATACCAAGCATCTTTTAGATTTTCTTCCTCCCTTTGGTTAAAATTAAGAACCTCACTCTCGGGAGTATTGATAATGATAGGCGTGCTAGCCATGATGGCAAGGCAAGGCGCTAAAACACATGGAAGAAGAAGGGTGAATAAAACGACAAGGGTGAAGTGGGGGAGAGGAAAACGAGAGGCAAATAATGTAGTGCGAGGGATAAGGGTTTGTGATAGGTACTTGGTATGTGACTTTTGCGTAGATCTCCCCGGCAACGGCACCAGAAATTCTTCTTGCTACTTCTCGAGCCTGTGTTGTATTCCCTCGAAGAGGAAAGGGTGATGCAGCACAGTAGCGTAAGTATTTCCCTCAGTTTTTGAGAACCAAGGTATTAATCCAGTAGGAGACCACGCGCGAGTCCCTCGCACCTGCACAAACAAATAAGAACCTCGCAGCCAACATGATAAGGGGATGTCAATCCCTTCGCGGTCACTTACGAGAGTGAGATCTGATAGATAGGATAGGATAATATTTTTGGTATTTTTGGTATAAGAACAGAAATTAAAGAATGGAAATAAGCAACGGCAACAGAAATTGGCTGGTTGACGGGAAAATAATATGATAAAGATAGACCTGGGGGCCATAGGTTTCACTATTGGCTTCTCTCATGATAGCAGAATTCTGCGGTGGGTGAACAAATTACTGTCGAGCAATTGATAGAAAAGCACATAGTTATCAGAATATCTAGGCATGATCATTATATATAGGCATCACGTCCGTGACAAGTAGACCGAAACGATTCTGCATCTACTACTATTACTCCACACATCACGCTATCCAACATGCATCTAGAGTATTAAGTTCATAAGAACAGAGTAATGCTTTAAGCAAGATGACATGATGTAGAGGGATAAACTCAAGCAATATGATATAAACCCCATCTTTTTATCCTCGATGGCAACAATACAATGCATGCCTTGCTGCCCTTGTTGTCACTGGGAAAGGACACCACAAGATTGAACCCAAAGCCAAGCACTTCTCTCATTGCAAGAACTATAGATCTAGTAGGCCAAACCAAACCAATAATTCGAAGAGACTTGCAAGGATATTATAATCATACATAAAAGATTTCAGAAAAGAATCAAATATTTCTCCTAGATAATCTTGATCATAAACCCACAATTCATTGGATCTCGACAAACACACCGCAAAAAGATAACATCAAATAGATCTCCTCGAAGATCGAGGGAAACTTTGTATTGAGATCCAAAAAGAGAGAAGAAGCCATATAGCTAATAACTATGGACCCGAAGGTCTGTGGTAAACAACTCACAACTCATTGGTGAGGCTATGGTGTTGTGTAGAAGCACTCCATGGTAGATCCCCCCCCCCTCCGGCGGAGCTCCGGAACATGCCCCAAGATGGGATCTCACGGGAACAGAAGGTTGCGGGGGTGGAATTAGGGATTTTTCTGTTGCCTCAATGTTTTCAGGGTATATGGATATATATAGGAGGAAGGAGGGCATCGTGGGAGCCAGAGGAGGCCCATGAGGGTGGGGGCGCGCCCAGGGGGAGGGGGCGCGCCCTGGACCCTCGTGGCCGCCTCCTTCGTTCCCTCATGTGTGCTCCAAGTCTTCCGTGAAGATATGGTTCCAAAAATAACTCTCCCGAAGGTTTCATTCCGTTTGGACTCCGTTTGATATTCCTTTTCCGCGAAACCCTGAAATAGGCAAAAAAACAGCAATCTGCACTGGGCCTTCGGTTAGTAGGTTAGTCCCAAAAATAATATAAAATTGTATAATAAAGTCCATTAAACATCCAAAACAGAATATATAATAGCGTGGAACAATCAAAAATTATAGATACGTTGGAGACATATCAATGCCAACATAAAAATTGCGAAGAAGCACGGAAGTGGAAAGCTTCCTAGTAGATCGATTTTGAGCCTTGCAAATTCTATACCAAGCATATTTTAGATTTTCTTTCTCCCTTTGTTTAAAATTAAGAACCCCGCTCTCGAGAGTATTGATAATGATAGGCGTGCTAGCCATGATGGCAAGGCAAGGGGATAAAACACACGGAAGAAGAACGGCAAATAAAACGGCAAGGGTGAAGTGGGGAAGAGGAAAACGAGAGCCAAATAATGTAGTGCGAGGGATAAGGGTTTGTGATAGGTACTTGGTATATGACTTTTGCGTAGATCTCCCCGGCAACGGCACCAGAAATTCTTCTTGCTACTTCTCGAGCTTGCGTTGTATTCCCACGAAGAGGAAAGTGTGATGCAGCACAGTAGCGTAAGTATTTCCCTCAGTTTTTGAGAACCAAGGTATCAATCCAGTAGGAGACCACGCGCGAGTCCCTCGCACCTGCACAAACAAATAAGAACCTTGCAGCCAACGTGTTAAGGGGTTGTCAATCCCTTCACAGTCACTTACGAGAGTGAGATCTGGTAGATAGGACAGGATAATAGTTTTGGTATTTTTGGTATAAGAACAGAAAGTAAAGAAAGCAAATAACCAACGGCAATAGAAATTGGCTAGTTGACAGGAAAGTAATATGATAAAGATAGACCCGGGGGGGCATAGGTTTCCTAGGAGTCGAGTGGCTTCTCTCATGATAGCAGAATTCTGCGGTGGGTGAACAAATTACTGTGGAGCAATTGATAGAAAAGCGCATAGTTATGAGAATATCTAGGCATGATCATTATATATAGGCATCACGTCCGTGACAAGTACACCGAAACGATTCTGCATCTACTACCATTACTCCACACATCACGCTATCCAGCATGCATCTAGAGTATTAAGTTCATAAGAACAGAGTAATGCTTTAAGCAAGATGACATGATGTAGAGGGATAAACTCAAGCAATATGATAGAAACCCCATCTTTTTATCCTCGATGGCAACAATACAATACATGCCTTGCTGCCCCTGCTGTCACTGGGAAAGGACACCGAAAGATTGAACCCAAATCCAAGCACTTCTCCCATTGCAAGAACTATAGATCTAGTAGGCCAAACCAAGCCAATAATTCGAAGAGACTTGCAAGGATATTATAATCATACATAAAAGATTTCAGAAAAGAATCAAATATTTCTTGTAGATAATCTTGATCATAAACCCACAATTCATCGGATCTCCACAAACACACCGCAAAAAGATTACATCACATAGATCTCCTCGAAGATCGAGGAGAACTTTGTATTGAGATCAAAAAAGAGAGAAGAAGCCATATAGCTAATAACTATGGACCCGAAGGTCTGTGGTAAACTACTCACAACTCATTTGTGAGGCTATGGTTTTGATGTAGAAGCACTCCGTGGTAGATCCCCCCTCCGGCGGAGCTCCCGAACAGGTCCCAAGATGGGATCTCGCGGGAACAGAAGGTTGCGGCGGTGGAATTAGGGTTTTTTCTGTTGCCTCGATGTTTTCAGGGTATATGGATATATATAGGAGGAAGGAGGGCATCGGGGGAGCCAGAGGGGGCCCACGAGGGTGGGGGCTCGCCCAGGGGGAGGGGGCGCGCCCTGGACCCTTGCGGCCGCCTCCTTCGTTTCCTCGCGTGTACTCCAAGTCTTCCGTGAAGATATGGTTCCAAAAATAACTCTCCTGAAGGTTTTATTCCGTTTGGACTCCGTTTGATATTCCTTTTCTGCGAAACCCTGAAATAGGCAAAAAAAACAGAAATCTGCACTGGGCCTTGGGTTAGTAGGTTAGTCCCAAAAATAATATAAAAGTGTATAATAAAGTCCATTAAACATCCAAAACAGAATATATAATAGCGTGGAACAATCAAAAATTATAGATATGTTAGAGACATATCAATGCCAACATAAAAATTGCGAAGAAGCACGGAAGTGGAAAGCTTCCTAGTAGATCGATTTTGAGCATTGCAAATTATATACCAAGCATCTTTTATATTTTCTTCCTCCCTTTGTTTAAAATTAAGAACCTCGTCTCGGGAGTATTGATAATGATAGGCATGCTAGCCATGATGGCAAGGCAAGGCGATAAAGCACACGGAAGAAGAAGGGCGAATAAAACGGTAAGGGTGAAGTGGGGGAGAGGAAAACGAGAGGCAAATAATGTAGTGCGAGGTATAAGGGTTTGTGATAGGTACTTGGTATATGACTTTTGCATAGATCTCCCCGGCAACGGCACCAGAAATTCTTCTTGCTACTTCTCGAGCTTGCGTTGTATTCCCTCAAAGAGGAAAGGGTGATGCAGCACAGTAGCGTAAGTATTTCCCTCAGTTTTTCAGAACCAAGGTATCAATCCAGTAGGACACCATGAGCGAGTCCCTCGCACCTGCACAAACAAATAAGAACCTCCCAGCAAACGTGATAAGGGTTTTTCAATCCCTTCACGGTCACTTACGAGAGTGAGATCTGATAGATACGATAGGATAATATTTTTGGTATTTTTGGTATAAGAACAGAAAATAAAGAAAGCAAATAAGCAACGGCAACAGAAATTGGCTATTTGACGGGAAAGTAATACGATAAAGATAGACCCGGAGGCCATAGGTTTCACTAGTGGCTTCTCTCATGATAGCAGAATTCTATGGTGGGTGAACAAATTACTGTCAAGGAATTGATAGAAAAGCGCATAGTTATGAGAATATCTAGGCATGATCATTATATATAGGCATCATGCCCGTGACAAGTAGACCGAAACGATTCTGCATCTACTACTATTACTCCACACATGACCGCTATCCAGCATGCATCTAGAGTTTTAAGTTCATAATAACAGAGTAATGCTTTAAGCAAGATGACATGATGTAGAGGGATAAACTCAAGCAATATGATATAAACCCCATCTGTCTATCCTCGATGGCAACAATACAATACGTGCCTTGCTGCCCCTGCTGTCACTGGGAAAGGACACCAAAAGATTGAACCCAAAGCCAAGCACTTCTCCCATTGCAAGAACTATAGATCTAGTAGGCCAAACGAAAGCAATAATTCGAAGAGACTTGCAAGGATATTATAATCATACATAAAAGATTTTAGAAAAGAATCCAATATTGTTCATAGATAATCTTGATCATAAACCCACAATTCATCGGATCTCGACAAACACACCGCAAAAAGATTACATCAAATAGATCTCCTCGAAGATTGAGGAGAACTTTGTATTGAGATCCAAAAAGAGAGAAGAAGCCATCTAGCTAATAACTATGGACCCGAAGGTCACTGGTAAACTACTCACAACTCATCGGTGAGGCTATGGTGTTGATGTAGAAGCACTCCGTGATCGATCCCCCCTCCGACGGAGTACCGGAACAGGCCCCAAGATGGGATCTCACGGGAACCGAAGGTTGCGGCAGTGGAATTAGGGTTTCGTCTGTTGTCTCAATGTTTTCAGAGTATGAGGAAATATATAGGAGGAAGAAGGGCACAGGGGGAGCCAGAGGGGGCCCACGAGGGTGGGGGCGCGCCTGCCCCCCTGGGCGCACCCCCTGCCCTCGTGGCCACTTCTTTCGTTCTCTCGCGTGTACTCCAAGTCTTCTGTGTAGATACGGTTCCAAAAATAACTCTCCCAAAGGTTTCATTCCGTTTGGACTCCGTTTGATATTCCTTTTCTGCGAAACACTGAAATAAGTAAAGAAACAGCAATTTGCATTGGACCTTGGGTTAGTAGGTTAGTCCCAAAAATAATATAAAAGTGTATAATAAAGCCCATTAAACATCCAAAACAGAATATATATATATATATATATATATATATATATATATATATATATATATATATATATATATATATATATATATATATATATATATATAATAGCATGGAACAATCAAAAATTATAGATACGTTGGAGACGTATCATACGGTAACCCGGTTCTGGCAGCATGTTACTAGACCATGATGAACCTATGAACTATGAGGAAGCGATGATGAGCCCAGATTCCGTAAAATGGCTTGAGGCCATGAAATCTGAGATGGGTGATCCATGTATGAGAACAAAGTGTGGACTTTGGTTGACTTGCCCGATGATCGACAAGCCATTGAAAATAAATGGATGTTTAAGAGGAAGACTGACGCCGATGATAATGTTACTGTCTACAAAGCTCGACTTGTTGCGAAAGGTTTTTGACAAGTTCAAGGTGTTGACTACGATGAGATTTTCTCACTCGTAGCGATGCTTAAATCTATCAGAATCATGTTAGCAATTGCCGCATTTTATGAAATGTGGCAAATGGATAACAAAAATGTGTTCTTTAATGGATTTATTAAAAAAAGAGTTGTATATGATGCAACCAGAAGGTTTTGTCAATCCTAAAGGTGCTAACAAAATGTGCAAGCTCCAGCGATCCATCTATGGACTGGTGCAAGCATCTCGGAGTTGAAATATACGCTTTGATAAGTTGATCAAAGCATATAGTTTTATACAAACTTACAGTGAAGCCCGTATTTACAAAGAAGTGAGTAGGAGCACTACAGCCTTTCTGATAAGTATATGTTAATGACATATTGTCAATCAGAAATGATGTAGAATTTTCTGGAAAGCATAAAGGAGTGTTTGAAAGGAGTTTTTCAAAGAAAGACCTCGGTGAAGCTGCTTACATATTGAGCATCAAGATCTATAGAGATAGATCAAGACGCTTGATAAAGTTTTTTCAATGAGTGCATACCTTGACAAGTTTTTGAAGTAGTTCAAAATGGAACAATCAAAGAAAGAGTTCTTGCCTGTGTTGCAAGGTGTGAAGTTGAGTAAGACTCAAAGCCCGACCACAGCAAAAGATAGAGAGAGAGAGAGAATGAAAGTCATTCCCTATGCCTCAGCCATAGGTTCTATAAAATATGCCATGCTGTATACCAGACCTATTGTATGCCATGCCCTGAGTTTGGCAAGGGAGTACAATTTTGATCTAGGATTAGATCACTGGACAGCGGTCAAAATTATCCTTAGAGGACTAAGGAAATATTTCTCGGTTATGGAGGTGATAAAGAGTTCGTCGTAAAGAGTTACGTCGATGCAAGCTTTGACACCGATCTGGATGACTCTGAGTCTCGATCTGGATACATATTGAAAGTGGGAGCATTTAGCTAGAGTAGCTCCATGCAGAGCATTGTAGACATAGAAATTTGCGAAATACATACGGATTTGAATGTAACAGACCCACTAACTAAACTTCTCTCACAAAGCAAAACATGATCACACCTTAGTACTCTTTGGGTGTTAATCACATGGCGATGTGAACTAGATTATTGACTCTAGTAAACCCTTTGGGTGTTGATCGCATGGCGATGTGAACTATGGGTGTTATTCACATAACGATGTGAACTATCGGTATTAAATCACATGGCGATGTGAACTAGATTATTGACTCTAGTGCAAGTGGGAGACTGAAGGAAATATGCCCTAGAGGCAATAATAAAATTGTTATTTATATTTCCTTATATCATGATAAATGTTTATTATTCATGCTAGAATTGTATTAACCGGAAACTTAGTACATGTGTGAATACATAGACAAAACAGAGTGTCCCTAGTATGCCTCTACTTGACTAGCTCGTTAATCAAAGATGGTTATGTTTCCTAACCATAGACATGTGTTGTCATTTGATGAATGGGATCACATCATTAGGAGAACGATGTGATGGACAAGACCCATCCGTTAGCTTAGCACTATGATCGTTTAGTTTTACTGCTATTGCTTTCTTCATGACTTATACATGTTCCTATGACTATGAGATTATGCAACTCCCGAATACCGGAGGAATACCTTGTGTGCTATCAAACGTCACAACATAACTGGGTGATTATAAAGATGCTCTACAGATGTCTCCGAAGGTGTTTGTGGTGTTGGCGTAGATCGAGAATAGGATTTGTCACTCCGAGTGTCGGAGAGGTATCTCTGAGCCCTCTCGGTAATACACATCATAATAAGCCTTGCAAGCAAATGACTAATGAGTTAGTCACGAGATGATGTATTACGGAACGAGTAAAGAGACTTGCCGATAACGAGATTGAACTAGGTATGATGATACCGACGATCGAATCTCGGGTAAGTAACATACAGGGAACAACGTATGTTGTTATGCGGTTTGACCGATAAAGATCTTCATAGAATATGTAGGAGCCAATATGAGCATCTAGGTTCCACTATTGGTTATTGACCGGAGATGTGTCTCGGTCATGTCTACATAGTTCTCGAACCCGTAGGGTCCGCACGCTTAACATTCGATGACGATTTGTATTATGAGTTATGTGATTTGATGACCGTCGTTTGTTCGAAGTCCCGGATGAGATCATGGACATGACGAACAGTCTCGAAATGGCCAAGACATAAAGATCGATATATTGGAAGGCTATATTCGGACATCGAAAAGGTTCCGAGTGATTCGGGTATTTTTCGGAGTACCGGAGAGTTACGGGAATTCGTATTGGGCCTTAATGGACCATATGGGAAAGGAGAGAAAGGCCTCAAGGGTGGCCATGCCCCTTCCCCATGGACTAGTTCGAATTGGACTAGGGAAAGGGGGCGCCCCCTACCTTCCTTCTCCTTCTCCCTTCCCCTTTTCCTATTCCATGTGGGAGGTGGAATCCTACTAGGACTAGGGAGTCCTAGTAGGACTCCACACTTTGGGCGCGCCCTATGAGGGCCGGCATCCTCCTCCCTCCATCCTTTATATACGTGGCCAGTGGGCACCCATAGACAGACAAGTTGATTTTAGCTATGTGCGGTGCCCCTCCCCATAGTTACACACCTCGGTCATATCGGTGCAGTGCTTAGGCGAAGCCCTGTGCCGGTAGCTTCATCGTCACCGTCACCACGCCGTCGTGCTGGCGTAACTCTCACGTGACGCTCAACTGGATCAAGAGCTCATGGGACGTCATCGAGCTGAACGTGTGCTGAACGCGGAGGTGCCGTACGTTCGGTGCTTTCATCGGTTGGATCGCGAAGACGTTCGACTACATCAACCGCGTCACTAGAGGCTTCCGCTTTCAGTCTACGAGGGTACGTAGACACACTCTCCCCACTCGTTGATATGCTTCTCCTAGATAGATCTTGTGTGACCGTAGGAAATTTTTGAAATACTACGTTCCCCAACAGTTGTGGCGGCTCTAGACATGGCAGGTGTTTGTCTTTGTCATGCATGGTGTGGCTTTGACGCTTGCGACGAGGTGAATTGCACCGATGGTGTTCTGAATGGTTCTTTTGTAATTTTACACTAGTTAAAGCATTTTATACTTCCTTGAAAAATACATCTTATATCTGATAAATATCAAAGAAAACAATAGCCAGTGCGAAAGAAAGACAACAAAACACAAAACGACTACTCCCTCCTTCCATATGCATAGGGTCTAATGCATCTTTCAAGGTAGCCTTTGACCAATGATAAAATTATTAGTATATATGTATGATATAAAAATTATATCATCAGAAACTTCTTTCACATACGATTTCAATGGTATGCTTTGTACAACATGCTTGTCATATATCATCGTGCTAACCTGTGGTCAAAGGTAACCTTGAAAAAACGAATTAGGCCCTATATAAGTGGAAGGAGGGAGTAGCAAAAAAGGCTGTATAAAAAATCACATGGTCATCATCTTTCTTGGATTGTATGCCACCCTTGAAGGTTGAAAAAAATATTGAACCGACAGCAAAGAAAAGGGGTGCCTACAAACGCCCAGAACAAAATCTAATAGTAACTGCTAAAGGAACATCGATTGAGGCCTCACGCTATGCACCGCGAGCTTGCAATCTTTCACCACCAATATAGAGGGTTGGAAAAACCGAATCATGCTGCAAAACAAAACGAAAGAAGAGGTCGAAGTCGCTGCACCACCAAGAGCCAGTCAAACTCCTTCCACTAATTGACACACCAATTATGAAGATTCAAAGAGAAGCGACAGATTTGGCAACACCTAACCTTATAGGCCCTTCGTCGACGTCTGATCAGACATCGTCTAAGGTGAAGAGAAGCTAGAGATATTTTATTCCAACAACAACACGTCGCCACCACCTCACTGATTTCCCCATGGAACCCAAAATCTAATGGAAACAAAGATCTAATAGAACTAAGGAAAACAAAATGGGTGGGTTCCACTCCTTTGACCGCCGATGAGACCGCCAGACGAAAGAGAGGAGGGGGGGTGGGGGGCGAGCGGTGGCATGGAGGACACCATGGGTGGCGTGGGAGCTAGGCCTATGAGTCTTGTATGCCCTTGCTCTGACGCATTTATATTCCTGAAAAAAGAAAAAGAAAAACTTATGTCCGGTGACCTAGACGAAAAGCTCTGAATTTGTAAGGGACATTTTCATTCTAAAATCATTTGCCTGTTGCTCTGAATTTGCACACGACATTGTCATTCTGCACAATAGCCAGCAATACGTTTTTTTTTAAGTGCGCCAATAATGTACCATATTTTTATAGAAGAAAGAAAAGTGATTTACAAGAGCCATCCCCGCACGTAAGGCCTTATATAATGCTACTCCCTCTGTTCCAAATTACTCGTCGTGGTTTTAGTTTAAATTTGAACTAAAACCATGACGAGTAATTTAGAACGGAGAGAGTAGATGCTTAGGAAGGTGCTTAGAAAAATAAATCGGGTTTTCTGGAGCACATGTGAGGAGAGACGCCTAACTAAACATCTACCATCTATAAATAAGCACCGGTACTTAAAAAACCTAATTTATTTCTGTAAATACCTCCTCTAAACATCTTGCATTGTACAAGGCCTAATATATGCCCACCAATAAGCTTCAGGCTTGGGTAATCACCAGCCCCTCCTACGCAACCGCCGTCCAGCCCCAAATTTAGGCACGGCAAATCCTCTTGTGCCTCATAAAGCACCGCCCCCTTGCACATGCGACCGTCGTCCGTCCGCACGTCCCTCCCGCGTTCCGACCTCCGCCCGCCCGGCCCCGAGAGCCTGTTCGCCGAGAAATGCCGGCGAGAAGGGTGGCCATCGAGCTGCTCCGGACCGCCTCCCGCGAGGCCTTCCAGGTGGCCGTCTCCTACGCCGCCAGGCCGCCGGTGTCCACCATGCTGAAGCCGGGAGCCTCCAAGCCCCTCCACCACGACCACCGGTGAAGAGGCAACCAGCACGACGATCGGGCTCTCGGAACAACACACCCGCTTCGCCTCGCAGCAACCGCGTACGCACGCCCGGGCCGGCAAGGCATGCAACGGGACATATTTCCACCTACTACTTTCTTCCATGGCTCCGGATTGGACGGACGCCGTGTCTTGGGTAGACGAAGCTCCGTCGTCATATTCTATGTGTGTGCGTTTGGCTCCACTGTACGTCACTCCCGTGTGCTACAATGTTAAACGTACGTGAAGACGTACGTAGTGTACCATACATGCATGGATAATATATCTCCAATGGAGCCATATATACACGGATACACCTCGTCAGCAAAGTGTGGCTTGTTGTGGCCATGAGGGGTGCCCGGTCAAGGTCGCCACCTCTCGCCGGCCGGTATCGTCTCGCTGTCACTGCCAAATATACAATGCGCGCCGAACGAACGACCGCAGTTGGGAACGTGGGAGGTGGGATCGATAAGAATCGGCGATGCGCCGCGGGTCAATGGCGGACCAAACGAGAGCACATGCCATTCGCAGCCGGCTAGCTCGGGACGGACCGGAGGCCGGAGCCGGAGCGAGCGATGATGTCGGGGAGGAGTGGGGAGTGGGAGGACTACCGGACGCCGCACGGGCTGCTGATGGCGGTGGTGATGAGCGTGGTGGTGGCGGGGCCGCTGTTCGTCTTGGACGGCGGCGAGGCGGTGCGCGAGGCCCTGACGGAGCTCTTCGGCCCCGTGGGGCTCCCGCTGCTCCCCCTCGGCCTCGTCGTCCTCATCCGCGTCCTCTCCTCCGGCCACCGGCTCGTCGACGTCTTCGGCTTCGCTCTTGGCGACTCGCTTGACGCCGCCTACCGCTCCGGGCGGGGGTCGCCGGTGGGGGTCGTGATCGCGCTGATGCTCTTCCTGCTCGCGGTGTACTACAGGTCGTGGTCACCGTTCGGCGGCGGCGACGAGTAGCTGGCGTGGGCTCTGGCCGGCGATGCGGGGCGTGCGGTGCGGGTTTGCATGTGTGATGCATGTGCTCGATCGGCAGCCTGCTGCTTAGTTGTAATCGGCAAAAAAATAACTCTTGAGCCTCTTTGATTCAAAGAATTTTTAGAAGGTTCTGATTCTTAGGCATGTGTTTCTTTCTTTCTTTTTTGAACTGCTTAGGCATGTCTTCTACATGAGTTCTTGGATTCATAGGATTGCTGCAAACCATACAACTTTTTCGGTTGTTATAAGGTTTATTTGTCGGTTTTATAGCAAAAAAATCGGTTGTTATAAGATTTATTCGTAGGTTTTATAGCAAAATTTCCATCCACCTTAACCTCTTGAAAACGAATTGTACGTATTTCATGTACGCAATCAAACAGCCATTTATTTTGATGTTTGCGTGCACACCAAAGAGGCCCTTTGTTCGCCAGAAGATGAACATCAATTAATTTTCCGTGCTACCTGCTTGATGGCCCATCTGGGCTGTGACCGCCGCTCTCCCGAGGGAGACTCGGGGGGCGACCTAGGGCTCCCTCGCGCCGCCACCTCCCCCTTCCCCTCCTCCTCGCCGCTGCCGGAGGCGGTCGCCGGGGCCCCCGCGCGGCTGCCTGTGAGGGCGGCGGCGAGGCCTCTGGCCGCTCCCTTTCGATGGTGAGGGCCCGGATCTGAGGCGGCGGCTTCACTGGTGCGGACGGCGCTTCTCCGGCGGCCGGGAGTGCTCATCGGTGAGGTTGGCCGGGTCCCCTCGACTGCGCGGGCAGGGAGGTCCCGGTGGGCGATGGTCATGGCGCGGGGAGGCCCCGGGCTCCCTTCGTCAGATCTGAGGAGATCTGATCTGCTCGTGACGCACGACCTCCGGCCGGCCTGGATCTCCGGCGTGCACGCGCCTGCTGATGATGTGGCTGGTTCGGAGGTGGCGGCAGGGTGCTTGGCCGAGGAAAACCCTTGGCCGCCGGTGGCGGTCACGGCGTCGATGGCGTCCCAGAAGCCATTCCCTCCTTGGTGGCGGCGCCGAGGCTCAACTTCTCCTGCCTCCCCCCTTCCCCTGCGCCCGGGTGAAAACCCTAGCTCCGGTGGCTAAGCGGCGGCGGCGCCACAGCGTCGTCACCTTCTTGAAGGCGCCGACTTGGGCATGGGGATGTTGGGCGTGGATGGCGAGCTTGTTTGGTTCCTGGTGGCGGCTCGTTCCGGCCGTGTCTCCGATGGGGACCTCGTCCTTCCTTACCATGTACCTGCCGTGGTGGAGCGGTACTTCATCTCACACGTTGATGGCGGTGGAGATCGGCGGCATAGCGTTGTGGAGGCTCGGCGTCCAATGCGCAGAGATGGACTCACGCGAGAGGAGGTTGCTGTCTGGCGTCATGGTGACGTCGATGGCAGAGTGGCCAGACAAGGTAGAAGCCTCAATATGATTTGAAGACGGACTTGTGGAAGATGACGGCGACGACACACGAGTGCGTCTCACCGGATTGTGCCCCAGACCCGGTATGTGGCTCGGCTGGGGCTTCCGGCGTTTGATGTTAGGCTTAGGTGAGTGGTTTGGGTAGTGGCCCAGCTAGCACCATCTTCATCATTTTGATGTTATGCTTAGATGAGTGGTCTAGGTAGTGGCCCAGATAGCACGCCTTCATCATTTGGATAGGAGTAGCGGCATATGTTGCCAAGATGGCGGATTCAGACATATTGTTGTAATACTTTGTAAGGTCCTCGAGAATAATCAATAAAGTGACCGTATGCATCTCCTAGATGCAGAGGCCGGAGGACATCCTCCTTTTCTAAAAAAAAAAAAAGAAAAAAAAACTGCTTGATGGCGAGTCTGCTGCTCCAGGTAAACATGTATTTCTTGGTTTATTTAACCATGGAACGAAACGAAAGCAATGTTGGCAAGAATCCAAACAGAGACCATTTCTCTCTTACTGACTGCTTGTTATCTCTGCCAAACAGATGGAAACGGAAGACGAAGCTTCTTTCAGCTAGCCTCTTAAAGCCGTCCCCCAAACTCTTGTATTCTAACTTAACTTATTATGTACTCTCTTCGTCCGAAAATACTTGGCATCAAAATGAACAAAAAAAGATGTATCTAGAATTAAAATACATCTAGCTACATCTTTTTTTATTCATTTTGATGACAAATATTTATCTAGCTACATCCCTTTTTATTCATTTTGATGACAAATATTTTTGGACGTAAGGGAGTACGTATTTTGAACTAAATATCGATGAAGACCAAACCAACACATGGTACATGGTCCTCCTCTTGTCAATAGCCTCTTAGTTCACACTACCTGCCTTCAAAGTTAGACTAGCCCAGGATCAGACTGGCGTGGGAGGTGAAGGTGTATGGGCTGTGTTGGCAGTGGTGCAGGCCAACTCTTCCTCGGCGATTGCCTCCTCTGGCAGTACACTCTGCAAAGCGGCTCGCCAGACAAGGTGTATGGGCTGTGTTGGCAGTGTTCTGCAGTGACGCCGGCAATGATAAATAGCACTGCTGTCTAGCTTCTTTGTCAAAATTTGTGGAAATAACTTTGTTTTCTCCGAGAGCAAAGCTTCTGTGCAGCACCAACGGATGTGTTTCTAGTGTTTGTGTTGCTCCAGCTGACCATATTTCTTGGCCTAGTTCATGACTCAAGATGGCAACGGGGACGAAACCCATCGGGTTTTGCCTTCCCAAACCCATCCCCACGAAAAAATCATAAACCCATCCCCGTCCCCATCATCATGCGCGGGGCTAGTTTTTCGCCCGTCCCCTAAATCCATCAGGTTTCGAGGAACCCACGAGAAAATCAAAATATTTAAACAAACATAATGGCAACAAAGAATAACATTTCAGTATCAAAACAAGCACATTTTAGCAGCATAACTTGAGCAAATTTCAACAAAAAACAATAATAGATGGTTCAACACCTATATAGAGTGTATTTCAGCAACAAAGATGACCATATTTCGGCAACAAAGAAGAACACATCAAGGCCTCTAAGATTTCGGGGGTATGACGACTACGGTGGTCACTTAGAACTCTACTGCTTGTGCTGAATGTGTATTTAGACGGGTTTGTGTAAACCCACGAAATGTGTCGGGTTGTATAATGTGCCCGATAACAGCCCCGCGAGGATGAAAATGTGCCCATCCCCGTCCCCTAATAGGGTAAAAACCCGCGGGGACGCGGGTTTCAAGGCCCCGTTGCCATCTTGATTCATGACAATGACGCATCAGCATACCACTATCCAACTGGCTAAACCCTCATTAACTATTTTTACCAAAATCTTCTTCATGCTTTACTTTCTTTAGTGAATTCTTCTTCACACCACCAATGAAGCAAACAACACAGCAACAGTTCTTCTTTGCTTGTATGACAGGCCCAACATATATAGCCTTGTGACATGGCAGTCTTGCTTGCCTTGTTTCACTTCATTTTAGTGTACACGATTTTGCTGGAGAAACACATCTAGCCAGAAGAAAGGACCGTGGAATCACAATGCAGACCTCCTGTTGAGCAGTTCTTGCTTCCTGTCTCTCAAGGAAAAAGACCTCACCCACAGAGCTCATCTTGAATCATGGTACCATCCAGACAGGTTTATTGTTGCTCTGTTTCCCTGCAAGCAACTATAAACAAAATTAAACTAGAAACTAACACCACGTAGACCGATTGTGATGTGTACAAAAGATACCATGGAGCAGTATATATGCATTTCTTGTTCTTATAAATATTTTTCCCTATCCAAAGGACCAGAGCAGTCACCACGATATGATAAGATGATGGAAATACTGTTTCTTCATTTGGTGACATGTCAAATTTCATTCAGTGCCAAGGACAAATATTGTGATTAAACATTTATGGTATAATAACCACTGCTGCTACTGAAGCGATGCATTAGACCTGACTAAAGGTGGGGTAATATGGCGGGTGACACAAGACAGACTCTATGATCTCATGAGCTTCATGTCATAAGCATATTACTACCAGAGCCAAACATACTCATGGGAAAATCCAGCAGCACCTCCTTTGTACCATCGGACATCCACGGCAGGCAATTGAATAAACAGAGTGAAACATATAAAAAGCTCATAATTAACACACAGAGCTCGGTGGTGAAGCCCCAAACCGACATGCTACAACAATACAGGAAACCAACTGTTCCGAGCACACAAACACCCGTAAATTCCAATCCACCTTGGAGAGCAAGCATAATGATCACGAGAACAAAATAAAGCAAAGTTAATACACAACAAGTAGATCCTATCTATCAAAAATCATGAACTAGAGTATGGGGGTTATCATGATCTAGCTAGGTAAATGAAAGGGGTGTGAAATTTGCGAGTGAACACCCACGGGAGCTACGCCCTTCCGACTACTTGCAAAGCCTCACATTGATGTACCTGAAACAAAGCTCACAAGAGGTGAGTCTAAAGACTAAGCAAGTACACAACAAAGCATGTAATAAAATAGTAAGATCACGAAGATGAACCAGGTGAATATTATAATCAAACCTCCCATGCTTTGAATGGCAAGGGATGCATGAAGAAATAATGGAACCAAATAAGACTGAGGGTTTGGCTGTGAGCTACTACCGACAAGCTGACAAGGGCGACGTCTCACCCAAACATAGCATTAGGATGGGCCTGAAGAACCATACGCTCACAAAGCGAGGATCACTACTTGAATTAGGAAGATTCATTGATGATGGAATCTTTTATCAAGAAGAACCGATCTAGGCATTGTTGCCCGGTGTACTCCCCTCAACCGTTGCGAGGGAGGTGGTGCAAGGCTACCTGTGGTCGCTCGGTGCTGCAACCTGCTGTAGAAACACAAATACCAGTTTTAAAGATTGTGCCAAAACATGATATGAAAAACATACCCAAAAACGTGCCTAATTGCATTCCTGGAGGAGCAACCCTTTCATGGAAAAATTCACATCTTGAGCTAGGAAGCTCGAAAGCAATCAAACACGATGGCTATGGATTCATAAATATACAAATAACTCCAACAATTCAAACTCAGCATACGAACTTGAAGGTCAAAACCAGCAAGTACTTCACTGTTGTTTTCAGATTCAGAAATAGCGAGTAGCCGACTTTGGAAATTCATAGCAACATGAATACTCATGAGAATTAAATAAAACCTTCCGTAATAGCAACTATGCATCACAGAACACAGACAGCATAGCAGGGAACAAAACATGAATTTGTTTGAATTTGTTTGAACAAAACATGAATTTGTTTGAATGGTAAAAGCTCCTAAAGCCCACGGCAAAACTATATTCTCCGCTGCCCCTGAAATACTGAACAACTTCAAAGAAATAGGCATAACACGAGCTTCGCAACTCCGTTTGATATGTTTAACCACTCAAAACGATCATGGGAACAATACCTACGAAACATTCCATATATAGGGACTCAAAATTGGTGATTTCCAAATATGATTACACAGAAACAGCAATATAGACAGATTCTTCCCCTAATTCCCAAATGAATTTGCTGCTTCCCAACCCTAGAAACCTAGGATTTACCATGTAGCGCCTGAGAGGATCATGTAGGGTGGGGGAACTCACTTTCGAGGCTTGATCAAGGGGAATCGGAGAGGGGAGGTGAGGATCTCCTTCTCCTCTTCTTGTCTCCACTTCTTCCTCAAGGTCAGGTCTAGGCTACCCTAGGAGGTGGGGGAGGGCATGGTGCAGCAAGGAGGGACCTGGGGAGGGAAGGGGAGGATGGAATGACCCGTGAAGAAGAGATCGAACGAACCGTGGAAGGGAGCATTCTTCTTGGGGAAGAGAAGAAAGAGAGATGTGGAGGATCGAGTGGTCAGCTCATGTGGATAGGGGAGGTGAGGATCACCTTCTCCTCTTCTTGTCTCCACTTCTTCCTCAAGGTCAGGTCTAGGCTACGCTAGGAGGTGGGGGAGGGCATGGTGCAGCAAGGAGGGACCTGGGGAGGGAAGGGGAGGATGGAATGACCCGTGGAGAAGAGATCGAACGAACCGTGGAAGGGAGCCTTCTTCTTGGGGAAGAGAAGAAAGAGAGATGTGGAGGATCGAGTGGTCGGCTCATGTGGATAGGAGGAGCTCATGTCGTGAAGATGAAGATAAGGTCCAACTTCATTTTTTTTATATAACATAATTTCAAAATCAATCAATAATCCTCGCTATCGAATCAAACAAGCCGTGTAAGATGCATCCGAACTCCGGTTTGCCCAAACGAGCAGTCCATTTCGATCGTCTCGATGAGCAGTCCATTCATGCTTTTGGGCTCTCTTTATCCACCTTATCAAGTCAACGAATCAAATATCCGATGCCAGGACTACTTGTTTGGGCAAACCGGAGTTTCGATGCATTTTACACGGTTTGTTTGATTCGATGGCGAGGAATATTTATTTTACTTTGAAATTATGTTATATAAAAAAATGAAGCTTGACCTTATCTTCATCTTCTCCTATCCACATGAGCCGGACACTTCATCCTCCACATCTCTCTTTCTTCTCTTCCCCAAGGAGAAAGGTCCCTTCCATGGCTCCTTCCATCTCTTCTCCACCCGGACACTCCATCATCCCTTCCCTCCACACTCCTGCCCAGATCCCTCCTTGCTACACCACGCCCTCCCCACCCCCTAGGGCAGCCTGGACCTGATCTTGAGGAAGAAGTGGAGACAAGAAGAGGAGGAGGAGAAGATAAGAAGAGGAGGAGAAAGAGAAGATCCTCAACTACCATGTCTAATTCCCCTTGCTCAAGCCTCAAGGGGGAGTTCCCCCATCCTAGATGATCCTCCCAGTTGTTGTACATGGTGAATCCTAGGTTCATAGGGCTGGGAGCAGCAAGTTCATTTGGGAAATAGGGCAATAATTTGTCTATATTGTTGTTTTTGAGTATTCAGATATGGAAATCATCAATTTTGAGTCCATGTATGGCAAAATCAGTATGTGGAATGTTTTATAGGTATTGTTCCCACAATCGTTGAGTGGTTAAATGTATCAATTAGAGTTGTGAAGCTCATGTTATGCCTGCTCTTTTGTAACTGTCCGGAATTTCAAAGGCAACGGAGAATAGAGTTTTCCCGTGGGCTTTAGGAGCTTTTACCATTCTGTTAAATTCATGTTTTGTTCCCTATTATGTACTGTGTGATGCGTAGTTGTTAGTAGAAAGGTTTCAATTAATTCTCATGGGTATTCTTTTTGCTATGAATTTCCAAAGGCGACTACTTGTTATTCTAAATCTGAAAACAACAGTGAAGTACTTGTTGGTTTTGACCTTCATAAGTTCATATTCTGAGTTTGAATAGTTGGAGTTATTTGTAGATAAGTTCCTTAGAATCCATAGCCATCTTGTTTGCTTGTTTTCGAGCTTCCTAGCTCAAGATGTGAATTTTTCGGTTAAAGGGCAGCAAAGGGTTGCTCCCCGAGAATGCGATTAGGCGCGCTTTTTGGTATGTTTTTCATATCAGGTTATGGTGCAATCTTTAAAACTGATATTTATGTTTGTACAGCAAATTGCAGCACCAATCAACCGCTGGTAGCCTCGCAACGGTTGAGGCGAGTACACCATCCAACAATGGTTAGATTGCTCTCTTAATACTATGTTCATGTTCACATTATTTTTTACATTCATGCAATGGTGAACATACAATTCCCTACAGTATAATTTAATACACCATACCACTAGTACGTTATAGGGATTTGTTCTTGATAAAACATTCCATCATGAGTGGATCTTCCCAATTAAAGGACTGATCCTCGCTTTGCAAGCATATGGTCCTTCAAGTCCATCCTCATGTTATGGTCCTCTTAAGTCCTCGGTCTTATTTGGTTGCATTATATTCTTCATGCATTTTCATGCCATTCAAAGCATGGGAGGTTTGAGTATAACATTCACCCATTCAAGCATGGTTCATCTTCATGATCTTACTATCTATTTTATTACATGCTTTGTTGTGTACTTGTTGAGTCTTTGGACTCACCTCTCGTGTGCTTTGTTTCAGGTATATCACTGTGAGGCTTTGCAAGTAGTTGGAAGGGCGTATCTCCCATGGGTGTTCACTCCCAAATTACACACCCCTTTTATTCACCTAGCTTGATCATGATAACACTCATACTTTAGTTCATTGTTCTTGTTAGCTAGGATCTACTTGTTGTGTATAAACTTTGCTTCGGTTTGTTCCCACCACTATGTTTACTTTACAAGGTGGGTTCAAGTTTGCTAGCCCCACCTAGTACCCATGTGTGCTTGGAACGTATGGTTTCTTGTTCTAGTGTAGCCTAACAGTTTGTGGCTTCACCACTTTGCTCTATATGGGTTATATGAGCTTGTTGAATGCTTCTGCTTGGGGTATCATTTATATATAGTTATATACTCTGTTTGTTCAATTGCTTGTCGTGGATGTCCGACGGTACAAGAGAGGTGCTGTCGGACTGCTCCCACGAGCATGTTAGGCTTTGATCGTGTTTATGTGGTACATTCCTTCTTACAAGGAGAGGTGTTATAATTGGCATCCCTTGCAATCGCACAAAAGGTTTGTATCCTGATTACTCAAACCCAACACTATGTTTTTCAACTATGTCAACACTCGATATTAGAAGGCATTTAACTGGACATGAGATTGCATGAACAACATCACTACAAATCTTGCTTTTAGTTATCAAATTTACTTCAAGAAAACTGACAAAACCAACCTCCCTTGCACATTAGACCATGTTGATCTGCTATATAAGTCAAAACTTAATGCAAAATGTATCACCAATTCACTAGCTTATCAGCAATGCCCTATCTCTTATGTGAAGAGCCCAAGCTACATGCGGTTTGTATTCACACGAAGCAACTAGCTTTGTCTCGGGTCAAACTTTCTAAACTTTGACGAAGTTTATAAAAAAAAATAACATCCACAATACCAAGTCAATACCATTAGAATCATCATTCAATATATGTTCATACCATATATATTTTTTATCGTGAAAGTTTAGATTGTTTTCGATGAACTTGGTCAAACAAACTTTATAAAGTTTGAGTTAGGTCAAAGCTAATACGCAAAGTAAATGAAAACGGAGAGAGTACAAAAATTATAAGTTATGACCGTTACCGACACACACAAAACAGCTAAACAGTCGCATCGACCCGAACAGTGAACTCCCTGCGCTCATTACCAACACAGTGCCCTTATTCAACATAGTAACCTATGAATTCTTGCCAAGTAATTTCTTGACTGTCGTGATACCGCTAAGAATATATGCCTACCTCCAGTGAAGCATTACCCGCAAATGTCAAGTCGTACTGCACACAATACCGAGTTTCTCGAGAGTCTCAGCCAACGATTAATCTGAAACAGCAATGAAGCCAAATATAAACAATGTTAGTTGGTAGCTATTCAAACTGTTAAACAACATAAACTGCATGATCGCAGTTGGCGCAAAAAAGGCATGTATAACAAATCAACAACTCATATATTTACCTATTGATGAAACAGGCATGCTCTCCTTGCTTCACATCTGCAGCAATCATGTCATAGATCCAATGAAATGCAATGTGTGATCGCAGAACCCCTCGGCATGTCTGTGAACACAGCAGTATCCCTGGATATTACCTTCCCAGTTAACCGCCCCTCTTCGGCCCTCGTCACCTCAATGGTAGCCCATTCAATCACCAACATGTCCTTCACCTTGCTTTTTTCATTACTAGCTTTCCCTTTCCACTTCCCTTCCCAGATCAGGTAGAGCAGCCCGCCGACATTGGCAAGAGTGGCACCACAAAGGAACCTCGGCAGCTCCTTCTCCAACCCTTCCACCGTGTTCCAGGAATCAGTGTCTGGGTCATAGCCCTTGACCTGCCCCATGTAATCATAGGAGTAGAGGATTCCACCGACCACAGCAGCACGGCCCTTCCACCCCATGTCCAGGACCGGAGAGACCGGCGCCCACGCCTCACCAGGTGGCGCCCCAGGGTTGTAGACCAAGCCGCCGCGGTCGGCCACCGCAAGGACCTTCCCGGCGAGCGACACGCAGCCGTGCATCCACTTCTCCCGGAGGTGGTCCGGGCTGGGGACCATGGACCACCTGGCGCGTGGGGAAGCAAGGTCGAGAGCCTCGGCCCAGAAGGGAGACGACGGAACACAGCCCCCGGCGACGAATAGCACGCCGGGGAGGACCGCGGCGGCAGCGAACTCCCGCGGGGAGGACAGGCGCGGGCCGATGGACCAGGATCTGGTGCGGGTGTCCAGGATTTGCACCGACGAAGCGGGGACCCCGGCCACGGATCCGCCGACGAGGTAGAGCCGGTGCCCGTTGACGGCGACCGCCGAGGAGGAGGAGACGGGGATCGGGGGGGAGGGAAGAGGCAGAGGGGGCCACCCGGGATGCGGCAGCAGCAGGAAGAAGCGAGGGGACGCGGAGTAGGGCGGCCGGACCGAGATGACGATGTGGGGGTCGGAGCGGCGGAGGCGGCGCCGGGCGGCGAGGAGGGGCTCCGGGTGGAGGCAGAGGAGGGCGTGCAGAGGGCGGGAGACGAGGGCGAGGGTTGGGTGCGCGGCGCGCGGGAGGAGCGCGATGCACTGGACGGCCAGGTCGTCGGGTAGGACGGGGATGAGGGTTCCGCGGATGGCCTCCGGCGGCTGGGGCGAAGAGGCGGTGGCGGCGGACATGGCTCGCCGTCGTCGTTGGGGATGAGAGGGGGAGAAGGATGATGCGTCTGGGCACGACTCTTTTTTTTTTCTTTTCTTTTCTTTTTTTGAAGAGGCTGTGCACGACTCGAGCACCGC
>LR738710.1:70451538-70465072 GCA_902687465.1 Secale cereale
AGACAAACCCGCTAAGCTTTATTTATACCGAAATGACAGTTACAGGCAAGAAAGTAAGATCACCAGGGTTCCCAAGCCAAACATGACGGCCGAGCCCCAAATTTAACGCATGCTTAGCGAGATTGTGAGCCTCGATATTCGAGCTCCTAAACTCGTGGACAATATTACAAGAAGTAAAAGCCTTGGAACGATCCCTAATTTCATTTAGAATCGCACCATATGTTGTTGATGATCCTCGCTTTACTCCGTCCACCACCATCTTGCAGTCAGTAGCCACCTGAATCTTCTGGACGTATAGATCTTCTGAAAGTGCAATAGCCTCCCTGACTGCCATTGCTTCCAGCGTCTCCGGGTCTGCGATGTATCGGTAAGTAACACATGACGCCCCCAAGAAGTTTCCTCCTGAATCCCTGCACACCACAGCCACAGATCCGTCGTTGCCATTTCTAAAAGTTGCTGCGTCCGAATTAACCTTCACGTGGTCCTCAGGAGGAGCCACCCATGCACATGTATGCGCTGCTTGAGTCTGTGCTCGGGTCCTCTCTGGTTTGGCCAAGACCTCTATGTCTGCAAGAAAAGAGTTAACGAAACAATGGATCGATAGTGGACTCTGGAAGATTTCCTCATGTATAGCCTTTCTCCTTGCCTTCCAAATCGCCCACAGCGTCACCACCATTCTTGTGAACTCGTCTTGACCGAGGGATTCATTCATCATAAACATCCATTCCCTAGCTCTCATCTCCTGGTTAGCCAGCATGTGTTCCATCATCTCTTCCGGCGCTAGTGACCACACGCACCTCGCCATCATGCAGTTCAGAAGGGCATGTCTCCAGTTGTCTTCAGCTGAACAGATTGCGCAGACCGATACCGTCGACATGTTGCGGTTGTTCAGCAGGTCCGCTGTAGGAAGCGAGTCCTGACATAAACGCCAGAGGAAGTTCTTCAGTTTTGATGGTACTCTGATATTCCACAAAGACGTCCACTTCGCTGCTTCTCCCCTTGTATCAGAATGGCCCTCATTGTTTTCCAACCAGTTCTCTCGCTGGATCTTTGTGCTCACTAACATCTTATACACTGAGCTGACTGAGAAACTTCCACGACTATCAGGTCCCCACGCCCAGAAATCCTCAATTCTTCTCGAGCACAAAGGAATTCTTAAAATGGCCTCGGCATCATAGGCCGTGAAAATTGTCCTTATAAGCTCTTCTCTCCACGATGCCGAAGTCGCTTCAATTAGCTCCGAGACCCTGCTAGGAGGATGGGTCACCAAGGACGCCACTGGTCTCATGAAACCGTCCCGGGGGATCCAATTGTGATCCCAAATACTCGTGCTTTCACCCGTTCCAATCCTTCTGATCATCCCTTGTGCCAAGACCTCCCTTCCATCCAAGATTGCCCTCCATATTTGCGACGGGTGAGAACCAAGTCCCGCCTCAAGAAAATCCACGGCTGGATAATATATTGACTTCAGAATCCTTGCACTGAGGGAGAACGGCTCCTGTACCAACCGCCACGCTTGCCTTGCTAGTAAGGCGAGATTGAATAACTCCATATCTCGAAAGCCAAGTCCGCCTAGGTATTTAGGTCTAGTACATACATCCCACGACACCCAACAGGGTTTCCTTCTTCCTCTCTTGCTGCCCCACCAGAACTGACGGATAAGAGAGGTAATACTTTCACAAACTCCCCTCGGCAATCTGAAACAAGACATGGAATAGACAGGAATTGCTTGGGCTACAGCCTTGATTAACACTTCCTTTCCCGCATAAGATAGTAATTTTTCCATCCACCCTCTAACTTTCTCCCACACCCTGTCTTTCAAATATTTGAAAGTACCATTCTTCGACTATCCCACCTCTGTTGGCATACCCAAATATCTGTCGCTCAGCTGTTCATTGTGAACATTAAGTGTGATTTTGATGCTCTCTCTTACCACCTGAGGACAACCCTTGCTGAAGAAAATTGATGACTTTGCATTGTTAACCTTCTGTCCAGAAGCACTGCAGTAAGTCTCCAACAAGTTTGACACTTCCATCGCCCCCTCATTACTTGCCTTGAACAGAAGCAGGCTATCATCCGCGAAAAGAAGGTGATTGACAACCGGAGCTGTCGGTGCTACCTTCACTCCCACAAAGTTGGATGATTGAGAACCGAATTTCAACAGGCACGAAAGGCCCTCTGCTGCGATCAAGAAAAGGTAAGGGGAGATTGGGTCTCCCTGTCGAATCCCTCTTGTAGGCTTAAACTGCTCCAGTTTCTCGCCATTAAACAGAACTGAGAAAGTAACCGATGTGATCATACCCATAACTGTACTTATCCACCTCTGTGCAAAACCCAGCTTGCTCATTATCGCCTCTAGGTACGACCACTCTAGCCTATCGTAGGCTTTCATCATATCCAATTTCAGCGCACAGTGGCTATTTGACTTAGACCTATTTCTCTTCATGAAGTGTAGACACTCATAGGCACTAATAATGTTGTCCGTTATTAATCTCCCAGGCACAAAAGCTGATTGTTCCTCTGAGATGATGTCAGGCAGAATCTGCTTCAGTCTATTCGCCACCACCTTCGACGCTATCTTATAAAGCACATTGCATAAGCTTATAGGTCGGAATTGTGTCAAGAGGGTTGGATTTATTACCTTTGGGATTAATACCAAAAAAGTATCATTTATACATTCCGGACTCTCTTCACCTCTGACTATACGGAGAACAGCCTTCGTCACTTCTCCACCACAGACATCCCAATGCCTCTGATAAAAGTGCGCTGGAAATCCATCTGGTCCCGGCGATTTGGTGGGAAACATCTGGAAAAGGGCCACCCTTACCTCCTCGTCCTTGTAAGGCGCACATAAAATCTCATTCATTTGGGTTGTAACCTTTGTCGGAACATGCTCAAGTACCGCCTCCATGTTGTGAACACCCTCTGATGTATACAAATCCTCATAAAAACTGGACACCAGCTCCTTTAGTTCTATCGGATCATCCACTTGGACGCCTAGTGCATTTGACAGCGCCTTTATCATGTTCTTCTTTCTTCTCATACTGGCCCTCATGTGAAAAAAATTTGTGTTTTTGTCCCCCTCTGAGAGCCAGTTAATCCTCGATCGTTGCCTCCAAAGCATCTCCTCTCTGTGGTATAGCTCCACCAGGCGCTCATTTAACTTTAACTCCGCATGTGATGGTCCGATCCTCATTGGGTCATTCCGGTGAATCTGTAGTTCCTTCTTAAGCCTTTTTATCTCCTTACGTACTGAGCCAAAAGTGTCCATGTTCCAAACCTTAAGCCTACCTGAGAGCATCGTTAGTTTCTCCTTCAGATCCACTATTCTCTCACTGGAGCAACCTGCAGCCCACGCTTCCAGTATGGTTTCTTTCAGATTATCATGTGTGTCCCAAGCTGTGTCGTACCTAAACAAAGTGCCCCCCCTTCTCCGATGATCATTGCACCCATTTAGCTCGAGGAGAATTGGGCTATGGTCCGAAGACACAGCAGTTAGGTGTCGCAAAGCCGCCAAAGGAAACTGAGCACTCCACTCTGCCGAACCCAAAGCTCTATCCAGCCTTACCCTCGTATAAGTGCCTCCAGCAACCCTTTTTTCAAAAGTCCAGAATCTGCCCTCATAACCGATATCCATTAACATGCAGCTGTCTACCACATCTCTGAAGCCTTGCATTTGAGCATTGCTACGCTCTCCAACTCCTTCATGTTCTTCTCGACGTAACACTTCATTAAAATCTCCCATACATAGCCAAGGAAGATCACTTGCGCTACATATGTCTCTTATAGTATCCCATGTTTGGTATCTAAGATGTGTTTGTGCCTCTCCATAAACCACTGTTAGCCTCCAAGGAGGTTTATCCGTGTCCAGAATTTTACAATCAATGTGGTACACAGAGTAACCCAAAATCTCAACATTTATATCATTATTCCAGAAAATGCCAATTCCACCACTCCTACCACTACTATTTATTGCAAAAGCTTTATCAAAACCAATCAAACTAGCCATTCTCTCTACTCGTTCCTTGTCAATTTGAGTTTCCAGAATACAAAGAACAGTAGGGGCAAATTCCTTCGCCATATCGCGAAGTTCTCGGACTGCCGAGGCTTTGCCCGCGCCCCGGCAGTTCCAACATATAACACTCATTGCGCCCGGCAGTACTCCCCCTGGGAGCCCGCCGATAAAGCTTCAGATAAGTTCTGGTTGTCCCCGCCTTCTCCTGCTTCCTGACTGGTCGCAAAACCCTTAGACCTCTTGATGTTTTTCCTCGGTGACACATAAACCGGAGGCAAAGGAGGAATGCCCGGCGGTGTCTTGTACAAAACCACAGCACCTTCTATCCCACTTGAGCCTGACCCTTGGCTCCCATTAGACGCCGGGTGTGGCTGCAAGTTCTCATGTAATCCTCTTTTCGCTCCTGTTTTGGATGCACCGGCTTCGGGCAGCAGCAGACTTCCTCCTATAACAGAACTTGAAAGCTCCGGGTCAGGAGATGCTGCCCTCTTTGAGTTCAACAACTCCTCTGGAATTCCATCATCATATGCGGTAGCTCCGTTAACAGTCTGCTCCCTTGGGTCTGCTACTCGAGCACCGCTGGTTTGACGACAGAGGCTCGTCAATCTCTTCTTCCGGTCCCCGGCCCAAGAGAAGCATACAAAGTTTTGGGCTGACATGGGCTAACGTTTGGGAACATAAACATGGCCTAGTCCAAGAGTGGACTTCTTCCCAAAAGGCTCGGTCCGGCCATCCAATGTGTGTGATGCCCCCTCTCCTCATTGCAACACGGAATTTCCTATTGGACGCTCGCTGCGTCAAACTGTCGCCCTTTCGCAAAGACCTGGCGATCGAGCGATGTCATGGGCCGGCCCATTTAACGTGTTTGCAGCGTTTCCGGTTTTGGGAACCTTCTAGAGTTTCCCGACGGTTTTTTCCGGGTTTTAGAATCTTCTAGAAGGTTCCTGAACCAGCTTTTTCTTTTTCAGTTTCTTCTTCTTTTTTCTATTTCTCTTCTTTTTTCGTTGTTTCCTTTCTTTTTTCTGTTTCTTTCTTTTTCCTTTTTTATCATTTTTGTTTTCCTTTTTTTCTTGCCGTATATTTTGCTTTTTCATTTTTTCTGGAAATTTCAAATATTATTCAGAATTTCAAAAAATGTCCCTGGTTCTCAAAATTTGTTCATAAATTCGAAAAATGTCCGTGTTTCAAAAAATGTTCAGGGTTTCAAAAAATTCCGAATTTCAAAAAATGTTCCTGTTGTTCAAATTTTGTTCACAAATTCAACAAATGATCCCATTTGTCAAAATTTGTTCACAAATTCAAAAAATGTTTGTGGTTTCAAAAAAATTTCCCGAATTTCAAAGAAATGTACCTGTTTTTTAAATTTTGTTCACAAATTCAAAAAATGTTCAGGAGTTTCCAAAAATGTTCGTGGTTTTCAAAATTTGTTCGGAATTTCAAAATAAATCACAAATTTGAAAATTTTGTTCACCATTCAAAACATGTTAGCATGTTTACTTTTTGTCCAAAAAATAGAAAAAATGTTCACATATTCAAAACATATTTCATGTTCAAAATTTGTTCACAATTCAAAAAATGTCCGCATGTTTAATTTTTGTCCACAAATCAAGAATTGTTCGCATGTTTAACGTCAGTTACTATTACTAAAACTGGCTATGGATGCGATTCCGTGGCAGGAGGTCTTGTGTTCGATCCCTCGCCAACTAGTTATTACACAAATTGTTTTTGTTTTTGCCGCTGCCTCTAGCTTCTAGTATATTCGCGTTGCAGATATGTCACAATATGTGAGGTGTTGCGTTGGCTAGTGCATCGGGCGCATCACTTGCCGCTCGCGGGTTCGATTCCTCAGTGTGCGCTTTTATTTTTCGATAATTCATCTAGCGAAGGACCAGTAAATGGCCCGGCCCAAGTGAGCCGCCTCCTGTGCGAATCACCGCCAGTTTGCCGCAGCAAGGGGCGTATAGGAGGTCCCTTGCAACACGCCTCAGATTGCAAAAGCTCATTGCAACACAAGGCACGTTTCAAACCTTGTTGCAACATGCGTCATAAAGCAGCTCCACGGGAGCCCCTCTTTCAGCATGAGCCCTATTGCGGAATACCTACAGTGAGCCGCTCTTCAGCACGACCCCTATTGCAAGCACCTCAGGTGAGTCCCCATTGCAAAGCATCTTCGGTGAGACCCTCCCCCCCCAATTTACATCATCCATGTTGTTGTCTCTGACGTCCTCCACAACACCAACTCCAGCACCCGGCGAGTGGTATACCTCGACGAGCTTGCAGCATTGGTGACGGCCTGGCAGCATGGCGGCGGTTCCCCTCCTTTTGCCATAGGTCAAGGAAGGGCGTCTGCATCACCATTTTTGTCTCCCCCTTGCATTGTCAGCGATGAATGATGGTAGGCCAAGCCTTGCAAATATGGCCCTCCAACTGGCGGAAATGGACAGGAGGTAGAGGTTGCGGCAAATGGTGATCCCCGAGGATGCGTGCCAAGGGGAAGCAGTGGTGTGGCCGGTGTTGGCTCTAATTTGGAGGAAGCGTAAAGTGGCGAGGCAAGGGGAGAGTGTGGATATGCATGGGAAAAGGTTAAAAAAAAGGACGAACTAGATGCACAATTCCAGAACAGCAATAAGGTGGGGGCGCGCCGGAGACACGATGCAGTCACGCACGGTGGCCGGCGTGGTGCATACGATTTGTTGGTTGAATCTAAACATTTCCCCAAAATAAATGCACTCCCCTACAAACAAAAACACAAATGCATTAACTGAATACACATTTAGTTGCTGCCAAATACAGCGACCTCTTTTTTACTCGTGTTCTTCGGTTTCTCTCATCTTTAGGCTGCCTCACGAGGAGGCTAGAAGTGTGTGGCATTGTTATTGTGTAGTTATAATTTGTACTAAATTGATTTTTTGTGTTTTTTGTGGCAGTGGTCTGGTTGGTGAAGATGACACTGCTTGGGATAAAAGTCTCATGAGTTATTTTTTATGTTTTGGGATTGTCGCAGTCAAAGTCGCCAAAATTGGAGAACATGTGATATTTCGGTTCCATGGATCGTTGGCTTCCAACCCCGCAAATTGTCATCCGGTGCTCCTTAGATCATATATAACCAGACTCCTCAAATTGACCGGGTGGACGCAGGGACAGGAGAGAAAAGGAAAAAAGTTGACCCAACCGACCCCTCAAAGCCTCCTTAAATGCCCGGGTTGTCCGGCTGCCCTCATATTCATCTCATATATGAGGTGAGTATGAGGAGTGCCCGAGCGTGTCCGGCCAGTTGTCCGGTGTCCGCCATATAGGATTAGGCCCACCACAGAGCATGTTTTTTTCTTTATTATTTCTTTTCTTTCTCTCTATCTCTTTCTCCACCAATCACATGCATATGATCGGACGTATAACGAGAAAAATGAGAGATATGGTTGCGTGAACGAAAAAATAGGGTGTCAAAACGAACACGCTCGGACGCTGACCAGGGGCGTCCGTTGACGTAAGGGGCCAAATTTGTTCGATCCGGCTGTAGATGCCCTTTGGGTAGTTGTGTTGGCCAAGATTTGGTGTGAAATGATTTTTTTTTTTGAGAACTCAACGGTTTGACAACTTGCCATTGAAGAGACAAAAAATTATCCACTATTCATCAAACGTCATGACGGTACAAAGAGCATAAGAAGTACCAAAAATTACATCCATGTCCTTAGACCACATAGCAATGACTACAATCACTGAAGTGAGCCAAAGACACGCGTAGTCATCGCCCTCCCTCACTGAGGCTTGTCAAAACATTATTGTAGTGAACAGTCAGGAAGTTGTCGTGCTAAGGCCATAAAAGAACTAGTGCACCGGGACAACAACCACTGCCAATGAAGATAATCATGGATCGAAAGGATTCAACCAGTGGACAGATGAACGCAAATGAACGAAGGCCGGATCCACGCAGATCCGCCAAAGACAAACATCGACTGAATCTCACTAGATCCACCGGAGACACGCCTTCACACGCCCTCTGACGATGCAGGACGCACCATCGGGACAGGGCAAGGCGGAGGGACCTTATTTCATCTTCAGGGAGCCGCCGTCGTCTCGTCTTCTTGAGCATGACACAGTCCCTAAATAGACTAAAAAATCACCTAAAATGAAGTATGAGCCCTCCCGCTGAGAAGGACCGAGATCCGCCACGCCTCCATGGCCCTAAGGCTAGGCAGATCGGTGGCGGTGCCGACATGATGCTTTTTTTTCTCGGAAAGAAAGAAAATGCCAATAGACACGCCCCTGACTATAATGCTTTCGACAACCTTAGGTTTTCACTTTTATTTGGATTGTTCAAGCAATCTTTCAAACCCTCAAGGTTAGTCTAGTTTATGTAGAATTGGTCTCTTGTAAATTCTACACACAAAGTCTCGCGCGTCTCTTTATTTTAGATCGCTTGTCTTTATTTTAGTGAGCTTATGTGTTTTTTAATTAAATGTAAGGCCATATCCTTTGCTTAAAAACAAATCAAATGCACACTTATAAAGTACTGCAAGTTCTTTTTTTTTTTGCGGGTGAAAAGTACTGGAAGTTCTGAACTTGCTGGACTCGGTATGAATCCGAAACACTATGTACAACAAATATTTACGCTTTATGAAAGGAAAGATGGAGGGTAATTGTGTGCACAACTTATTATCTCGACACACAAAAGAGACACGTTCTTGCTAAGTTATGTGCTTCACGCTGCATCACACAATGTAAAACACTCCAGTTTTGTGAGAATTTTCTGGACCTTGTGTGAATGTGTGTAGTTAAACCCACGCGGTGCCGGGTGCATCCTTGTACTTCCCTCGTCCGAAAGTATTTGTCATCAAAATGGACAAAAAAGATGTATCTAGAACTAAAATACATCTAGATACATCAACATCATCTTTTATTCATTTTGATGACAAGTATTTCCAGACGAAGGGAGTATTTATTTCCAACGAGAAAATCAACAACAAATTTGCAGAGCGCATGCTTGCAATCCTTCATCACGAGTCTACTCGGTTGGTGAAACTTAACCATACCATATAACAAAATGAAATAAGAAAGTTTAAATATAGGCAGGTTATTTTCAACGCGCAAAGGGCATCTTGCTTGCTAAATTTTCTGCCTCGCTCCATCACACAAATGTAAATACACGAAGCTTGTGAGAATTTTCCGGACCATGCGAGCGGGTAAACCCACACGGTGCCGGGTGCACCCACGTACTCCCTCCGTCCGAAAATACTTGTCATCAAAATGGACAAAATGAGATGTATCTAGTATTAGAATACATCTAGATACATTCTTTTTTATTCATTTTGATGACAAGTATTTCCGGACGGAGGGAGTATCAAGGAAGAAATCAACAACAAATTTGCAGCGCACGATTGCACTGAACACGAAACAAAACACGTACGTATACTAGTACCAACGAGAGAAAGCAATCCTCCTCTCGCTACGCAATGTGTTTTCGTGTGTAAAACTTTTGCACTTGCTCCCAGAAGGGCTCCCCTCTGCTCCTGCCTATAAAATCCGTGGATATGGTTAGCCATGCATCACACAATAACTTATCCTTCATGGTCGAATAACTCATCATCCTTCGTACTCTAAAAAATGATGTAACATTTGAAAATAAGCTCAATGGCATTTAACCGAACATCCGCCGGGCATGGTTTCCGCCATGGAGATCGTCGAAAGGGAGCAGAGTGTACCTGGATACGAACGGCCCCAGGCTGGAAAGCTTTGTCGGAACGGCGAGCGGACGAGTCGATGCTGGTTACGGATATCCGGCAATGCCTCTGTGGCGGCCGGAGACGAACATCATCGGCGATGGAGGTGGAGGGTGTGGATGGAAAGCAAGGGAGAGAAGGGGTGGAGTGGAAGGAAATGGGACCGGGATGAGGGATTGGGTGGACCGGGGTGTCACAGTCCTACGTTTCATGTGTCTGGACTCCCGCAAACCTCCTCTCACTTTGCCTTCAATTTACGGGAGAAATCACGTTTGGACCCTCCGCGGACCGATACATGTCGACGTTGGATGGCTTCCGCGGTCCAGACAGTGTGGTCCGGACAGTTGCGGGGATTTGCAGGTCCGTTTTGAAGATGCCCTTAAAGACCATAATAGTCACTTGTCGTTAGAACTAAGATATAATACCCGTTCAAGAAGTATCGAACGGGTTATCACCTCGGAGCATGGTTAATAATATAGCCAACAACTGGCTATACGAAGTTGCCATGTCAGTTGTAGCCAACCTAGTAGCCCACTCATACAATAGTTTATTACAAGTATATCATATACTCCCTCCGTCCGAAAATACTTGTCATCAAAATGGACAAAAATGAATGTATCTAGAACTAAAATACATCTAGATACATCCATTTTTATTCATTTTGATGACAAGTATTTCCGGACGGAGGGAGTAATAGAGCCGGCTGTAAGCTTGTAGCTCACTTCTTTTCTCTCTCCTCTCTTCTCTCTCCTGCACCTACATATAAATTTGACATAGCATCTCTTATCGCCCACCTACATCATTCTATTATACATGCTCTCATTGACCGCATGCTTGTAAGCCATTCTTCACCACGAGTCTAGATGGTTGCAGAAACTTAACCATATCACGGAACAAAATGAGATAAGAAACTTTAAATGTGCACAGGCTATTATTTCGACACACAAAGGGCATGTTGCTTGCTAAATTTTCTGCCTCGCTCCATCACACAAATGTAAATGCACGAAGCTTGTGAGAATTCTCCGGACCATGTGAGCGGGTAAACCCACACGGTGCCGGGTGCACCCACGTATCGAGGAAGAAATCAACAACAAATTTGCAGCGCACGATTGCACTGAACACGAAACAAAACACGTACGTAAACGAGTGAAAAAGCAATTCTCCTCTCGCTACGCTCCGTATTCTACGTCACATCATCAGCACATGTACCATTTCACGCGTCCTGAATTCAAAATTAACAGGGATGAGGGGACCTCAGCCAATCAGATCCGAACCGAAAATCGGGAGCTGGAGCAGCCCAGCCACATGCCACCTCCCAGGATAACGTTATCCCTCCACGGCGCGACCAGAGCTCCCCACGTCGGACTCCCGCGCCGACCTGGCACGCCGCGATCCCGCCCCCGCCTCCACACGCCCTACTTTAACCTTCTCCGCCCCAACCATCCCGTCCCCCACACACCTCACGCCAGCCAAGAAGAAGAGACGCCGCTACGCACCCACGTAGTACGCACGCCATGGCCGCCACCGCGTCCCTGTCTGCCGTCGCGGCGCCCCTGTCCGTCGCCGGGCTCAAGAAGGCCACGTCGTTCCGGCCCCTGCCGGTGGTCAGGGCTGGCAGGCCCGCGGCGAGGATGACGGTCGTCCGGGCGTCCTCCGCGTCCGTGCAGGAGAAGCTGACGGCCGGGCTGACCGCGGCGGCCGTGGCGGCGGCGCTGGTGCTGCCCGAGGTCGCGGAGGCCGCGTCCCCGGGGCTGTCCCCGTCGCTCAAGAACTTCCTGCTCAGCATCGTGTCCGGCGGGGTCGTCTTCGCCGGCATCGCCGGGGCCGTCGTCGCCGTCTCCAACTTCGACCCCGTCAAGAGGACCTGATCGCCTCGCCGGATTCTCGGGGCACGTCCGTCGCCGGCTCGCTTTGTATCTCGATAAATCTCTTGCTGTGTTTTATTCGGAGACTCTGTACGTAGAAGAGATCCATGACAATGGAGTTCTGATTAATGGCTGTGTATACTCTGGTTCGTCTGCTTAAACTCATGCTTGCGGGCTGTATCCAGTAATTGGATGTTTGTTTACTTCTGAAGCTACTTCCCCCTTTCCAAATTACTTGCAGCGTGTCTGGCAGTCCGAGGGTGAGGGAAAGGGAATGGAAGATTACAAGAGGGAGTACGTCTAGAGATTACACTTGAGAATTACTAGAATTTTAGTCTCAATCTCCTTTTTGATGTGCGGTGGGAATTATCGGTGAGAATTTGATAGGAAGATCTATCCAGCCTGAATCAACAGGGGGCTTGGGAAGAGAGACCATGAAATTGACCTCTTTTATTTCCTTTTCCCCTTCTCTCCTCAATTCCCTTGCCCCTAGCCAAACAATGAATAATATGTCTTGTATCCTTAAACTCTTGTTCCCTATCACAAATTGCCTCCAACCAAACATGCTTTTACTTTTAGGTTGATCCTAAATCGAACTTCTTTAAATTTGTCCAAATCTTAGAAAATATATCAACATTGACACCATTCAATTACTTTCATTAGATCCATCATAAGATATACTTTTATTCATATACGCGCTCTGTCCCGAATTACTTGTCGCGGAAATGGATATAGAAATTAATGTATCTAAAACTAAAAATTCGTCTAAATATATTCATTTATGTGACAAGTAATTCAAACGAAATAAGTATATTTCTGATGTTGTAGATATTGGATTTTTTTATATGGTCAAACTTGAAGAAGTTTCACTTAGACAAAACCATAACTTCAAAGAATTTGGAAGGGACCAGTGCAACTTCTTTTCAACTTTTATCAAAAAATCTTGAATCCAATGTTTAATTCTTGCCTTACGGAACGAACGTCTGTTGCCATCCGATGTGGGAGGATAAACAACGAGACGAGGAAGAATCGACGGGCGGAGGTGGCCGACCGCCGTTCATGGACAAAAGTGGGGCGCTGCTACCTCCAATTATCACGGGCGTCACGATATGGGTGTAGGCGCAGGATGTGGTGGTGACGTGGTGTTCGCACAAACAATACTAGTGCTGCACAAACAATACTAGTGCTCCGGATCCGTGACGCGCTCATCAGCCTGATTGGCACCGTGGTTATCTGTCTTGACGCAATAGGCCAGTGATGGGACCCTCGTGGTGGTGGTGGTGGTGGTGGAGGTAAACGAGATACACAGAGAGAATGAGGATATATATTTTGGCGAAACACTAAAAGCATTATCAGGGTTGAACTGCCTCCTCAGCGAGATAACATGGCAAAAAACCATCTTTTGATGAGCCATTTAACCCAATTATTAGGCAAAATTGATGGAAGTGTCGTATTAGTAACAAATTTAGACAGAGTGTCTAACATGGAAATTTTTTCCATAACCAAACAGGGAAGCACATTACTATTTAGGGTTAACTAAGCAAACATTTGTTGTTTGGGTGCAAATAGTTTCGTGAACAACAACAATTCCTTCAAATTGCTAGGAGTTTCTTATTTGATTCTCCATTCCCATATGTTTCTTCAATAAAAAAATTGTGCTTGTGTTATAGGTATCATGTCTAATTAGCTGTGCAATATATCTATTTAAATTTTGTAAATTGTTTAGATTCTGCATTCAGCTAACTATTGTGTTATTTCTTTTTAAATAGATTTTTGCGTACCTCCCTCATAACAATAAACATACGCTCCACCCATAGAGAAGGGAAAGAGAATGCACCAACAAGTGTCAGAAACCCCCTTTCTTATACCCTCTGCTCTAAAGTTTTCAGATTGAAAGAATATATGGTTCAAAAAGGTCACATTTGGGGGGGGGGGGG